>CAHIKZ030005024.1:3177500-3538737 GCA_903632075.3 Acanthosepion pharaonis | reverse complement strand
TTATCAAAATCATCCTAGCATCTGTCAGTCACAATTACCAAGAGCTGGTTAAGCATATGTTATAAGAGGGCCCATTTTTTTAATGGACATTAAAAAAAAAAAATCAATTTTTTGCTTGTATCATAATGTCATTAAATTTCTTCATTTACTATACAGCCAGTATTAGTATTACTTATATATTGGTTACCAGTTTCAAGTGTCTAAAGTAAAAGCAACTGGAGTCTAAAACAGGAATTTTCAAACATTTCCATCTGTGAACTCTCTTAATGGGACAAAGTTTTTTTTGTTTTTTTTTCAATAGCTTATGACTTTTTTTGTAGACACTAACTTATTTTTTAGTCATGTAACTCTGAGTAAGTAATTATAAACTCCCTAACATTTATATATACAAAAATACTCATAAAAATGAGAAACAGCAGCAAGATGTGGAAACAACATAATGAGTATTATTTATTATCTGGTTGTTATATGGTATTGGAGAAACAAGACAGAATAATACTGAGTAAAATTGTGAGATTGGGGTCAAATGTAGATCAAATATGGATCAGAATCTAACAGAATGATAAGATAAAGAATAAGTAAAGTGTATACAGTCTTTCATGTAAGTTTTTTTTTTTATAGATGTGTGTAATGGGAGGCATGGTGGATTAATGGATAGCAGCTTGAATTGAGGAATTGGAGAGCTGAGTTTGAATTCTAGTCTAATCCATTACATTCCCTTACTTACTTAATACCCTTAGGAAAGGTATGAAACCTCTTCTCCCCCAAGCTATGGGTAAATAGCAGGATAGACCGGGTTCTATAGCCCTGGATGGCAACTGGTCTACTGCAGAAAGAAATGGCAACCTACTGCGGGAAAAATCTACCTTATCAGTCATGTATTGAAAGATAAATGATCACCTAAGCATTTATCATGCATGGTACATAACTGACTGTAATGAGTGTCAAGATAATTTACTTGGAAAAATACAGTGTCTGGGATTTTTTTACCTCAAATTTTTGTTGAGTGCTAAAAAAGGCTTAAATTTTACTATTATAGCTTGAAAAAGGAGATGAAATTTACATTGATGCACATGTTAATGACCTGTCTGTGTGAACTACTTGTCTGATAGTGAGAAAGTTATGTGATTGTGTGTGTAGAGGAGAAAATTGGAGTTGATTCTCATTGGTTTAAATGAGTGAATTAATGATAATTATAATTGTTATAATTATTTTATTTGTAATTATTTTTGACACTATAATTGATTTTTATTTATTTATTTTTTATGCACACAACACTGTGACAGTATAATTAATTATTCCTTTATGTATTTCTTTATGAACACAACAGTCATAATCCAATGGTAACTAAGTGCAGAAAGAAATAAAGACTCCCCCGAAAAGTGTTTTACTAAAAGCTGAAAGAGAAAGAGAGTACAATTTTTTTATTTAACACAAATCATGGCTTAACATTTGTGACAATTGCTAAACATAATGACTGAGGTTGTGCACAATGCAACAATGAAATTGGACAGCAGTCCCAAAACATACTAGACATATACACACACACACACACACATATATATATAACAAAAAACATGCACACAACACAGATGAAAACAAACATATGCATAGCATCAAATGAAGAAAAGCTGTCTGTTAAGCACTTTATTCAAGAACTAATAGAACTAAAATGTCACACCGTGAGTAACAGTTCAAACAAAAATAGTACCCAAGATGTATGAAGTTTTTCATGATGCTTTCTGTGAAAAGGAGGGCAGTGAGCAGCTGATTATTTTCTGAGCAAGATCTATAACCCTCTGAATGGCTCTCTTGCCCTTTGCTAAGCAGCTGGCATACCAAACAGTAATGCTGTATGCCAGAGCAGCAGTAGGTCATCATATCATTAGTTAAAATTGCTCTGTATTTATAAATTTATTAGCAAAAAGTTTTACAGTTTTTATTATGAAAAAGATTAATTAGTGTTGAAGCTTAAATAAGCATGGAATAATACAACACAAAATGTACGTTAACAAAATGTATTGAAACAAAGAATAGGTACACAATATTTACAGTTAGTTTGGTATATTCTTGGGAAGACTGTTCCTGCATAATGGGTTGACTAAATCGCAGTCGGGCAGAGTCTCTGGATTCAATTTCTTAATCTCTACTATCTTCCCCGTCTTCCGGTACCAACCCATATTTATATGGTCGGTAGTCCGCTTATGTAAATTAGGTGTATCATACACAACAATTAGAAATGAATAAAAAAATAACATAACAATAACTACTTTTATTCAATGAATAATGTTGAAAAATTTTAAAATATACAAGCACTATAACTGTGGTCATTAAGTAAAGGAATCGTAGGGGGTTAATGGGCTTGAAATTTTAATCACTAGTAACATTTTCTTTTTAAATATTTTTATTAATCAATGTTATATATCACAAATCAATCCTCATGTAACTTAAAAATAAATATTGTTTTCTAACACTAACTGGTCAACATTTTTCCAACAAATATTGTTTCATGGGAACTTGTTTCTTGGGACACTGTTTACGTAGGCTAAGCCGGTCATGTGATGTAGGGTTGTGGGAAGTTGAAATTAGCATAGACTTCTGTGAAGACAAACCTGTCAACTCTTGTGGTTGATTGTTAGTGGTCATAGCTGATATTGAGCATAGTGGCAGTGGTACACTATCAGTGATGACTGAACAATGAAAGGGAAAACAAGAGTACAAGAGAAACAGATAAGTGTTAATTTTTGTATTCTTGTTCTGATATTGTAAAAATTCCAACCATATGGTCTAGGAAAAGATGGCGGACACAGCTGGAAACAAACTACATCCTCAGTGGCTAGTGGCAGGCATAAGCCCACCACAATCCCTGAGTTTGAATAGCAATTTAGCCAAAAATTGGAAACTGTTCAAGCAGAAGTGGCATAACTATTATTATATATTTGCATGGCCAACAATGACAGGACTAAACAGTGTTACTTCTTCACATGTTGGGTGATGATATTAAAGGTTTATAATGGTTTTCATTTTTTCACACCCAACAAACAGTGGATACCCAAAGAAAGTGTTTGACCAGTATGCGGTTGGTGAAACTAGTGTCATGTATGAATGTTTTGTGTTTCATGCAAGGAAACAAGAAGAGGCCAAGAGCATAGAGGATTTTATAACTGCTTTATGGGCGCTAATAAAAACAGGTGACTTTTGTGATAACTGCATGGTGTTGATACTATGTGACTAAATTGTTTTGGGTATACAGAACCCCTAAACACAAGCAGAACTGCTCAAGAGTCTCAAGTTTTAAGACTGGAACAATGCACAAGGTCAGTGTGAAGATGCAGAAGAGTCTGTGGAGAAAAGCAAAACTCAGAAAAGAGTGTCATCTCTGTACTCGTCATGAACTAGGGAAGGAACAATGTCCAGCTTATGGAAAAATGTGTCTGAAGTGCTGAGGCAAGAATCACTTCATGGCAAAATGCAAGTCATTGAAGAAGCAGATTCGACAGTGCACACAAAGCAACTGAATGGAGATAGTAGCAGTAGTCAGTTGGACTTTGAGCACATGGATATGGTCGCAACTTAAGGGAAAGTTGGCAGTCCCACACATGGGACAATTCTAGCTAAATTGGTGGTTAACAAGGAAATAATTGTGTTTCAGCTTGATGGCGAAACTTGTTAAGTGCCAAACACGTTCATGATAGAAATCTGAAGCTCTTTGACAAGACCTTAGTCATGTTGAATGGGGCAGAAATGAAACCCCTGGGTAAGTTCCGTGTAAAATTGACAAACCCAAAAAATGGAAAGAAATATGCCATGAATTTTGTGATTGCGAGAAATGACTTGCATCCACTCATAGGTGCAATGGCCATACAAAAAAATGGGCCTGGTCATGTGAACAAAGAGGAGTTCCAGATGGGGACTAGAGTCCCACAGGAAAAGAGTGAACATACAGAAACTAGATTCAAAGTGATGCCACATCAGCCTTGATGGGAACTGCTCCAACAACAAAACTGGATCGACTTGAAGGAAACTGCAGAAGCACCACCAAGTCCATCCTTGGGGATTCAGCTAGAACCAGTCCAAGGCGATCACCTTGACACTATTTCGGAAAATCGGTCCAAAGTAGCAAATTCAATACCTCCACCAGATATAATCCCAGACAATGGGAGGACCCCAAAGACACCTCATCAGGACAATTCAGTGAGGAAAACACATTCTAGGAGAATATTTAGAACACCAGAAAAGTGAAAGGACTAGTAAAGAAAAAGAAAGTTGAGTGAAGGGGTAGAATAAACCCTGTAAGGCAAGAGATCAGTCTACCCAGTGAATGCCTTGGTAACTCATCTCTTGCTCATTCCAATTTAAAAAGGAAAAAGAAAGTCTTTTTTCAAAAGGGGAAAGATGTTTCATAGGATCTTGTTTCATGGGACACCATTTCCGTAGGCTAAGTTGGTCATGTGATGTAGGGTTGCAGGCAGTTGAAATTAACATGGACTACTATGAAGATGGACCTGTTAATTTGTGTGGTTGAGTGTCAGTGGCCATAGCCAATAGTGAGCATGGAACAGATGGGTTAGCATACTTTCTCTTAGTATTTAATATTGCTAAAATGTTTAATCATGTTTGACCAATTCTAGGTATGTCTTCATTCCTCTGAAATCACAGAACATGTTGTAACAAGAATAGTTACCAAGATACCTATGATTTTGTTGAAGACTGGCTGCACACCATTGAGATCCTTAATAAGTCGATTGGGCTTATCTGATGCATCCTGGTTGAGGATAATATCATCGAGTGAATGGAATGTGTTTTAATCATTACCATTTAATCATGATTCCATTTTTATTAGGTCAAGTCTTAAGTTATTTCCATTGTTGGGAACCAATTGTAATGACAAATGTATCATCCTAACTAACTGTTCCTTAAATATATCATAGCAGGTGGTGAAAAATTAGTTATATACAACAATGTTCAATGCAAAAGGGAATGGACTGACATTGGTAAATCTCCACAATCGATTTCAAAAGCTGAGCTTTGTGAAAGAAAGGTAATGTGGTGGGATTGTTTGAGTCTTATTCATTTAGAATTCTCAAAATGAAATGAAACAACAAATACATATTTACACACCCAGTAGCTGCAATGTGTCCATAAATGTTTGGTCAGAAAATAATCTGTGCTTGTCCATAAGAATGCATGTCATTCTCCTCCATGATAATTCGAGGCCACATACAACAAGAATAACACGGGGAAAAAAATTTTAGAACTTGACTGGACTTGTGGTGATAAGAGAAATAAATAAAAATAAATAACAAGAACAAAATTTCACCATATCTAAAAAATAGATGGATAATAAAAATCATCAGGCAAAATCATGCTTTAACCAACCAATCAGAAAGCTTTCACAACAAGGATATAAGAAAAGAAATAAACTAATAATAACAAGGAGACCAACATTTCACCATTTCTAAAATTAGATAGTTTAACCAACTAGTCAGAAAGCTAGGCTTTAGGCCACAAGCCAATAAAAAGCAGAGTACTCTTTTTTAAGTGGATCTATAGATGTGTATATAACCAGATGGAAAATCAATCAAAATTCAATGCTGCAGAGACAAAATATGATGTTTGCACAACTAGCTGGTGACCTTAGACAGCTAAACTATCTTTGCTACATTTAAAACAAACAAACCTTCCTTCACTACATTCTCAAATGGTACGAACTACATTTGGATACATACACACATACACTGCTGGTCAAAATCTTAAGGACAATGAAATTAAAGAAAAATATACCTTTTGCATTATTAGACTAAACCACATATTTGAGTTAAGCTTCAAAAAATGAAAATAAGAAAAGAAAAAATTAAAATTAAATTTTTTTTAGCATTTAATAGGAAAAATTTGATTACTTGGAAATTAGGCAAAATACTAGGCTGTCAAAAGTTTAAGACCAAACCTAAAAGAAGTTGTAAACAGAGTAGGAAATTCCTAAGATGACATTTCAATATTGAATTGCACAGCTGTCATTGTGAATAACTTCAAAAATTCACTTTGGTATAATCAATATAAGCATCTGCAGAAAGCTGTCTGGAATATTATTCCATGTAGTCAAGATGGCTTCATGAAGATCATGCATTGTTTGGAATTGACTTCTATTTCTATAGACTCCCCATCTACTCCCAAACATTTTCAATGGGGTTCAGTAGAACATTCTTTTTAACATTTGGGACACAGAGGAATTGAAGGTTATTCGACAGTTGAGGCCTGAACCAGTGGCAGTAAAGAATGGAGCTCAGCTGAATATTTTTCATGGAAATAGTGATAGAGAAGTAACAAGCTTGTAACATTGCACTTATAGGAGACAGTTTGCAGAGTGGAAAATGTCTTCTCTCAAAAGACAGCATAAATGCTTTTGAACTCTATAAAAACTGGACAGTGGGGACTAGAGAGATCCAGCCCAGATATAGCAGCAATACTCCATTTTAGGTCTGATCTAATCTGACTTCTTGTAAAGATAAAGCACTGCAGGAACCAGATACTTCCTGGAGTGATAGAATGAGCAGAACATTTTTTCTGTATCTTTAGCAATTGGTGTAGGTAAGATTTATAACCTCATAATTACAAGACATCAGTATTTTTTGTTTCAAAAGGAATCCTGAAGATTGTGATAGGATTCGTAAAGTATTTAAGCTTTCAATCCATCAATCATATCCCAAATTCTGTAGCAGTCACTTTTGTTTAAATGACCCTCACTCTCTTTCTTTAAACTACAAGATGATGTTAATGAACAAAATATTTTTTCTACTACCATAGAAAATAAAATTTAAGAAAATGATTTTGAAGCTGTACATGCACTTACCAGCAATCTTTTAGAATGTTTTTGCACTAAAGTTTCTTTTGTTAAAGACTCGATGGAACTTTAAACATTCTATTCAAATGACATTTTACCCTATTCCATATTGTCCAATTAAACATTTGGAAAACTCAAAATGTATGCTTTAACACTTTTATGAACATATATTTTTTATTATAGATAATTTTCTTTCCAAGCAAGCATTTTCATTTCATGTTCAGTTAAATTTTTATTTTTCCAAGAATACTATGTTGAAGAATATTTAAACTTGTGTTTTCAATATTTTCTTGTGTATTAAACATATCAACAATCAGATTTTTATTTCAATTCATTTCTCTTTTTGTATATTATGACAGCTTATAAAGACAACCAAATAGAAAAGATTCGAGCGACAGTCAATTTCACTTACTGTTAATAAATCAAATTATCATTTGTACCTCAAGGCAACTTTATTACTTCAGTTGTAATGTGAAGTTCTATTGAATCCTAAAGGCACTCCTCATCAATACAGGTCACAACCACAGGCTTGTTAAATCTATGTTCTATCCTCACATACTGACAACAAATTGAATAAAACAGTTTTAAATGTCATGAATATTGTTGCATGTAAATGACACATAATTCAATAATCTGAAAAAGACAAGAATCACCACTTCTTCTTTGTGCCATGTCCCTTCAGGACATAGGGGATCATAGCTCTCCACAACTTCCTATGCCTTGTGGATCTTAGCAGTTTTTCTCCTTTTCCTAAGGCTCCCCTCCCTGTTCCACTATCCATTCACACAAGCTTGTCAGGTAAGTGGCTCACTGTTTTTCCCTATCACTTTTATCTTCCAGATGCCCTGTGAGGGACAAGTTTTCCAAGCCTTCATTCCTCATTATGTGTCCAAAGAATTTCAGCTGTATTTTCTTGATTCTGTATAGAAGTGTTATTTCTGTTTCTTTAAGACTTCCTTGTTGCTTACTCATCCTGTCTACGGAATTATCAGTAGCCTTCTGCAGAACCACATTTCTGCTGCCTCTAGTTTTTTCCTGATTTGTGGGGAGATTTCCCAACATTCACTGCCATATAAGATGTTGGATATCACAATCCAGCACTCTTTGTTTCTAACAACTTTTTTTCTGTTTCTCAGCACCTTGCTTAGCTTTTGGAATGCTTCTTTCACTAGTTCAATGCATGTTTAGATTCCAGTGTTACATTTTCCATCCTCTGTTAAATATCTTCAGATATTTAAACTTTTGTACCTGCTTGATGTTGTTATCTCCAATTTGTAACTTGCATCTTAGGCTTTTTCTCTTGCTGCTGACCATACTTTCTGTTTTCTTGCAGTTGATGGTTAATCCTTTTTTTCTTGGTTTCTTCTACTGCCATATCTAGGAGGTTCTGTAGTCAGCAAAGATGAGGGAAATAGTCTGCGTGTAAATGTAAACAATAATCTCAGAAATTTTTTAATCTGAGTTTGTAAGCCACTATACTTGCCATTCATGCAATTGTCACTGTCACAAATGCAACCTCTCCAAAAGCCAACAAACATTGTGGTTAATTTTTGCCTCTGCTACTGTCTTTGCCGACCTCTTCAAATTACGAGCATAAAGACATCATTGATATAGATTAAGTATCTGGCTGAGATACAGGATCAGGCTTACTCAACTTACACAGGAAAGATTCCAGCACAGACATACACCATAAGTGAAAGCAGACAACCTTCATAGACATCTAGGTAATTATTGCTCCCTTCACTTTTACTGTAACCCCAGAATTTGCAGACAAGATGCAATTTCTTTTTCATATGCATTTTTTTTATTTTGAAATTGGTTCACCTTCTGACTTCCAACAGAGAAACTGCTATATCTTTTGCATTCTTTTTCATGTGTTGGAGGCAGTGGAGTCAGGAAGGGTGTTAGCGTTAAATTTTGTGTGAGGGAGAGGAGTTTGTGAGCTGGTGATGGAAGAAGGTAAGAAGACAATTACAATGAGTGGAAACTGCCTGTGTTTCACCTTGTGATTATGATAATCATGGAAATAGTAATAGTAGTGGTAACAACAGAAACAACAGATCACTTTGGGAAAGACAGGCAATAAAGGAAGCAATCATCTCAGTTGGTTTTTCTTTCTATGTGTCCAAGATGAGAAGAAATTTTGAACTTTGTCAGTATACAACAGTGGGGTTCCTACTCCTGGAATGCAATTATCTTAAAATATGGGCTCAAAAGGGACTGAGATCATGTTGCCTGGACCTTCCTACTACCTTTTTCTGACATCTGTCATTTGCCTTCAGACTTCACTGGTGGTACAATTTTTTTGTGATGAAATCTGGAGATATGTAAGGAATGCTTTGCCTCAACATCTGGTTGAATTGTCTGGCCAGAGATGTTAGGTGAGGCTATTGCAAGGTTCATTTTTTATATTTATGGTAGATTGCAGAACTTTGTAACATTCAATGACTGCAGAGGTTATCAGTTTCTCTGCAGTGCCAGCATGCCAGACACAAATGACCAACAATGACATGCCAGAAACAATGATCAACACCTTTCAAACTTCAATGTCTAGAGAATTAGGATTGTTCAAAGCTTTCTTGTTGATTGTTAGACTGAAAAGCATTTGACAGGAGCCACAGCCACAATCTTTCTATACTGCTAGAAGAATGCGGTAAAATGATCTCCTACTGGAAATCTAGGGACCTCAAAGACCAATAGTATGGTCTGAAAGTGGCCTTCATAGCTAATGCTAAATATACAATATTTGTTTTGGAGATCATTTTGACTAGGTCTAAATAATCTTCTGGCATGAACATCAGAATGTCCCACATGAGAAAATTTGTACCTTTTATGGCCTGTTGCACCTCAATATACACATTTGACAGTGATTTAATTTGATAATTGTTCATGAACTTGACAATCTCATTGGGATTTCTATCAACAACAAAGAAAAACAAATTCTTTTTTTCAATGATCTTTAATTTGGGATGATTTACAATCAGTCCATCATCATTAATTAGGTGGTTGTACTGCTTGGCTTACAGTATGGATTCCACAACATCAATTAGACAGGAGATGGGGTGATATTCCAAATATTTGGGAGGAGAGCTCACACTTGTTGTCTTGCTCTCCATTTCTACTACTCAGTCTTTTTTTTTTTCCATTTTTTATTTTTTTGGTGAAATTTTCTTTTGGGACATTTTCGAATTCCTCATTTTGCAAGTTTAAAATAAGGCTTTTATGTCTTTGCCAACATTCATTTCTAAGAAGGTAATCCCAACTTTATGGTAATGCGAAAAAGTCCTTGGCTGTGTCTGTCTGGGTAGAGTCTTTTTCTATTCTATGGAATGAAAGCTTTCACCAATATAGAAAACCAGCAGTGGCCCCTTCCATTTTGGTGTCATTATCACCTTACTTGGAGCAGTGCCTCTTACTCTGTAACTCTCTATGTCAAGTGGTTCTTGGGCCTTGTATAGGGTGAATATCATTGTTAAAAAAAACTCAGGTTGTAATCTTTCTTTCTGAAAGGTCAGTAAAATTCACTTCCAAGATTAAATAAAACATCCAAAAAATTCCCCTCATTCCAGTTAACTTCAATTTCTTTTTTCTCTTCTGTTACACCTCCGAAATGTATGTAATTTGTGCTTGATGAGATTAAATATTCCCTGATCAGAACAGATTTTTTAATAAAATGTAAGCATGAATATAAATTTATCTTGTGCCATCTACTTCATGATTGATGATTTTTTTTCTACTACTATTCATCCTATACAAGGCCAAAGAGACACTCGAGGTAGAGGTTTGCTGAAGAAGTTTGTTATGTGAGTGGTAAGAGCAAGAGGCACAGTTTATGAGGACATGTGTAAAAGATAATGGTTAACCCTAGACTTGAACAACTTAAGATTGTAGTGAGACAGAAAGCATCCTCTTGGGAGTCCGTTTCACAAAGAAGCGGTACATTAGAAGAAGCTGGTCAAGTGAAACTTACTCCTTACTAATGTATGTGGTGTGGCAGGTCTTATCTGTGAGGCTTAGAGTTGGTGGCAGTATAGAATGTATCTCATCTGAACATTTTCCATGAAAGTAGTAATAGAGTAGCAAGAGACTTTGTATGTGGGAAAGGAGTTGTAGGGCAGAAAATAATTCATCATACACATATTATGCATGCGTGCATGTTGCTATTTATAGACAAACAACAAACCTGACATCTTAATTCAACTGCATGATAGTTGCTTTACAGTGTGAAGATTTTAATTGCAAGTCAACATTATTTGTGGTTTTTTTTTGGTGGAGGGGGTTATATGCATGTGTGCGCATGTATTTGTATATGTGATATATACATATGTGTGGGTGTGAGAGATAATAGTAAATATAGTAATGGCTGACTGCACAATATAGAAAAATGTATAGTCATTTTATAGAATGCTTGGTAGTAAATAAAAGAAAAGTTAATATAGGTTCATGAAATTGATTTGAAATCAAATTATGTTTACAATGATGAAATTTTCACTCACTCACTGAATTTTCTGAAATTTAAAACCATTGATCTGAATGAAAGAAGCTATTTTGCTTCCACTTAGTTTCTGATGTCTTAGTCACAATGGTTAGAAAGCAGTGAAGATGCTCATAGCCTAGAGATATAGAGCAACAGCAGCAGATAAAAATAAAAATGGCAGTCAAAGCGATGTGGATAAGAGGGGTGGTGGAGGAGGAGAAAGAAGAGAAAGGAAAGCAAACATCAGTTTCAAAATGGATTTTTATGGTAATTTGATGATGTAACAAATGTGGCATTATCGTTCTAAAGTGAAAAGCTATTGAATAAAAAAATATACATTTCTTTTAATCATTTCACCCCCCACCGACCATGCAAAGCAATAAAGTAACTAAGTGACAAGGGGTTATTGAATGTGAAAGAATATGAGAAAAAGAAAACATTATTAAGGAGAGAAAACAATAAAATTTTGAAATTAAGAAGACAGAAGATAATGATTGACATTGCATTTAAATTTTTGAAGATCAAAGTTGACTGGAAAGCAGGAAGCCAGAATAGAGTTCCATACATGAGAAGTGTGAAAGAAGAAACTGTTAGCATAGGACTTAGGGTTACATCTAGCCAGTTCAACTGTAAAATGATGAGACCTTGTTGTTAACCTAGTAGTACGATTAAATTCATAAAATCTAGGTACAAAAGTCTAGAAAGGTCACCAGAACAATTATCAAGAAAATATTTCTTGAAAAGGCACAGGGAAGCTACGTTATGGCAGTGTGAAAGTAACTGAAGCTGAGTTGCCAGGTCAAGACCAATAAAATTGCAGATTTTTATCAAGAATCTCAGAAATACCAAACCAGATATGACAAGAATATTTAATGCATAGAAAAATAGTAGACTTATAAATGTGTAAGATAGATTCTGGAACAAAAAATTGTCCAGCATGACATAGTGAACCAACTTTCTTAGCAACAGACCTAGCAATTGATTCAATATAATCTTTCTATTTCATGCTAGCAGAAAATGTTAGCCCAAGAAGTCTCAAGGAGTCACTCTCCTGGAGGTTAGCATCAGCCATGCTGATGGAAGGCAAAAACTGTTCTCTCAGATGATTAAAAGAGATCAGTTTTGTTTGTGTTAAAACTAACAAGCCATTTTTTGCCCCAGTTAACAACAGATTAATATTGTAGGTCATTATTAGTTCATCTGCCAATTTGACCTTATTGAACTGGTAAAACTTACCATCAAGACAGGAGTAAATAGCTGCTTCATCAGTATCAAATACCAAGCTGAGAACTGATGACATCAGGAATATTATTGATGAAAATTTACCTGAAGTAAGTTGGAGAACTAACCATCAAAAATGTATTAAGATTGCAATGCTAGAAAAACACAAATCTAAAACAACCACGAGAAGAGAATACACAGACTTCAAAACTTTTTATAATTCATACAATGGAATTTCTTTTTTCTGCTTTGATAAACAGTAATCATTCTGCCTGTGAGTGTATGCATTCATGTCATACACATGTGTAATCTCAAATACAGCCAGTTAAATGCTTTAAGGCAATTAAAACTCAAAGAAGATAAAGTCCAGTACATCAGGATGTTTATTAATAACCAAAAGGTGTTTATCTGGCTGTCTTCAAGATTACACACACATTTGACATGAATGTGTACTCTCAGGTGATGGTAACATTGAGGGTGAGATGAGGATGATGAAACAACCAACCATGTGCTTGGTGTAATGACTTTATTATGTTGGGTTCCAGTGAAGGGCTAAGCGGAAGTGGTCAAAAAAAATGGCAATCTAGAAAAAAGAGATAAACAAAAGGGAAGTAAAATAATACAGTTTCTGTACTGTGGTAACAGAACAGTAATACAATTTAAGTTCCTATGTGAAAAACAGAAAAGAGAAAGATACTGAAATTACATTTTAAAATATCAATATTTTTAATTAGCACCATTTTAAAAAATAAGGCAACATAGTGACCTAAAGATTGTTGGAGAACTAAGCTAGAACATTCTTTTCGTCTATGTGCGGCATGCCTTCAGGATGTGGGTGACCATGGTTCACCACAACTTCTTATCTAAACAGAATTAATGAGAACATTAATGTAAGTGAAGTTTTCATATATTTAACTTAATTTTGTGTCATTTTCACTGCATTTTCAGTGATTCATTTGAATACTGATGCATGAATTTATTGCATATTAAGTAATAAGGATCACACACTGCATAATAGAATTTCTGATGAGATATTTTCTCACCAAATTGCACCTAATAATCAGGATAAAAAGAAAATTAAGAAAAACCATAAAATTCTGAGAAAAAGCTTGTGAGAGGCAGGGCCTATGAGAAGGGGTCCAGCTGGTAATTTGTTCTGGGGTTCAAGAACAAAGAAAGGCCCCAAGAAGTGATCTAGCATGAATGATTATTGAAACTGGCATTGCCAGACAAAATGATTTTTATAATGTTAGAAATTTTGCAAACAAAAAAGCCAGAAAAAGTACATTTTAATTAGTACTCTATTTAAATGTTAAATTTGTTTTCTGTTTTATTTTCAAGAAAAGTATTTTCATTTGAGAGAAATTATTATGAACATCTAAAAATCATTTCCCAATGATAGAACCTAAAAGGCAATTGGTGAAAATAACTGTAAATACTGATTTATGTTGCTGCATTAATTGAATATGTTTGTTACATTCTCTTATATTTGATCATGGAAATAAAGCATTTATGAGAATTTACATGTAAATTTACTGGACATCAAATCCTCAATTTTAAGAAAAATCTTTGCTAAATGGGTCTTGTACTGCTTTGCAAAATGTCTCTTGGAGGCCCTGGTGAGAGGCAAATTTTGCCCAAATGTGTTTACACTATGTCCTCATGTTTCATATGAAAAAAGAAAAAAAATTCAAATTACCTACTTTACTTCATATAGCCAGTAAGTGCTGATCTACAGGTTTAAGGCTCTTTTATCACTTATCATAGCTGAGCTATTTCCAATCTGTGAATTCAGATACTGAATATTTCATAGCTAGCTTCATTTGTCATGATGGTTTTTTTTTCTTTTTATATTCTTTTTTGTATGCTTTAGAGTACATGAAAATATTTTCATTTCTTATAAACCTTTTTTATCCACTGAATGTTTTTACCAATAAAAAGCTTAAGGCCACTTTTTTCCTGACCAGATTTATATGAAATGAAGCTGTTGCTGATTGTTGATGACTTTGTTTTGACAGCAAACAAGAAAAAGAATAAGCAAATGCTCCTTCACTTGCCAAAAATGAAGAAAAAATCAATATCATTGAGCAAATTTGAATACAACAATGGTAAATAAAGTTTGGGAAAACAAATGTCCCTGGATGTGTGAGGGTGTACGTAATATATGTAGGTGTGAAGTTTTATATATATATATATATATATATATATATATATATATATATATATATATATATATATATATGCATGTCTTTGAGTGTATGCATATATATTTATGGATATAAGTAACCCACTTAAAAAAGTTTCCTTTTCTAACCTGAAAACATTTAAGATTGGTTCTGGCATATCACTCATATAGGTATTTTGGCCCATTTTAAGAAAAATTGAAATTATCTGTACTGAGAAAACGTGGTGTGATAGAAAAAAATGGATTTGATTTTCAGATTCAGCAGGAAAAAATAACCCAGAAACATCTGCCCATTGCCCAACAGCATTTGGGTGGAAAAAATGTCGATTGGTATAATTATTAATTTTTGTCTTGGATTTCTTTCATTTTTTCATTTTTTTTTTATTAGAGTGCAACTTTAAAACAAACGACAGAATTGTCTTTTATTTGCAATCCATACTGACCACAGATTGGTGGCCTGAATAGTTGCAATAAAAGGTCACTAAAATTAAAATGAAAGAAATCATGTCACCCTAATCTAGGTGATAAAAGCCACTAAAATGCGAGGGTTTACTGAGAGTGAAAGAAACAGAGAAGACCTTAAAAGAACAGGATTCAAGGAGACAGATGATAATGATTGATGTTGCATCTAGAAATTTCAACAGTGAAATAATGAAAGTTCACAAACAATCTAGTCATTTTATATGTGCCATGCCCTTTCAGTACTTGGGTGAGGATGGCTCTCCACAACTTTCTGTCCTTTGTAACTCTGAGTAAAGTTTGTCATTTTGATATCTCTCCTTATCTCTTTTCTGCCAACCATTTACACAAGCTCATTAGGTAGGTTAGTCACTGCTTTCCTTTGTATCTTTTGCTTTCAATATGTATGAGTGTCAAATTCTCCAAACCTTTTTTCCTAATAAGAAACTGCCCTAGAAATTTCAACTGTCCCTTTCTGATTCTAAGTATAAGTGTACTTTTGTTTCAATTATCTCTAAAATCCTCTTGTTACTCTCATGTTCAGTCCATGGGATTCTCAGCATCTTTCTGTAGAACCACATTCATGTTGCCTCAAGTCTCTTCTCCATTTGTGAAGAGATTGTTCAGCATTCTCTGCTATATAGGAAGACCAATATTACAGTTCAGTACTTTTTCATTGTTTCTAATTAAATCTTTCTGTACATACTTTGTTTAGCTTTTGGAAAGCAGTTTTGCTATTCCAATGCACCTTCAGATTTTAGTGTCATATTTTATGTCCTCTGTTAAAATACTTCCTAGATATTTAAATTTAGTGCTGTGTTTAGGAGGCACGTTGGAGTAATGGATAACAACTTGGATTGCGAAATTGGAGAGCCGAGTTCGAATTCGCGTTGGATCCATTACATTCACTTAGGTACTAATACTCATGGGTAAGTTATGAATCCTCTTCTTCTCTCCTCAGCTATGGGTAAATAGTAGGACAGACAGAGTTCTATAGCCTTGGATGGCAACTAGTCTAACACAAAAAGAAATGGCAACCTACTGCGGGAAAAAATCTGCCTTGTTAGTCATGTATCGAAAGATACATGATTGCCTAAGTGTGTATCACATATGACACATGACTGAATGGGCAACTCATGACAAAAATATATAGTTTAAGAAATGAAGAAAAAGATGGATAGGTTTAAAACACATAGTCAAAAGCAATGAAAATGAATGTAATAAATAAATAAGGTCATGAGGAAGATTCAAATGTGTACATGGCATGCTGGGTCCTAGCTGTAAAGGTCTGAGCTGGTGGAACTAAGCTGGTGGAATGTAGCTCATTTAAACATTTGCCATGGAAATATTCACGCATGGCAGACTGACTGACTGTGCTTAAATTTGTGAAGTCTAGGTACCAAAGAGGAAAAACTATCAACATAACAATTTCAACTCATTGCAGCAATTCTATCTGGTAATTGAGATGAAAATGAAAACAATTTTATTTTGTAAAATATTCCCTTTCTTCTGCTTCTATTCTTTGAACTCTCACATTTTAGAAAGCTCTGATTTTAGTTATATTTTTATAAAAAATATTCCAATCTTTTTGATAGTTTTGGGGCTTACATATTTTTATTTAAATGAATTTTTCTATGCCAACAAAATATTAATACATCAATCCAATTAAAATAAAAGATAATTAATGAAGTAAGTGATAAAAAGGAGTTGCTTCCCTTACATTTGTTTAGATAACAGTGTCGATGTTTTGCTAATGTTAGAGAATTAACAAGGTTGCAGAAATAAGAAAAATCTCGTTAATATACAAATACTATCTTTAGTAATGGGACTGGTTTTGTGTAAAGAAAAACGAAAAGTAACCCTTATTAATTTTTGTCTAGTGACACTTTTGTTATAATGAATTTCATTGCAACAGTGTCAATCTCTCTAGTCATCAATAAACAGGGCAAATAAAAAAAAGAATAGCAAATATGGCATTTAGTGAGTAGAGAAGACAGCGGATATGTTTAGATGTGATTTTCTTTCAGCCATAAGTTTGTTTTACCATGTCGAAACTTCAATTATTTTACTCAAACGGAAGTGTTTCACCTTGACATCCACAGTTCATAAAAACAGACCTTAATTTCGTCCGACTCTGCACACCCACTTCCATATTAGGAGCATAGACCTCCTTAATTTCCTGATTGTTCACTAGGCCACACTCTCCCTACACTATAAATACTGGGTGATTTCTTGCCTCATTCCATTTTTTCTTCATTTTCAGCGAACACATCTACAATGTAAGCTCTCACAGAAGATTGCATCTTCCCTCTTGTGGGAGACGCCATGAACATTATACACACATACATGTACGTATGAACATTCACCAAAATACAAACTCATGCACAAACACATATGTTAATGTCTATGTCCATTGTAATTTTGTTGTTTAATACATATATGTGTTGATATATATATATCAGTTTTGTTTGTTTTCTTTACACTTCTTTATCAAATCTCTGAGTCCACCACATTCTTGTAGTAGACCTCCTTCTAGCAGGAATAAACGCACATGTTCATAATTTAACAACATGTAAGCTCACGGTTCGTTATACCATCTTTTCTGACCAATCAGAAAGGGCCCATGCAGTATTTCACAGCAGCTGTTTCCAAGCTACTGACTCACTATAAAGTCGATAAGGATTTTACCTATGAGGGCAAATCTGATCAGGATGGCATTAGTGAGAGACAGCAGGCAAACTTAACCAAACCATTTGCAGTGACATCAAGGTGCTTCCATCAATAGCAATGCCTTTGACCAGTGATAAAACTAGCAACTAGCAGTGATTAACCATTGACTACTACAACATGATAATGCATGTTGATTTTCTCCACATGTCTATCTCAGCTTCTACCTTGTGTTATACCCCTCATGAACTCTCAGTTTCCCATGACTGATGTGTGATATCCCATGATGATGTGTGATAAGCAAACAATTAAACCTTGTAGATGATGAGAAATAAAAACACTTTTTCTTATACCTCAACCATTTCTTATCTGTGCTTGTTGTTTTGTCACTTTCACTTTTATTTCTTGTTAACAGTAAGGCTGCCATTACAAGTTCTTGTAGCTCATAAAGCAGAGCAGCTGGTACAATTAACCAATGTTTCTGAACCTAAAGTGAATATGAAATGAACTATTATTAACTTTTACCAAAAGTTGGTCTTTATCCAAAAAAAGTGATGCTGTGTAGAGTGTACAATTGGATAGGAGACCGCTATTACACTGAAGAGAATAAATCAACTGATTTAGACACTTACTGCTACCAATTAGACCAATTGAAACTGACAATTAACAAAATGTTTGAAATTACTTAAAAAAAGAAAAGAAAATGGTTATGACATACAATTAAGATAATGTTAAACTATGTTTCTTTGATGACCAGGCTAAAACTGTCACATCTTTGCTGGACAGCTTTCAATCATCCACCATATTGACTAGATATTAAAACTTCAGATTACCTATCTGCTTAATGAAAAATGATTATTTTTCTTGGAAAACTACAAAAAGCACCTAAAACTTTGTTGACCAAAATTAAAGGTTTTGAGAAGATAGAATTATGAAGTTGACTGAAAGATTGTGGAAAATAGAGGAACATTATAAATATTTTGTTTAATAAAGTTGAAAATAAAATTTTTTTTTTATTATTTTTACTTAATAAACTATGACAGTCAATTGCTAGACTGGATTACTCCTGTTGGAGTCTTAGGTAACCAGGATTACTTCCCTTCTTGCATTATTATTATTATTATTATTATTGCACCTCATATCGGACTGTTTGCTCTGTTAATAAAGTGTTTTTGTGTTGTAAGCATCAAGGTTGTTGAGTGTCGTATCATCCTATTTGTCTAGCGCCAAACTAGTCTGATATGTCACCCAGTAGAAATGGGATTTTCCAGTTAATTAAACAAACATTTGGTGTAAAAAAAAAATGAATTGAAAATAATCTTTAAAAACCTTTTTCAATATTTGCTGTCTTTTTTTTGGCTTGGATCAATTCTGGCTGGTCATCATCTCCCCAATTCAAAGGCTGTTCAGCAAGGTTGGCTACTTCAGGAACGGTAAGCTGATTGGGTGTTGCTCTGTTAGAAATGGCCTGTGTTAAGGATACAAAAAAATGCATATTTTAAAATTAAGTTTCATTTGTGGACAGAAATTGAAGGCAATTTCTCTTGCTTTGATAATCCTGTTGAAATAAGAGAAGTTAGATATTAGAACAACTAATAAGAAGGCAAGCAAAAATGGAAAATTTTTCAAATCATTTTCCTCAGAACAGTAATAATGCATTTTTTCAAATAAAAATGTAATAAACCTTCTAAAAATACATTTTTGCAACACAAATCATTTCACTTTTCTCTTGTTTTAATAACAAAATTATTTGCAAAACATTTTCTAAAAGATGTGATGGTAAAGACAATAAGAATATTATGTCAAGTGTTTTTTTTTTCACAGATTGATAAGAAATAAAATGAAAATTGAAAAATCATCTATGAATTCAATCACTAGTCCTTCCATTTTTATGTTACAATTCTTCCTTCATCACTTCAAAATAAATTCACTCTACTTTCACAAGTTACCATATTAATAGTGGATTCATTGATGATTTTAATAGCATACAAGTCATAAACAATAAATTAAGACCAACATTAAATGATCAGAAAGATTAAAGTAGATTTAGTACAATCATTATTTAACCAAAGAAAATGTTATGCTATTTATTTTCATAATAAAAACAATGCAAAATAAGGATTAAAGTGAAGGATTTGAGCAAAGAAAAATTTCCAAAGAAGAGAAATATTTTTCAAAAGGAATGTTATACATTTTTTAAAAAGGATAATGCTGTTATAGGATATAAACTCCTGTATTTTACAGCCAGTAAGTGAAGCACAAACAAGTAAGAGACAAATCTGACTAAATTCAGTGGATATGAAAACTTTTTTTACAATTCTGTACAAATAGAGCTTCAAATTAAATAAGTGGTTTCTGAAACCTGATTGGAAATGACAAGTCACATGATGTGCTTTTGCTACATGATATGCTATGCAGTTGAACTCCAAATCACCTGGAAAAGAGTTTTAACTCCGGTTACTGAGTACATTCCCACTCAGTGATTTGGAGCTGAGCACCAGCTAGATATAGCTATAAAAATGGCTCACCAACAGAGACAAATGAACAGTTTAGATCTGCGACAAGAGCAGTCAGCAAACAAGTCCCTGCTTTGACACATGTTATCATGACAAGTCAGTGATAATTTTTCTACAGCGAAAATCAGGTGTGACGAAAGTAAGTCCTCTCTCCTCTCTTTTTGTTCACCGTATTTAAAATTAGTACTACTGCACAAAATTGGTCAGCAGTCACACTCATATTTCATTAGCATGTGCTTCAGACACACACACATATATTGGTGTACAATACCACTTGTTTTTCTCACTTGCAACAAAATCCTTTCAAACAATTGGACTATTGCTCTCTTCATGGCCACAATAAAAACATTGAATTTTAATAGGTAAATACAATATAGATGTATCTGCCTGTATAAATGATATTGTCTTATTTAGTTTGGTCTTCTTTTGCTGCGACAATAATTTCACCACATTTTGTGTTGTATTTGTGGTTGCAACACTCAAATTTTATTTTCCCACCTAAAATCCTGGTATACTGACCCCACATTATATAAGTATGCTGAGAATCTTAAATGCCAAGCAAAATGTTCCCCTTAGATCTTTCTTTACTGTTTCCAGGTTATTAACTACCCTTAGAAGACCAACTTCCTATTCCCATTGATACAATAGCAGCTAAATGTAAATAAACATATATTTAACTACACATATGTTTCCTGTTATCAATCCAAGCCATCCTGAGTTCCATTATATCATAATAGATAATACTGTTTTTAATTAGATGTTAATACATTTGTACATAAAAACATCATCATTTAAAACTGTAGAAAACATTATTTATTTTAATGAATTTGAATTGAGTTTTTAACTTTAATTAGAGTAGTAAAAATAATTTCTTTGCAGAGTTACAAAATTTTATTACAGCAATAAAAACAGACATATTAATTAAAAGAACATTCATAACAAAAAAGAGGA
Source organism: Acanthosepion pharaonis (assembly GCA_903632075.3). NCBI lineage: Eukaryota > Metazoa > Mollusca > Cephalopoda > Sepiida > Sepiidae > Acanthosepion > Acanthosepion pharaonis. The sequence goes on along the minus strand of CAHIKZ030005024.1, from coordinate 3,517,420 downwards.
GCAAGAAAAAATATAAAGTTCCAAAATATAACAATTAAATACAGCTAAACATTAGTCTGGGGTTGTGCTTTTTTTTTTCAGTTACTGTGCAGCATGCACATTTTGTTTTTTTTAAATTTTTTTTGTTCTCAATTTTTGCACTTTAATGAATGAGAGATGACCAATAAACCGGTTTAGTTGTTTTTAATTGTTATATCTTGGCATTACCAATTTATGGTAATATATATATTTTTGTGACCCCCTCTTGTCTGTTATGAATGTTCTTTTAATATGTCTGTTTTTATTGCTGCAATAAAATGATTTCTCATGGTAATAAAAAAAAAGAATCAAATTTTCCTGTGATTGAGTAGATAATGCTAGTTCCTTAATGGCATGTCTCAGGGCAAATGGCTGTTAAGAGGCACTACCCATCTCCTCTTCAACTAACATGTGATAGATAACACATGAACAAAAATGAAAATTCATAAATCCCATGACCTCATAGTTGATGCTGGATTCATTTAAGTCATTTTTTGGCACAATGAATGTTAATTATCAGTGCCCATCTCTTTTCACTTTTTCAGGTTAGGTCACTTATTGTTTTAGCAGTAAAGAATAATGTCTACAGGTATTACTGTTTTCTAAAATTAGTTATTAATTCTTTGTGCATAATGAATATAATGACTATATATATATATATATATATATATATATATATATGATCAAATGTACATCAGATATGGATAGGAATCTGACAAGATGATAAAATGAAATAAAGAACATATAAGAAGAAATATAGTTTTAAGGTGTGCTATATTTATGGGATAAAGTGCTCAATATCAAAGATAGAGCATGTGTAAATATAAAAGTGAGCATTGAAGTCAACACTTAGAGGTGACAGTCTGTTTCATGCTGGACACAATTGTCAGGCAACGAGTGCTGTTATTATTCTCAGCTATTGATATATACGGGTCAGTGGTGAATTGTGGTTAGTCTATTTTGGCGGTTATTTTACCAGAAGTCATTTATTTGTTTATTTATTTATCATTACCTTCACAGAGCAAAATAAAGTATTAAATAAAAGATCCAAGCTCATCTCAAAATGCAGACATGAAAACAAATTTTTACTATGTTACTTAAAAATTGAAAACTGAAAAAAAATAAAAAATAAAAATAAAATAAATAAACAAAATGACAATAAAATAAGTAAAGTAAATTAACCCAAACAAATTACCAAATCACACCTGTTAGAATAGATGAAATATAATAAATGAATAAAAAAAAAAAAAAATCAATGAACCCAAATAAATAAAGTAAATAATAAACAAATTAACAAACCATTATGACCAAAATATTAATTAGACTATAAAATTAAAACCAAAAATTGGACGAAAAACATAGCTATAACTATTATATAATGATAAAAAAAAATACTACATTACTTAAAAATCGAAAACTGTAAAGAGTAAATAAAAATATACAGTATAATAAATAAATAATAAAAAACAAGTAAAATAAATTAATATAAATTCATTCAAATAAATAAACAAACCAATCCCGATAAATTAACCGTTAGAAAAAACAAATAAAGATAATCAACCCAAATAAATAGATGAAATAATAAACAAATTAAAAACTGCTCCTGCCAAAATAATAGTTAGAATAAACTACAACAATCAACCCCAAAATCAAATTATAGTTTTAATTATCTTCCCAAACCAAAACTATTAAACAAGCGATATAAACAAATTTTTACTATGTTAATAAAAACATCGATTAAAATAAAAATAAAATTACTTAAATAATTTAAAAATTATTATTTAAATATCAAATATAAATATGTATATTTCGTTTATCAGTTTTTTTATTTAAACATTACTTAAGGAAAATGTTTGACAATGTCAGCAAAGAATAGCTATTTCATTTCTTTAAGTAAATATTTATTTTTATAAACCTAGTAATCTATAGTTTCTTATGTATGCACAAAGGACATGGGTCATGTAATGACCTACATATTCTAGATTTTTTTTTTAATTTCCATTTCACAGTAGGTGTTATATTGGTTTCTTTTAAGTGCCAGAAACATTTCGATAGGGACGTCTGATTTCAGTATTTATTTATCCTAAATGAACTTTGATATTGGTCAAAATGTTTTTTTGAACTCATGTCTTTTGCATTTTATATTTATGCTCTGTAGATTTGCACTGAGCACTGTTTTGTAAAAATAAAAATATTAATAAGAACACCAGATTATATATCTTACTGTTCTTTCTCTTTATTATAATTTATATATATATATATATATATATATATATATATATATGTAGACTCTCCCATTGTATTTGACATATGAGGATCAGTAACTCAGTTCCTAGGAACCAACAGCCAGACACCAGCACATATGATTTGATTATAGTGGTGAGCCACACTTTTTGAAGGGCTGAATACAGAGACCTGATGCACAAGGTCCCCAAACAGCCTTTTGCAGGTTTTGAATTCAGAGTTGTCCTTTTCCTAGACCAGTTGCCATCCAAGGCTATAGGACCCAGTCTATCCTGCTAATTACCCATAGCTGGAGGGAGAAGAAGAGGATTTATACCTTTCCCAAGGGTATTAGAATGTAATGGATTTGACTGGAATTTGAACTCGGCTGAAGTATATATTAATAAATATACATATTATCCCTCACTGGTAGCATGACTTAGAGTTTCATGCACAACACAATTTTCAGGTGCTGAGTATAGACTAACCATTATGTAATATAAATTTTAATAAAAGCATCTGGTTAACACAATTTTGGCACAGTCCATATTTCATATAGAGATTACAGTATTTTTATTTTAAAAGTATATTTTGTATCTAAAATAGATGGGATTTTTATTTTATATATATAAAATAAATTTAAAAAATATTAATTTTATTTAAAGTTGTGAATATTAATTTTATATTGAGCATAAAGGAAAATTACTGGGATGTTTTTTTAAATATTTAAAAAAAAATTTTTTTAATTTTTTTTATAATATTTTAATTAAAAACCTAAAAAAACTACAAAAGAGAAAGGTCATGATTTATAAAGATCTGGATCAACATATTTCGACACGTATTTATTTTAATGTCTACATGTAACCATCAATTCATTTCTCTTGTTTAGTAAACTAGGGCTATTTAAGTGTTTTAAGATAACTAATTTTTCTACAAGGTATAAGTTACATCTATTGCCTTTCCCATTATAAGATTTGGCTTTTGCTACAATATCCCACGTAATAATGAGTGTATTACCATCATTCTTTAATTACCAAAAATGTTTGGACAGAGTAGTGCTATTCATGTATTTTAATTTGCCTGAAGTCATTCGATGATGATAGAAACAAAATTTCTAAGGAATTTCAGTGGGACCAAAATAAAATTTGACATCATTACAGGAATGCACGCTAGCCCAGTATATAATATTATCAGTCATACATTGACCATTTAAAGGACAGTTTATTTTTTTGGCAATTGCATTTATTTTTTTTAAATTAATGTTGTTGCTGTTGTTGGACATATAGTTATTTAATATAATATTGATATGTTGGGATATTGATTTATCAATGTTTTTAACACAGCTATAGCTGATCTTTATATTATTTTTGTTAAAAATTTTCTTTAGTATTTCTGAGTGATTAAAGTGCTTATGAATTAAATTTAAGAAAATTCTTCCAATATTCATTTGAACATTATGATTAAAAGGTGGGTTAAACCATATTACATTATGGTGTCTCTGTTTATTTTTCCCTTTTTCTTTTCTAAATATTCTAAATTTACTTTATGGTTGTTTAGTTCTGTTGTGTCAGAAACCTACCACCCCTCTTGAAGATGAACTTGTCTGTGAACAAAGACTCTAAATAGTGGCATGTGAGAAGACATATAGACAGAGAAGTTCTTAGCTGAGCTAGTTATTGACTACTCAGGCGATTTGTGTACCTTTTTACCAACCTATTATAACCCTTTTTATTGTTACGTGTTATTTGGCGTTTGTCTCTACTAACCCCAAATCAACATCATAACAAGTTCTAATGCTTTTATATATTTAATTCTATTATTATCACATGTTTCCTTATTGTTGTAGTTAGTATATAATTTAATTTGGACTGATTTATGTAAATTATCTAGAATATTGTATGGATGGTTGGATTCATTACTAACATATCTGTGATCATATAGATCTTTGATATATGGTTTGTAATAACCAGTATTCAAGTCCAAGGTCACATCGAGAAAGTTGATCACTTTAGCATTATGGTTGTTGTAATATTTAGCTTGTGGTCTTTGAAAAATTTTATCTGTTCCTTTTTCAATTGGTATATATTTCTTGGACTTGTTTTACAGAAGAGAATTCCACCATCATCTTTGTAAAATTTGATGTCCTTAATATTGAAAATAAATCTTAGTTGCTACAATAACAAGATTCCATCAACTTCACATGTCTCATCAGCATCAAATCTCCCCATAGCAACGTTAAATTCTGTGTTATTTCTTCTTGGTGTGTGCCAACGGCTTAGAGGTAAAATTTTCGACTGACACCAATTCAGCCAGGTTTCGATCCTAGCTATATATATATATATGTATTAAAGATGGTGCCCCTACTATATATATCTTGGTGTGTAACTTACTCTTTTTGAGTACGTACACATCTACTTATCATATCTCAGTTGCGTCTCTGTCCTTGGGCAGAGTGCGCTCAGGGGCTTCTCTGTCAAAGGACAGAGGGGCAACTGAGAAAATTATACTGAAGAGGTGCCCAGCCCTGGGGAACAGCTGGCCGAGGCTGCACCCCACCCCATTGCACCAGAGGGAGGGATCGGTGCTCACACCAAAGCCAGCACAACCAACAGTTGCTGGGGGGGTATCTGAGGGGAATTTTTGTTCCTGTCCTGAGTGTACACGCTTGGGTCCCCACCTAAAAATAGACCTTGTGTCACATCTCGTCCTAATGGGGGGACAGAGTAAATACCGTGTTATTTCTTCAGTCCACAGATAACCATTATGGAATAATATAGGTTTACTATACTATTGTACTTGATTTATGATTTTAATTTCACAATTGCTAATGGAACAGCAATTTTTTTGCTAAATTGATGGCAGACATTAGCAGATTCTTAGTGATGGATAGATAAAAATCACAAATATTGAATTGGATGAACGTACATTTTTTCTTCCTATTTATATTAGTAAAACATTCAATAGGTTCTGCTGTTTTATGGCAGTGGCTAATTCCTAGAGCATCTTTTGTATATTTGCATGATCTTTCAGTGAGGTTTTTACCAATTTTATTGATATTATTTTTAGTTGGGTTGAGTAATCAGTATTGTGGGTTGTTTATGTTATAGACAAGCGTATGGTTGCAAGAAAGAAATACGACAACAGTAGAAATAGATTTACGTGGTTTATTTCAACAGGAACGTAAGGGTTTAGGACAGCTACCTTGGTGTGGTAAAGTTCATAAGCCGGCTTTCGGATCTAGGTCGATCTCTCATAGTAGTTCACACATGTTGACGATGGTTGACGCTCTCCTGCTGACAGCTGCTAAACGTGACCGGTCTCCTTTGTGGCCACCTGTTGACTGACTGCTGAACTTCCCCGTGACCCCTTTTATAGCGTTTTTTTTTTTTATGGCTTAACAGGCTCGAGAAACGAAGCGAGTATAATTAGGAGGGAAGCATTTTTATTGGACGAAAAATAGAGCACTTTAATTATTACTTTATTTCTCGACCAGAACACGTGTGTCGGAAACATTTGTAAAGAAAGTTAATGGTCATTTTGTGACGGGGCTTTGTCCCGTTCACATCCGGTTCTCGCTCTTGAGTATTTGCCTGTAAATCAGCCGAGATATGTCATTTTATTTTATAACATTTAGGAAATTAGTTTTGTGTTCTTTAATTGTGAGGAAATTCTTGCTATTTATGGAATTTGTAAATACTATCATCAATTTTTAATTCAGTGGCTATATTTTGGCTTCATTGTTGATGCTATTTTCCCAGTTGTTGAGTGCCTTTTTACAAAACTTAACTTCTTTGTTAATAGCTTTGTGGCACTTATCCACATTGATTTGGTAATGATTATCCATCTTGTCTGCTTTGATAATGATTTTATCTGATTTTTTAATCATTGAAATGTCCTTTTGAATTTTTTGTTGTAGATCATTGGTAGTTTTATCAAATTTGATTTTATCTATTACAAAGAATACATGCTTCTCAAAGTCCAATAGTTGTTTGTCACATGGTGGTACTTTTTGGATTTAAATCCATAAAATTCAGCATCCTTTAGGTTGTTATATTCATTCTTGTGTTTAAAGAAAAATAGTTTCCATTTCATTCTTTTTACACTCTCAATTTTGTTTAAAAGAGTTAGTTTATAAGATGTTTTATCAGGAACCATGATGTTTTTTTAGGATAATCCAAAATGAGTTGTTATATATCATGATAGCAGTTAGGATACAAACTATAAATACTTTTATTTACATGTATAACAGTGCTCAACTAAAAGGAGCAAAATAAAAAAAATAAATAAAACAAAACCAATCCCTGTATAATATATGGACTGCACCAACATTGCATTAACCAGATACTTTAATTAAAATCTAAATTACGTAATGGTTAGTTTGAAGATTGTGTTGTGCATAAAACTCCGAGTTGTGCTACTGGTGAGGAATAATATATATATGTGTATGTGTGTGAGTGTGTGTGTGTAGGTAGGTAGGAAGGAATATATGTCTATATTATATTTTATTACCTATTATCATAAAGTCAACCTTTTGTTTATAAAATGATGTAGATATATTTTATAGTCAGTTATAAATCAAGGAAAATGTGTCAGACTAGAAGATTCAGTAAAATATACAAAATAAAACAAATAATTTTATGCCCATCAATGACAAAGTTGACATCACAAAGTTGAAAGATATTTTTGTATCTGCCTGGACAAACCTGGACAGTATTCATAAATCAGTAGCTGAAAAAAACCCCAAAAACCAAAAAAACAAATGCCATTTTTTTCTTTTCTTCTTTATGCATGACTAACTTACTTAATGAAAACAGTGGAATGTCATTTATCCAAACAAAGCAGTTAATATTTTGTTTGGATAATTGATTGTTCAGAAAACCATATTGAATAAATAAAAACTTGTTTAAATAGTTCTTATTTAAATTTCCTTTGTGATATTTTATTTTGCAAACAAAATCACATCAACCGTCATTTAAATAACAAAATAAAATGACACAATTATAAAAGTACACTTACATACAATTTACTTACATACTTACATACATTTTACAGGAAAAGAAGTGAGTTTGTAAAAGATGATGCTAAATTCTTGTAAATAAAATTTATTGAGTTAATGATTGACTAGATTTTATTTTTCATTTTGGGGCTAAAATTCTTTGAGCACTACATAAATAGTTCCTCTGTCATCAAGTTGTCCTTACTAACCATTTTCTCTTCATGGGAACAGAAATAACACAAAAAACTCCATTATTTGTACTTGGCACTAAGTCATAAAATGAAATATTTGAAATTTAATTTGAATAATCTGAAATTCAAAAAATCAGTGTTTGATAACTGACATTCTACTATACTTCTTGTCATAGTTTTTTTTTTCAGCTGTAACATTACAAAACATAATTATCTACCTTTAACTCACTTCTAATTTATGCACATGTCAAAGAATAAGAAATATGTCACATGACAGTCTGGTTAGATGTAGAAAATATAAGTCATTTTGCCAGCTAGTGCCAATTCATCAGAATGAGTGCATGTCTGTATTAGATTTGAATCTTTCTTGCTGTTCATGGCTAAGGCCACATCACTCATGCAATGTGCAATCAAACCAATTCACAAGTAAGACCTTAGTATGTTTCTCTTTTCTGTGTCTTTTAATATGTATCCATTTCTTGACATGAATAAACTACTGTTTTATTCCAGTTTTTGTAAATATATTGATAAAATATTTTCTCTAAGATGTTATACAAATGTCCCTATTTTTATTCATCTATGTACATATGTATAACTATATTGTAGGTATAATAAGGCCATGATGCATTTATCTCAACCAGTCATTCCATTATGGCTTTCAGCTGAGCTTGAAAGTATTCCATCTGATATTTATAGAGGGAAGTTTCAGAGTATTGGTTTATATGGTTGTAGGTTTTGAGATAATCATCTTTGTCACTTATTATAATTAATTCATAAGAAGAATCTAGTGCACAAACATCTGTTATAAAATGTAAAATATTTTCCCTATTTGAAACCCCTACATTGCACTTTACTTGGGTTGATATTTGCAAGTATCCCAAACAATGGAAATTCTTTTGAACAGGGTCACAATTACCCCTGACCACATTAAAGAGGGTGTTTCATAATGTCTTCATCTAATTAAGATTTGGTATAATGCTGTAAAACTGTTAAATGTGTTTGTTGTCTTGACATGTTTCCTAGGAACATAAAACAAAGAAATAGCTTTAGATGAAACTTGAACTCTCATCATATAATTTTTTATACTATTGCCCACCCAATAAAAAAGCCCAAGAGCTACTCAATGTGGAGGGTTACTGAATAAAAACTGCAGATTATAAGGATATGTAAGAAAGATAATTAACCCTAGACTTAATTGTATTGATTGGAGAAATAGCTTCCTGGGAGTCTGTTCCACAAAGTAATAGTTCTTAAAAATCCCTTATACCATTTGATGAGGCTTAAACCAATTAGGCTATTAAATTAAAGTATTTTTGCTACTTCTCATTATAATAAATCCAGGTAAGTATAATAAATATAATCACAACTATTGGGCTTGTAGTGTATGACAGTTCAAAGTTCATAAATTATCACTGAAGTACATATCACCTTTGTAAAGTGTGAAATTAAATTGTTTCAAACTCAACTGGAAACAGGATTAACATGTTTCAACATGCCATTGTTTGTCTCTGATAGTAACAAAGGAACCTTTGAAATTGGCTGGGTTCTGTTACCAGGAAATAATTGTAAATCATCTTATGACATTTTCTTTTGTAACTAATCAAATAGAAGAGGATTAAATCCAGTTTAGTGATAACACATAAAATGAAATTGACAAATTCATTTTAAATTTCAGCTGAGACTCATATTTGCTTCAAACTAATGTCCTTATGAAAGGCATGAACCCACTTTCCATTGCTGAAAATGCAGTGAAAAAATATCTCATAATGATATGCCATAATAGCATAATGTATGAGTAGACACTTGGGATTGTAGGGACATTATTATTATAAAAAAATAAAAATAAAGTATTATAAATGTTATGATGGACTGATTTTCATAATCCTAGCCTAATCCATCATTTGGGATACACTAAGGTTCATTCTCTGTTTTTATTTTTCAATTCATTTTCCCTAACAAAAATATAATTCATGTCTGCTTCTCTTTTCAACATTGACATATGTTTTTCTAATTTCCCAAGAAAAAGATAAAACCATTTCCTAATTTGCTTTACCTGAATGCCAGATTTTTGAGAGATAAAAAAAGTAAACTGTTGGTGTATTGCTCCAATTCATAGGGGTGAGGCAACCCAGATGGTCCTTTCTTCACTTCCACATTACCAGGGAAAATGTTTTCCATTCTTTCTTCCAGTTTATATTTTATTTTAGGCTTAACCCTTTTTCCACTTAGAGTTAATGTTCAACCACATCACAGTCTCAGTTTAACATCACCCCCTGCCATTTTTGTCATTTACTTGTATATGATATTCAACTCCACCTTACCAAAGGTGAGAAGAGAAAAAGAATTAATCAAAAATTTTCTTTCCTGGATTCATGATCATGCATTTTCATATTGGGGGTTCACACCACTCCTTATAATTTAATCATTCAACCTGGGGCTTGTAACTCCTGTTACTTTTGTTTCAATTGATACATTTTTATCTTTTTCCTGGTTTGTCTTAGTCAATTTCACTGTTTCCACAATAGTAGATTTTGTTTTTCCTTCAACAGCTGTCTTCAAATTCAATCTACTTTGGTAAAGAACACTAAATGATGTCACTCGTTCTTATGCACAATTAACATGTGGATTAACTGATTTCGTCCTATACCTTTTCAGCTTCCATATTGCCACTATTATGGCAGCAATAGCTGCCAAAATGCTTAATATGGCAAACCAATTCATTATGGTCTCTGAATTATCTCTCCAAATTGTACTCTTTTCTCCCATAGTACTCAATTTGTCTTTCAATTCATCCATACTAATTTTCTCTACTAGCTTCAATAACTTTGACATCTCCTTTAATGTAACTTCAGGGAATTTCTCTACTACTGATTCTCATAATTCTGTCCAATTAATTCAGACCCATTTCAATCAACCTCACAAATGAATTTCTTCATATTTTTCTTCAGCCTGATAATATGGGGTGGGATGATAGATACTCCAAATGGTGAACAACCCAGGGGTAATTCTATCAAAGATGAAGTCCTATCTTTATTGTTCTAGTGGGTTCCTACTGCATACTCTGGACAGATCAATTTGACTCTGGGTAGCAACTGCCCAGACTCCATCAGATATGCTGATATCTTGTCAATACTTCTACTTGACAATTCTCTTTAATTTCATCTTTATCTCCCTTAAACAATTCAAGCACACACAACCTGTGATACCCAGTCACATAAATGGGACTTAATGAGGTACACATTCCCAACACATCAGCTTTACATTTCCTTGCTTCTTCTGTCATTAGTAACATAAATTTTGTTCTTGCTGAATTCAAAACTATATACTCTGTCTCAATTTGATATTTTGCAACTACCCCTGGTCCTTGTTCTACTTGTGGGTAGGGAATGGATAAGTTTATTACCTAATATATCTCAAAAGTACTATCTAATAGTAGAATGGACATCAAAACCAACAGTTTATCTTCTAATAAAGTAGCCTAACCTAATGCATTGTAGTATTTGCATAGCTGTTTAGTGGGATCTACTGGTAACCTTAAATGATGGGCTACCTAGGTTTTTATTTTAAATAGTAACTCCCTTAAATGACCAGGGGTCATTATACCCGGCAACAAATGTCCTAATGATAACATATCTAGCTGAGCTCTCACATGCTCTAACAAAATCGTCAGGGATTGGCGAGTCTGATGTACCTTATTAGTAATTGTCATTAACTGAAAATACTTCTGAACAAAACTAATTAACTCATGTAATTTGGTTGCCATGGCTTTGGAGACTTTTGCTAATTCTTGCATTTTACTTTTTAATCAATGTATATACTTGCCCTGTTCTTTGCAAGTTCTAATCTCTTAGTATCAATCCACTCTCCTGTGCCACTTGGGCTAAAACTCTCTGATTGGTTTCCACTTCCTTCAACCTCTTCCTTATAATTTTAACATCTTCTTTGGACACTATCCCAAACAGAACACTCAATGTTTTCCCAATGATAGGGCCTACTGCTCTTTTTCTTCTTGTCTGTAACAGTTCAATTCCCTTTAAATAATTCTTCATATCCTTACACTGGAATTCCATTATTGAAGTTTCCTGCTTCAGGGAATACAATAACCTGAGGTAACAACCCTCTCATGTATAATTTTGTGCTACCCGTACTCTGGCCGTAACCAACTTAAGCAGTTCACTGCCCAATTTATCTAGTAGCAACTTGTATGGCTTCAAATCTATCATGAAAGTGACTAACCATTTTGATTATCATTTCACTCGTTTTCTTGAAGATCGTATTTTGGCCGTGCTTTCAGGCTCCTACCATCATCATTATCAGTAGTATCAGCCTCTTCATACCAGCTATGTCTGCAAGTGTAATAGAATTTCCTTGCTTTATTCTGTTGACAATCCAGTGCTTATACATATACATAGTTATTTAGTATATTCCCCCTATTCCTTTCTCTTAATTTTCTTCAGTTCAACATATCCCTGCTGCTAATTGACCCTCAGCATATTGATTGGATTTAGATAAGTGATTAGTGTGTTTGCCAAAAGGTTAGGCCTCACTAATATCACCAATTGACGTGCACAGGCCCTTGTGCAGGCCAATGGCAGCAACAGTAAGTCTGCCCACCTGCAATGATGTGCTATTGACCCTCTGTCCTCTCCAGCCAATCATCGAGGTGTGCACTTCTCCATGATGACATGCTGACACTGAATCCATCCATCCCATTCTCTTTACTTGCATTTCTCCTTTTTGGAATTTACAGCATTTGCCCCCCCCTTCAGTCTTTGCTTGACAGGTAATTTTGGCTCAACCTCTATACTCTTTCTTCTCTCTTAACTGTTTCTGGAATTGGGACAGAGGTATTTCATCTTTTTCTTCCCACTCACTTAGCTTCTCTTCCTTTTCTGGGCGTTTCAGATTAGAAACCTGAATTTCATCTTCTAAGCCCAGGGGATTTCTTCTCTTTACTCTGGCTGCCATCTTCCTGATTCCAAACCCAAATTTGTCCTCTTCCCATCTTTCCCTAAACTTTCTCACTGTCTTTGGCCATATTTATGCCACTGACAACCTGGTTGGGGCTTCGTTAATTACATTATGTCTGATGCACTTGTTCTCCAGTGAATCAACAAACAAATCCATTTTACTTCCTCAGGGGACTCATCTGTTTCCATCTCCTTTTGTTCTGTCAAAATTGTTCTTCCTACCCAACTTATTTAATCAACCGACAAAAAGGGAAAAAAGAAACAATCCAACAAAATCTAATCACAACAAAATAAAATTTTCTAGGTACATAAAGAAATCAACATGAGAGAAAAAATACAGGGAAACTAAAAAGTGTCTTACTGATCACTTGCCTTGTGGTGACCCCAACTTGATAAAACAGGAAAACACACTCATGCAGTTTCAGAACTTTATAGTCAACTGACTAAAGTCTGTTGGTTCTTACGCCCATAAAGAATTGTCCATTATTTTCTACTCTTTTCTTTTTTCTTCTCTTCTTCCAGGCTTGACCTTGGATGACCTCAAAATGATTGATAGGTTGTTAAACACAAACAAACAAAACTTCTTTCAGGCTAGTTTGGTCTGGACAACAATTAATATAACATTGGACACCAAATAATATAACACCTTCTGCCAACAGGGTCACATCCTTGGTCACGGTCATCAATTATATATACAAGGTGCAATGGATAAAGTATCATTTAAATTACGCAAAAATGAAAATAACATGGATATCTCATTTTAACAGATATATGTGCCAAAATTACACAAAAATATCTTGAAATACTAAAGAGTAAATTTATTCAATAAAATTGCCTTTGGCTTCAACCACAACCTTCAGATAACTTTGGAATCTCCTGCAGCTCTTCTGGACAGTCTCCTTATTTAAGTTGGTGAATGCTGCCATAATCCTGGCCTTCAGTTGATTGCTGGTGTTACAAGTTTTGTTGATCTCTCATTCAACTGTGCCCTACACATAATAATCAAGGGGGTTGCAGTCTGGGGAGTTAGGTGGCCAGATGTAAGGAGTGATGTGGTCACAAAAATTGTCTGATAGCATTAACTGGGGTCTCCTGCTTGTGTAGCATGGTGCAGAGTCCTGTTGCCCAACCCTCTTGACCTAGGGCAACACTATCTCCTAAAGGCACTTGATGTAGGCCTCCATGTTATATATATATATATATATATATATATATATATATATATATATATATATATGCATGTATATATAATGGATTAAGTCCAACAACTATTTTAATATATTTAAGGCTGAATGTTTAACAGAACATCAGATGAAATGATGGTTCCCATTAAGGATTATAGGTTTGATTCCTGTCAGAGAAACATATTTTCTATGAAATTTCTCAAACATTCAGGCTAGTAAATGTAATTAATGCTGTTTTATTTAAAAAAGAAAAAACAGAGCATTTATTTAAATTATATCTATAAAAATAACAGATAAATAGAAAATATATTCAAATATTTATATATATAAAGACTTTCTCTTTTAGAATATATCAGTTAAAATATTTTAATAAAAACTGTAGAGATGAGGATATTAGGGCAAACTATTTTTCAAATAAAGTAAGTGCAATCTTTAAGTCACTTGATATTTTAGATTTTCTTTGATGATCATCAATAATGAGAAAAAAATTAACATTATATTTATATATTGTGGCTTATCATTTATTTTGATACAAGCTGAAATAGTTGATGACAAATTTTGAAAGAAAGTTGGATTTTGTGATGGTTTTGTTTTAGATGTAAATCCACTCTTTGATATCTTGTGACGGATGATCACATGACCAAGAGTTAGAACATTAGCATGAGACACAGATTCAAATCACACAATAGTTGACTTGTCAAGGAGATTATTTTTTGATTATATCAACCTAGGAAGATAATCCTAGTGTGTGACATCATTAAGAAGTGCTTAAAAAGCATACCACAAGCCTTGTGAAAAAAACTGGGTCAATAGAACTATTCAGAAATTATCAATGGTCATGTTAGCATGAAGTCACAGGTCATTAGGATCAGAAGTTTGAAGAATTCTAGCCTTGTACAATTAATGATCATGCCTGATTGCATTCTCTTTTTCAGAAACTGTAATTAACGTCTACCCAGAGTAGTTGCAGTATAAACTATAAAGTTCTCTCTCTTTTGTTGCTAAAATCTCTTTGTGTGTTTATCAAAATCTTAACAGTGGTGTAGATTTTGACTGCATTCAAACAAGAACTGAAATGAAACTAATCAAAACGTTTTTTACCATCGTTTTATTAAGAATCTATCAACAAGGGGGTCACTGACACCTAGATGGAAACAATTATCAACCCAATGACTTAGGCCAAACCAGATTGAAATTTTGGTCATCATCAAGCAATGAAATAACATAATTTGGATAATAGGATTAACTCAGATAAGATTTTTCAAAACAATCCCAAATAGGTAAATTTTGAGAATGCACATCCATTCATCTCTTTGCAGGTGTGTAAACCTGGAAACCTCTAAGTTTCATTGGTTTTGGTTGTCCCAGGTTTCAATCCTCTCAGGGCCTCATTCATCTCATTTTTTAGGCTTATATCAATATTTTTATCATGTTCTTGTTGTCAATATATCAAAAGCCACTCACTCATCTTCCCCAAGTTTTCCTGTTTCCTACACTCAACTAGATCCTGCCTCAAACCACCATCCATCTGTCACATGCACTAATAAATGTCGATCCCATGAATTCACCCTGTTTTACCGTGGTGCTATTATGTTCTTTCTATCAATTATTGTTTCTATAATTTGAAATTGAAGGGGTTATATTTGTAATTTAATTTTTTAAAGGAATGAAAATTCATTTAAAACACAGATAAAGTTCTTTTTTTGCATTTGTAAACGTAACAATATTTTAAAATTACTCTAACAACCAATTTTTTGAAACCTATAAAAGCATTATGAAAGACTTCTTTATTTTGGTTATAGATACTTACTAAGCTTAATTTAGTCTGGCACAAGGCTACAATAGTGTGGCAATCCAACAGGATCGAAACATACGGCATTAGTAGTAAATGGTCTGTTTGCTGACTACTGCTTTATAGCAGGCATTCCATTTTTACTTATTCAGAGGATAAAAGACTACATATATGTCAAATAAAAGCCAAAGAAAAAAGGGGATAAAAAGATGTTTCTTATAATATATGAAGAGAGAAACTTTAGTAACTGAAATGAATTTCAGAAATAAAAAATAATATAGTGTTAAAAACAAAATATGTTTAAAATAAAATAATCATTTCTTTACTCTTAGTAAGTCAAAAGCAACTTTCAGTAAATTGATAGTGGCATTTTTTAACAAGTTATTAATTCTCAATAAAATGTTATGAGTCCACAAAATGTGAATACACACACAAAGTCTATTGAATCATTGTGCAAAATGCTGCCAAAAAGAAAGCTCTAGTGAATATGGTCATTCAAAGGAAAGAGAACTAAGAAAAAAAGAAGTGGATGACAAATCTACTTGAGATCTGTCATCATCTCTTTTTCATCATCTTGAGATGATAAAAAAGAGACAGCAAGCAATAACAAGAAATGGTACAGAATATTAACAATAAACATCAGGAACAAATGCAAACAGACAAAAGAGGAATGACTCAACAAAAAGTACAAAGATAGAAAAATACAGCTAGCATGCATAAAAGAAATAACAAGACAAATATGTGCTCCTCAACAGAATAAATATTCATAATACTACTTGAAGTAAGTTAAATTTAAAATCCAGCAGATATTGGTGGTTTTAGTTGTGGTCTAATAAAAATGATATTAAAATTGTATGGGAAAAAATAATTAAAATGTTGAGACTATGTAAAAATTAATATAGAAATTATTTTTAGTAAAAAAAGATAATATTAAATTGTATGAAAACTAATTAAGAAAATTAGAAAAAAAACAAAAACAATTAAGCCAAATGGTTTATATATATATATATATATATATATATATATATATATATATATATATAAAACATGAATGAAAAGTGATGTGTAAAGATTTGAAGAAAAAAAGTGCGCTCCAAATTGATGTTATAAAAACCAGCCAAAATGAAATCAAATGGTTTAGACTTCACATCTCAAAGTTTTACAGGATGTGTCCAGCTTTGATATTTTCAAAACTCAGCCAAATTGGTGTGGTTTGATTGGATGGTGACTTTCAATTTTTTAACCAATAAGGATAAAAAGTATAGACCGCCTAAGGAATTAGTCAACAAGTAAGTTTTGATCAATATGTTTGTTATATAGGAGGGAAATTTTGACTGCAAAGGCAGAAAAAGATAGACCAGAAAGGGGTAGACCATACTTGGGTGAAAGGCTGCTGTGAATGAATTAAGCCACTTAGGCAAAAGGTTGTCATCAGAGAGAAAGTTCTGACCGTTCTGGTATATCTGCTGCTGCTGTTACTGAGTAAAGAAATAGAACATAAAGTGACCTGGAATGATAAAATACTACCACCATTATTGCTATTGACAAAGAAGCTAGAAGAAGTATTTTCTAAATTCTCATAATACAAATGGCTTTCATAAACATAATGAGTGTTGAGGATGCCTGTTCCAAAAATATGAATATTCATCAAAAGGTCTCCAGAAAAGCAGTTTCCTCAAGGGAGCTCAAACTTTTCTCCTCCTCCCCACTGAACTTTAAACTTCAACTATCACCTTCAAATTTTAACTTCCAACTTGTGAATCAGTGTTATTTTGAATTGTGAACTTTTCAAAGTAAGTAAATTTCTATTGTTGCTTAGAAATTGATTAATATGACCTGTAGCTGTAAGAGAAAGTTGTTAAAATTCCTTTGTTGTTAAGGAAAACATTTGCTTTACAGACTGTAGTTCTTTAAAAGAAAATGGATTTGTATTCGAAAGAACTGTTAACCTACTTTGATAATTTGAGGCACACAAGAGAAATTTTGTGCAAGGCCTATATTGTAACCTGTACTATTTGTATATTAGAAAGATATTTTTGTCATTGTAATTTTCTCTGCAAATTTCACACCAGAGTAAGAATCTTGTGTTTTTTCATTTGCACCATTCAAATAATCAGGATAAGAGATATGACATCCTCTCTTCTCCTTCTCTCCCAATATAAATCCTTAGACACTGGCTGCATTATTTGATAGGGTAGCGTGTTGCCTCTTCCCCACATTCTGGCACCCTTTTCTTATATACAAGTTTGTCTCTTCTTTCAGCTTGAGGGATGCCTACTTTGCATAGAGGGGAGCTTTTCCACTTTATTTTATCATCTCCACCATCATTTAATACCTTTTGTTTTATTAATGTGAGACATAGCTTGATTTAGTAAATTTTAAATTAACAACAGATATTCATGAAGCTTTGCTTATTCTGCCACCCAATGAAGACAACATAAAGTTAGTCTGTCAGACTAACTTTAGTTGAATGACTCTGGCAGAGGGCCCACAATAGTGATGCACTAAGTAAGAACCAATGTTACTACTATTCAATAGTATGCAAAAGTAAAACGAACTTATTAACCACTGCTCTGTGGCAGGCGCCCAACATATAGTAACGTTATTTTACATTATAAGGGGCTGGCCCAAAGCCTTGTGAGTGAAACTGGGTAAATGGAGCCGTCAATGGTTGTACTAGCACGAAGTCACCGTGTTCGAGATTTTGAGCGTGTACTGTAGGCCTTGTTCAAACAGTTGATCATGCTAGAGATAACACACTCTCTCCTAAAGTGTAACTAAGGTCCGCTCAGCACAGTTGCAGTATAAACCACAGGTGGGTTATGTGGATGTTAAACAAATATAAATGTGCCTGAGCAGGCGTCTGCAAACAGGGATTGGCTAGCCGCCATAGTAGACGGGCATCCTCGGATACGAGTGGCCAACGATTAAAACACAAAATACGATAAAAAAATAATTTTCAATTTTAAACAAATCAAATAAAATAAGTAACTTTAAAAAGAAAAATGTAGAGCATTGTTGTTAAAGTTCTGTTAGTTAAAACTTTAAAAAAAAAAAGTGGGGAGACACATTTATTTTTAAAACTTTTTGTTAACAATCGAAATGGAACAAAAATAAAAAAAATAGTTAACTTGCCTGAGAATTATTTATGATTTTTTGTGGTGTTCCTGGCGACATATTCCCGTCCAAAATTATTCGTCCATCTCTGTTCAAAGCATCCACCTCTCTGCTTACCACCATTGTAAATATTATTATAAAAAAAAAAATTAAGCAACAACGCAGCCCGTTGCTTAGCAAACTGTAAACAATTGACTACATTTTAAGTAGTATACAATAAATAAAAAATATCCCTGCGTGAGAAATACTATTTTCGAAATTTTTAGCATTCTAAAAAATTATGACAATTAATTTTAACAAAAATAAAAGATATTACCTGTTCTTTGATGATTTAGTCGGCATTAGTTTTACCTGCTGGAATGTTTAGTATACGAAACTAAAGAGGCTGTTTTTACGTTTTTAAAGACAACGTGGACCGGGAACGAAAATGGCGCTTGTCGGTGTTAATATTGTATGTCTTCTCGTTTTAATATCGTCTGCAGTTTGCATTGCCGATGAAAAATGCTATTCGTTTGCAGGTGGACAGGTTTATCCCCAAGAAGACAGAAGATTGTCTGGACATACCATCCAATGGAGTAAAGCTATAAGTATGCATTAATTAATTTCAGTTTTACAGCTACAACGAATGACAACTGAAAGTAGAAAAAAACGTTTTGCTCCTGACCGGCTTTTTCTATGTTTTCATTTTAATCTAATTTCAAGAGAATTTTACAGCTGTCACATTAAATTCATCTATGTATAACAATAGTCTTATCGTTCTAAATGAATATTTTCTCTTAGGATTTTTCCTTAAAAAAAAATCTCGTTAAAAGGTTTTCAAGACTTTTTATTTATTTATTTACAAATTGTAAAATATTGAAATAATTTAATTGAAATCTTGATTTTGTGTAAGGCCTTTTTACACAAAATACGAATTTTAATAACAACAATTTACATGGATTTATATAGTTTTTTGACTCTCTTATTTCAATAACATGATGCAAGTGAAGAGAGATTATTAAAATTTAAAAAGAATTCCATAAAGTCTAATTTGATTTTTCTAAATTCTTTGCAATGTAAAGAGTCTGAAAAATTTCAAATTATTTTTAAAATTTATGCAAAACATTTTCGTGAACTTTGTGAAAATATTTACAGAATTTAAAAATCAATGTTCCAGAGAACATTTGCATTAAAAAAAGAGGGAAGGAAAATAAATAAACCTCTTTTTAAAATAATGTAATTACTTTAGTTTAAGAAAATAAAAACCCAAGAAGATGAAAATTATTTCCTATTTTAAACTTTTTGATTCTTACATTTTTGTTATGACGTTTTTCTTTTTTAAATTTGCGAATGTTACTCGGTTTTCAACAAAATTTTCTTTAGTAAAGAAAGTAAATGTTAATTTTCAAAATTAGAAATCAACTATTATTTTTAATTTTTTTAAATGTGCATATGAAAACTAAAAACGTATCTAGCATTTGATGTCAAATATTAGAAAATAATTTAAAATTTTGAATGCATTTTTTTTATTCAGTCGATCTATATTGGGAATTGTGTGGAGACTAGGGAGGGAATTGTTATTAGAATTTGAAAAGTGTTTTTTTTTTTTTTTTAATTTTGTCACTTCAAATTGTACTTTTTCGAAATTTGGACATTAATGTCAATATTGTCAATGAAACTTTGTATCGGTAATTGTTATTGTTTGCTAAAGAAGAACTTTGACTAAGTTCATATTTCAAATTGACTATTTTTTCTTTTAATAATAATTACAAAGCAACTGTCAGAATTAGTTCAACACCAGACCAGATAAATTTTTCGTTTTATTTGGTGAATTTTCAAAATTATTTAAATATACTATGGTCTTTTTTTGTCGATCATCGATAGATGAAGCAGTACTGAGTAGTAAAGTAAAGACAAGTTTTTTGGTGCTATTTTTCTGTGACAGTCATGTAAATTTCCTTTACCCAATATCCAGTTCTTTTGTCCTGACATTTACATTATCTCTTCTAGATCGTCACAGAAGTGACACGTGTCATCATGTCATGGGCATGATTTTATTTTTAAAAATGACATCTGGGATCGATTGCATTTTGTGTACTATGACCACACGAACTTTTTGGTTACTTACTGTAATGTAAACAATTTTTTGTGGAATTCACACTAAAAATAATAATAATATTTCTCATTTTCTTTTTCTTTTTAATCCAATCTTAACCATGAAGCTTTTATTGTGTACACGAGAGAATGACAAAAATGAACATGGAGAAATCAATGATTATTGTTGTAATTATGCCCAAGTTTTAGACTAGAGAGGAAAGTGCAAGGGTGCATAGTCGGACGCTGGATTTTTCCATGATTTCGGGAAAAAGATATTTGCATAAGCTAAAGACTAGTATTTATTCAGATTTTGATCAAGAAATTGAATAGAGAGTGACCAAGGCGACTCATGGCTAGCCTAAGAGAAATGACCCGCCCCTGATGTCTCTCAAAACAAAGGGCAAGGCAATGAAACTAGCCTTTTTAGTTAATCACGTGGCCATTTAATTCCTGCCCAAGACAAGCGCGTGTCCGCGCACACAATGTTTGTTTTTTTTTTTTTAAATTTGTAAGAGAATAAGACTAAGAAAAGTGATAATTTTAAAAATTAACAATAACAAACTTCACAATATCTTCCTTTATTAATTTCGAGGTTAAGGTTAATTAATTACAAATTACTCAGTGATGCTAAAGCGTAAAACTAAAAGCATCTTGGTCTTTAATTCGCTTCAATATACACCCACTTTCTCTAGACTTGAACACTCATCTTGTTCCATTTTGCCAAATTAATAATCACCACGTTAAAAAAGAAAGAAAGGAAACGGGTTAGTTGCTGGTTGTGTTTGATAAATTCGTTTGTAGGTTAAAATTTTTAACCTACAAACGAATTTGTAGCTGATTCTCCTCCACTTCTTTTTAACTTAAAAAGAAGTGGAGGAGAATCAGCTACAACTTGACCCAGTTATTTTCACCTTTTGAAATCAACGTTAAGCAAGGGAATTCATTTTTTTTAGCTCTGCTGTTTGGGAGAAGCTAGAGTAGTTGTTCATCTATGTCACTTTCTGGTAGGTACCTCCCAAAAAATACGATTTTTAAAAATGAAAAATCTTAAAACCTTTATTATTTTAATTTCAAGAAATTTAATATTTCCAATGAGCAAAATACTTTGTTGTATTTCAAAACGAATTTAAAATAGATTGGAATGAGTAT
This sequence comes from Acanthosepion pharaonis, assembly GCA_903632075.3. Taxonomy (NCBI): domain Eukaryota; kingdom Metazoa; phylum Mollusca; class Cephalopoda; order Sepiida; family Sepiidae; genus Acanthosepion; species Acanthosepion pharaonis. The sequence goes on along the minus strand of CAHIKZ030005024.1, from coordinate 3,495,704 downwards.
TTTTTTAAATCACTAAAAAATTTATAGCTGATCTTTTAGTCATATTTTTACAATTCTCTCAGCACAACGTAATTCTTTCTTAAAATAAAATATAATTTTCTGAAATTTTATTTGAGGAAGATTAGCTGATTTGAAACGAATCTTACTTTAAAATACCGCAGGAAAGCATTTTTTTTTAACACGGGGGTGGGTGTTTTATGAGTGTTGACAGACTGATGTTTGAGTTTGGGAAATTTGTCTTTTGCGAGAGAAATGTTCCTAAAAATTACTTGAGGAATATAACGTGAGCGCCTTTTATTTTTTAACTACCAATAATGATTACTCAGTGTGTATGTAATGTTAAATTTAGAGATTAATGTTATTGAATTTTCGGTACTTTGTCTTTCAATTTGCCATAGTTTTTTTTATTTTCTAATGTTGTGTTGTGTATGAACATTGAAAAATTGTCACGTTTTTATACACATAGCAAAAAATTAAAAAATTCTTTTTAAAATGCTGGAGGTTGCTGAATTCTTGTAAGCTTTTCCATGTATGATTAGTATAGATTTTTTTACTTAATAACAATATCACCTAACTGGTACAAATTAATACATAATTTAAAAAAATGAAAACAATTCTTGTAAAAATTCATTAGTAATAAAAAAAGTTTTAGTGTCCATAAGATATCTTATTCATAAAAGCAATTAAAAGCTTTTTTAATTGAATGTTTTAGTTTTATTGCATTTTTTCACTATCTTTCTTTTTTTTTTTTTTTTTTTTGGCAAGAATTTCAAATCAAAAAGATACTAAAATCCAAACTAATTAATCTACTAGCAAGGATACACGGCGTTGCTTGAAAGATCTCTGAATAATAATACTTTATTATTGACAATTTATTGATATTTTTCAGCCATCTTATGGAAAATAATTTTTGGTTCAATCTTTAAAAAATAAACCTAATTTTTTTTTTTTTTTTTTATATTTTAATTACAAAATAACTAAATTAGGAAAATACAAAACTACCAATACCATGCTGGTGGGGTGGGCTCAAGGGGCTGACCATCTCCATATTTTTATTCAAAAAGATACTTTATTTTTCGATTTAAATACTAACATAAATACTCTGTTAATGTTTTGAAACAAATCAAACTTAGATAAAAGTTCATTAACCTTTTTTCAAATTATTAATAAAAAAAAGTTAATAAACTTAAATTATTTAAACATATTTAATTTAATAATTTTTTCAAGCAAAAACTATGGCAAGCCTTACTTCTTTAAAAAATAATTATTTACTATTTATTTTGGAGGGGAATTTAGATTATTTTAAGTAAATCAAGTTTTACTTTTAAACATTAATTACTATTTTGAAACAGTGTAGAAGCAAGATATATTGAGAATTTAGTTTTGAAAAGCAATTGTGTTAAAATTTCAAGTTGTATTTGAAAAGAAAAAACTTAGACATTACTTATGGTCAATGTTGAATATTTGTTTTATGAATTTAACTATATATTATTTAAATTAATTTTTGAAAAAATAAGGCTCACTATAGTATAGTTTTTTGCTTTAATAAAACTTAACTGAAAATTATTTACTTTTTTAAGTTAATTACAAACCAAAAAAAAAAAAAACAATGAAGTTTATTTTTAAAGCTTGATTTAAAAAAAAAATTATTTTCCATAAGATGGCTGAAAAATATTTATAAGTCAATGATACATGTACACACAGACAACTGCCCTTTAGGGTGATATTGAGTCTGTATATTTATTTTGTAGCCAGACACACACACACACACACACACACACACACACAAATATTTGAATAAATATTAAACTTTTTGTCAAATAATTGTATTTAATATTCTTCTTTTAAATTTACTTTGTTGTTTTAATTTTGATTTTATTTTTTTTTATTTTATTTTATTTTTTTTTTTATAAAGTTACGCATTTATTTACTATAGATGGGAAAATAAATTCAAGAGAATAGAAATTTTAAAAATACATGTATAGCGTTTAGCAGGATAAAAAAGTAAATATGAACGCTAATCCTAATCTGGAATAAGAATTATTACCGTTCATTTTTACTTTTTAATTCTGAGATTTCAAATGCATTTTAACTTAAAAAAATATCTTCATAAATACAAATCATACGATGATAATTTCTCTATAAAAAGCTGCCTTGGGTGATAATGAATCTGTATACATATTTACTTTGTCGTAATTATTGTAGTTTTTTAGTTTTAGCCACACGCACACACACAGAACTGCTCTTTATATATGTATAGATAGATGGTCACCTGGTGATGCAAGGAAAAAAATTTTAACCAAACTTTTGAAAGTTCTAAAAAGAATTAAAAAATATAATTTAACAATCAAAAAATTCTTTGGTCTTTCCTCTTAATAAATAATAATAAAGATTTTGACGATAACACTTATTTTTTCGTCATGTATACTAATTTTTGGAGGTACCTACTTTATGGCTAAATGAGCACCTACATTTTGACTTCTCTTGTTTTAACCATTTGTCAAAAACCTTCATGTAACTTTCAAAAGTTTTTTTGCCTGTTGCTGTTTATCTATGTGCCAGGAGATGGGTGATCATGGTTTTCCACAACTTCCTGTCCATTGTAGCTTTTAATAAGATTTATCTTTTTGCTATCCCTCCAAATCCTTGTTTTACCAACCATTTACATAAACTCATTAGCTGCCCCTCCTGCTTTTGTCCTGTGAGTATCAACTTTACTTAGCCTTCTTTTCTCGTATGTCTGATTCCAAGTATAAGTGTCCTTTTTGGTTTCATTTTCTTTAAAGCTTACAATGCTACTCACATGTTCAACTCAGTATTCTTTAGGTAGTACTAAAATGGGTGTTTTTCTTGAAATGAAAGCAAAAAAAAAAAGATACCAAAATTAGCTGATTTAATTAATTTTTCAGAATTTATTAATGAATGAGTTGTATATTAAATAGGTTATTTGATTAGAAAACTTTATAGAAATATTTAGGTGGGGTAGTTACCCCTACTCATTTAGATATTGTGTAAAATTTTAAAATTGTGTGTGTGTGTGTGTGTGTGGGGGTAATAACATTTATTTTTTTTGTAGCGTTATAAAGATATTTCATAAAGATTTTTGTAATATAATTTTTTTTTTTAGTCTTGGTGCTTACATAATTTAATGAAGCACATTATTTTCTTTCAGATTTGACAAGAGAAAAAGTCTGTAAAAAATATTTATTTTTTTTTTTAAGATTAGTGAAATTTTAAAATTCTTCTGGTTGCTAATGGCAGAGATTTTTTTATTAAATAAAAATGTGTTTCAATAATTGAAAAAGTTTGATCCCATTCTCATATCAGAATTTTTTTTTTTTTTAAATTTTATTTTCACAATTGTTAGATTAATTTTCTGCATGAAAAAACAAGTAGGGAATAGTTCAACAATTCTGAATTATCTCCCTATATAAGGTTAAAAGCAATTATATATATATGATGTTTGGAGGTGTCTACTTTATGGTAACTGAAAGAAAGCAAATCAAAAACAATTAATAAAAAGCATCAATTCAAAACATCTTTATCAATTCCTCCCAGTTTTTTGTTCTTTTATAACAGCACTTTCCTTTGTTTAATAAATTTTCTTAAAATAATTTAAAAAACAATCCTGATTTGTTGCAATTAAATATTTCCTGACATAAAATAATTTTTTAAAATTCAAGAATAAATGCCAACTACTCAATAAAGAAAGAATAATTGCAAAAGATAAAAAATATTACCTCATTTTATTATTTTTTAAAAAATATTTTGATATTCCTTTTAATAAAAAAAAAAATAAAAAATATATTTTGTTTCATAAATGATTTTTTTTTTTTTTTTTTGCTCTATGAACTTGTTGACAATTGGAAGATACCTTGATATATTTGATTTTTAAGTAATTTTTGAAGTGTATTAAATTTTCTGTCATTTTTCAATCAAAATGTAAAATTGATGATGAAGTGACTGGAAGAATATTTTAAAAAATACAGCCTAATTGAAAATGCATGAAATTGTTTTCTCTTTTTATAGATTACCTTTAACCTATTATCTTTCAAATAGAACTAAAATTTTACTAAAAAGGAGATATTTAAGGTTTTTTTTGTTTTTTTTTAGCTTAATTTTGTTGATATCTAATATTCTTAGCATCCTTCAGTAGAACTACATTTCTATTGCCTCGTCTCTTTTTCATCTTTGAGGAGATTGTACTGCATTCACTGCCATATAAGAGGACTAATATTATATAACAGTTCAGTACTCTTTTCTTTGTTTCTCATGAAATTTTCCTGTTTCTTAAGACTTTGCTTAGCTTTTGGAAGGCATCTTTCACCATTCTAAAGTGCCTTCAGAATTTGTCTTCTGTTAAAGCACTAACTAGAAGTTTAAATTTTGGTATACATTTGATTTTTATGTCTCCAATTTGTAGTTCATGTCTTGGATTGTCCCTTTTGGTGACACACATATTCTGTCTTACAATTGATGTTTACGTCTTTCTTCTCATTTTGCTACCTTCTCTAAGAGTTCCTGTAGTTTCCTTACTGTGTCTGCTATAAACACGGTGTCATCTGCATATCTTAAGATCGTGGCCACCAAAGATGAATCCTGGTAGAAATTCTAATTCTCTCAGAATCGTGTCACTGTATAAAGTTGAATAAGTTCAGTGATAAGACACTTCCTTGTTTTATGTCCCTTTCTATTTTTGCATATTTACTTACTTCAGTTTTTATTTAGATAAAGGCAGTTTGCGCCCAGTTTAAGTTCTTGATTATTTTAGCTTTCCCAAATAAATCAAGCTTACCTCATAGTTCAAACAGTTCTTTATGGTGAATTTTATCAAATGCTTTTTTGCATAATCTATAAAACACAGGTTCACCTCCTTCTGCATTTGTATTGATCTTTCTGATATCATTCTGAGCATAAATATTGTATTCCTTGTTCCAGTGTCTTTAACAAATTGAGTTTGTCTAATATTTCTGGTCTAATTCTGCTATTTTAGATGAGTTTCTTTATGTGGCTCACTAGGCTGATTGTCCGATGGAACGCACATTCGTTTGCACTTGGCATCTTAAGGAGCACTATGAAAATGGATCTACTAAGGTCTTCTGGTATATCACCATTGTTATATATTTAATTTATTATTTCTGTAATTTTGTCAATACCAGAATCATTTAAGACTTCCAGCATCTTTTACAATCCCATCTGGTTCTGCTTCTTTGTTCAACTTGACTGATGCCTGATTTTATTTCAGACTTTCTGGTCTTTCCCTATTTTTGGAGTATAATTGCAGTTTTTCTTCTTTTTTTGTGGGGAAGTTTTCCAATGTATTCGTTTCATCTTTTGAAATATTTTTTCTTTCTTTATTTTCAGAATTTCCTCTTGATTTTATACATCCTGTTGACAAGCATGTCTTTTGTCCTGTTATTTCTTTTAAGCATATATATATATATATATATATATATATATATATATATATATATATATATATCTTATCTGTGATGCTCATTCTTCCTATTTCTTCTCACTTTTCATTGAGCAAGTCCTCTTTTGCCCGCTTGCATTTGTTTCTAATTTCTTTGTGTAACCTATATTCTGTACCACATTTTGGCATTTTTTTTTGCTGTCTCCATTTTTATCATGTTGAGAATTTAATCTGTTCTACACTCCTTTCTACTTTGTCCAGTTTTCTTTGGGATGATCTTGTTTGCTGATATCACTAAAGCTTCTCTTAATGTGTCCAATTTTGAATGTTCATTCTCATTTAGTTCATTGTATGTGTTTTTAATGCTGTCAACATTTAAAACTTAAATTGTCTTTAGAATTGTTGAAATCATCTGACAAGTCATTTTGTCATATATGCTCATTGTACTTGACAGGTCATTTATTTAAAAAAAAAAAAAAGAAGCTTATTTGCATCACATGCTCTAAATAGAAATAATCCTCACATCTTAGCTACATATAAGATAAAAACTAAAGAAAGCTTCACTTCTTCAACAGAGTTAGCAAGGTCAACCATAATTGCTTTAATGAAAGCTGCACACTTGTGACCTTTTGTCATACTAGGCTTACTAAATATCAATAAGACAAAACATTTTAAAATAATACTTAATCATATTACTATTTTATTAATTATCATTTTTGTCTAGGTACCATGACCTCATCAAAGAGGTTCAGAGGACTTGAGATTGATTTTAAATTCAATTGAATACTTGCTGTATGTTTTAAATTTTGATACTTAAAATCTACTTATATCTGCTAATATATTCCTCAGATGTTAACGTATTTGATCTGATTTCATCAAGTTAGTTTTCAAGGGGGTGAATCGGAATTTCCATGTCAGAACTTCATAAAAATTAACATTGTCTGTTAGTCTTGGTTTCACTATTTAATTTGAAATACAAATATTTGTGATTTCATTTTTTGAGGAACTGCAACTGTTTAATTTTCTTGAATCCAAAGGGCAAAACATAATGACATCTAAAAAAAAAACCCCAACATATGCAGAGTATTTACATTCCACATGTTTTTGGTTGCCTAAATGGGGGCTCTATTCCATGGTTTGAAATCACTTCTCTTAGACTGGTTGCCAATCAAAATTAAAGCAACTATATTCACTACATGTTTGAATAAATAAACTGACAAAGTTATTCCTGACAACATGTATTATGCATGTGAAAATATTGAGGAATTAATTATGTGTGCTTAATATGGAAGATAGGAAAGAATGTTGTCAGAAATAGTTTTGTCATTATTCCAGAATTGTGTTCTACTTTTTATCTAATATAGTCTCTGGCCTTATTCAGGTGTCTGCTGTAGACAGAAAACTTTTGAACAGATTTTTTTTTTTAACCATGACTCCAATTAGAATGACCCCTGAATTTAAGCACCAATCATTTGTATCATGACTGAAATTTCTCAGCAAGTTTGAAAAAATTGCATAGAATGCAAAGAAATTCTTTTCAAAAAATTACTGAATGCAATCTGCACCTGAAGAAGGTTGGAGAATGTACCAGCTAAAATATAGTGATCAAAGTTAAAGATTATTCTAGGAGTAAGGAACATGACTTTTTTTCCCCAAAAGTATTTTTTATTATTTTTACATATATTTAAATGTTTTGATTTGACTGATTATCTACAATTTTAAATTTAATTTTATTTGTGGCATTGGGCATAAAAATGATTTTATTTTGTTTCTCTGAAAAAATTATGCAAATGCATAATTTAATATTGTTTCTGCAAGGTTTTATTTGTTTTTTTTTTTTCAATCTTAAATAAGGCTCTAATTGAAAAGCTATCATATTGAACAGACATAGATGACATGAGGTTGATATACCTTAACTACATGACCTTCAAAATAAGTCACAATGAAGAGATAACACACATTTGACAGAAGACCCTAACAAAGGACAGTTATTTGAGTGAGAAAAGAAACAGGTGTTGGTTAACATTTCTAGTGAAGAGGACATTTTGAGTAAATAAATGCTTTTCGTCTATTTCAGGTGAAAGGGCTAATATAGTCAGTAAGACATTCTAGGTATGTCTTGGTTTAATTTTAATGTTTTAGAAATTTTTGACAGTTTGTGTTTATATCTTATTTTTTTCTTCTTTTTTGCACAAATATAAATTCAGTTTTTTATTTTCAAAATAAAAGTGCACATTTTTGTTTGATTTAATAAAATTATTTATTTTCAATATGTAATTGTTTCCCTTGAAATTTTAAGTCAGCATTTTTACATGAAAATCAGTTGTAATCAAAGTGTGACAGGCAGAAAGACAAAGCACAATTGTAAAAACCAATGTGTGCTTTTAATATTCCATCTAACGAAATTATTTGTTGAAACAATCAATTTGCCAAGGATATCTTAGATTTAAATAAAGTTAAACAGTTTTGGTTTTATTTGAGTAAAAGATTACAAACTTGTTTTTCTTTTTTTTTTAGCTTCTGGATATTCAGTGGTGAGCAGTCCTCCATGATTTTTTTTTTTTTTTTTTTTTTGTGTGCATTTCTAAATTGCCTGTAGTTTATTCTTCATCATTTTGATCTTCAATCTGTATGCTATGATTTTGGATTGTTTTAGTTTTTTAATACATTAATTTGGCCGACTGGAAAAAAGTGTCCATAAATAAATAAAAATTTGATGGTTTTCTTTATAATTTTAAAATAGGAGATGGAGATATACTTTGATGAAATCTCAGATGCTATTTACTGGAATTTAGATTTGAAAGCATTTATCAAAAATATTTTATCCTTTTTTTTTTTTTTTTTTTTTTTTTTTTATCTTTTGAAAGCAGATACTACACTTTGTAAAACTTGTAAAAAATTTCTGTTTAATTTATTTGCAAAGTTCTGTGTTATTTTTTTAAAGTATGTGATCAAATGTAGAGAGAGTAGTGGGGAATATGACGTATAAATTTCTGTATATCTTTATTTTAAATATGAATAATAGAGGTGGGATACATTTCGCAGAATTTTGTCACTTTATCTGTGTTACATTTGTGGGAAATTTTACAAGTTAGCAGGTGGGCTGAAAAGACGTGCGGTCACAAAAAATAAACTTAACAATATGTGCGTGTCTCACTTCTGTCAATTTCATGCCATAGATTTAAAGTTTTGCCTGGTCTAAAGAGCTATAAACATTTCAAAATGCAACTAAGTCTTGCAATATTTTGTAATGATTGTACTTGACAATGGGGTGGAGGCCATTTTATATATATATTTATTTAAAATAGATAGGTTGGTTAATAAAACAAGGGAAAACAAAAAGGTACCAATGTGATCAGTGCAAAAAGAATTTATTATAAATTGTTAATCACAAGACAGAAATGAAACACGGAGATTAATGTTATTAGTCTGGAATTTTCGGGTACGCCTCTGTCCTTCATCAGCAGTGTGAGAAATAAACAGAAAAACGGGGAAGATCCACCAACTGTGTTTTATTTTTGGCTGCTGTGAACTCATTGTGATGATATTATTAGTATAAATCTGATCCCTGCTTTATTCCTTGCCTGCAAAACTTTTTTTGAAAATGATCAGGGTCTAGTTTTTTTTTTTTTTTTTCATTAGTCTGTTTTATCTTTATTGGTATGGAAAGTGGGGGAGTATGATTTTGAACTAGAGAAAGAGGCTTTTAGGATTTTGGGTGGGGAAGACGTCCCTTATGTGATCAGTGTTGACTAGATTGGTAGAGATTGAGAAGGCAAGAAGGTAATAAAAATAAAATGAAAGGAAAAAAAAAAAGATAAAATATTTTGATAAAATTTATCAAAAATATTTTATCCTTTTTTTTTTTTTTCTTTCATTTTATAAAGACAAAAGACTAATGTGTTCAACCTGATCATTTTCAAAAAAATATGTGTGTCTGTGTAGATATTTGTATGTAATCTTTGTGTTATTTTGTTAAAAAAAGGGGGTCATTTTGTGTGTTCATCGCTTTTTTCAGTTTAGCTTAGTTGAGCACAAAACCAAATGAGTTGGAAGATTGTATTGCACCAATTTTTCACATAGAATTAGTCTGCCTACCTTGTAAATAATTAATTATCTGGAAAACCAATCCTTAACGTTGGTATAAAATATATATGACACAAGAGGCAGTCCTCTCTTTATATTATCAAGTTTATTAATCTTCATTTTATTGTCAAAAAGAAACCATGTGATAAAAACCACGAAATGATTCTTTGAAGTGTTTGATGAATTTCTCAACAAGGTTAAAGGGAGGTAAGCAGTGTGGATTTAGTCCTCTTGCACCATTTATGACATTTTTATTTTTTTTATTAATTTATTTTTTACTACAGTCTAACCCGGATATAAGAGAAACTTTCTCTGGTCCCAAACTAGAGCCTGTGTTACCTAAACAAAATAGACCAAACCCGGATATAAGAGACTTCTTCTCTGGTCCCGACAACTCTCTTATATCCGGGTTACACTGTACTCAATATATGGATATTTACTGTGAAATAAGACTAATTTTGATATGTTTATATTAGTCCTTGGAGAATTTAAATAATTTTTTTTTAAAGTTACCAAAAATCTGCTCTGAATTGTAAAATAAAAAATGTAATAAAACTAAGGCATTATTTAATTAGAAAAGCTTTTAATTGCTTTTATGAAAAAGATGATATATAATGGACTCTATTGTCTTAAGAAAACATTTTTTTGATGAATAATTAATTTTTACAAGAATTGTTTTAACTTTTAAAAAAATAAGAATGATTTATAAAGTTTTAAATCTTTTAAAATTCTGTATTAATTTGTAATGGTTAGGTGATATTAAGTAAAAACTATATTTACTAATCATAAATGGAAAAGCTTACAATTCAACAACCCCCAGTATTTAAAAAAAAAAAAAAAAGAATTTTGTGTGTGTGTGTAAATATGCTGATTTTTGTAAAAAGGGATATTTGTACACAGCATTAAAAAAATATAAGAGTGGTAAATTTAAAACCAAAGTGCGTAAAATTCAATAAAGCATTAGATTACTTGAATATTTTCTTAAATTTTTAAGATTATTGGGTAGATATAAAATTATTCTAAAAACTCATTCCAATTTAATTTTGTTTTGAAATATTGGAAAGTATTTTACTTATTGGAAATATTAAATTTAATCTATTAGCTTGAAATTAAAACTATCATAAAAGCTTCAAAAAAGTTTTTTAATTTTTAAAAATTCATTTTAATCCTTAGGCATCACTTTTTCTTGGTGGTACCTATATATATATATATATATATATATATATATATATATATATAGTAATCTGTTGGTATAAGCCCTCATCATGTTGATATATGTGTGACGAAGAAGACCAAAAAAGGATCCAGAATGACCTGGATAAATCCTACAGACATGAATTGATGTAGTCAAGCTTTGCCAAATACAAAAATTAAACTGATTGAAAGGATCAGAAGGTGATACACAAGGTCCATCACCCACTAGTGAAAGCAGTAATCAACATGAGCCAATATCAGCAGAGTGCCTCTGTGGAATTAGTATTTAATAACGGTCTCAACATCACCACAACCATCATGCAAGTGCCATACTTGGACATCATTGCCAGAATTCATACTCTGGCCACACCAGGGAGATGTTCAGGTTCTACTGGACCATGTCAACTCAATAAGACCTTCAATACAGTTCATGATGGAGAAAGAGACTAGCAGCACACTCCCATTCCTGGATGTTCTAATATCTCAAACAGAGAGACATCTGCATACCGCAAACCGACATTCACTGGACAATACCTCAATTTCAACTCCCACCATCCATACATCTTAAAGAAAGGCATTGTCCGCTGCTTACAACACCGAGCAAAAGTCAAAAGTGGCAACCCAGAAACATTAGATAAAGAATTGGTCAGTGTAAGTAGTACCCTACAACATAACAACTACCCTGGGTACATGGCAGCAGCCACAATAAACTGGGATAGGTGGGCACAAGAGGAGGATAACAACACTCAGAAAACGGTCTGCCTGCCTTATGTGAAGGGGATATCAGAGAAAATACAAAGGATCTGTGGTCCATATAACATCAGGACTACCTTCAAAAGCTGGATGACACTTTGCAGATATCTCTCTCAAGTAAGACCCCCCCCATAGAGGAGAACATGACTAAAGACTATGTGTACGCCATCCCGTGCAGCTGCAGAAAGAAATATAAAGGGGAGACAGGCCGCCTCCTTAAGGTAAGGCTTCAAGAACACCAGAAAGCTGTAACATGAGGGGAAGTGGAAAAATCAGGCATGGCTGACCACATATAGAGAGAAAAGGGAGATCACCACCCTCTGTGAGATCAGGTTGAAATCATAGACAAAGAACATTAAGGAAAATTAGAAAATTTAAAGTTTATTTAATATATTTGGAAACAAATGTTGCTTACTTTGCAGAAAAAATGTAGTTTAAGATGAGAGAAAGCATGTCTTAACAACGGTGCCTATTGACAAATGATGAGTGATTGTTTCATTGACATTGACAGCTAACATGACAAGTTATTGTACGGAAGAACAGAAGTGATGTAATTTTTTTAATTAACTTGCAATTTTAAATAAATAACATACTTTCAGCAGCCTAATATTTTAAAAAATTTTTAAGTACTTTAGCTTTAACCTTATGTTTGTTGAAGATGCTTTCTGTAAAAATGAAAAATACCATTAAAAAAAATTAAAATTTTATAACTGCTGAGAGAGATAAAATTTCATAAGAGAGGTACCTATAAGTTTTATGTACATCTCATGAAATTTTAGGGTATTATTTTTATTTTATCTCCATTATTTTTATATTATCTCATGTCATAATTGAGATAATACAAAAATAAGACCACATAAATTTCATAAGATAGGTAGCTAATAATTATGTACCCTTCTCATATTTGAAATGTTATACATTTTTTTAATATGTTAATTTTTTTTCCCATATCAGTTTTGAAAACTACTTTCAAGTAAGTTACTTGAAACTTTTACTTATAATTGATGATTCTCACTATAAAACTACAAAATTCATTTTGTATTCATGCTTCCTACGGTCATCTGTACTTTCGAAATAAAACCTTTTTAAAGACACAAAAAACAATATAAAATTCTATTTGAAATACTTTGGGTTTGCAGATTGTAGTAAGCTTTAAAATCTGTGATCTGTAATGACACCATTACCTAAATGACTCACTTGTGATAATTAATTTTACAATATTTAACAACTTTAATGTAAAATTGTAAAAAAAAAAAAATTAAAAATACTAAACAATTGTAAAAATTAATTTTTCATTGAAAAAAAATCTTTTTTGCTTTTAACTAATATAATCATTAAAATACTCGGCATTAAATTTCTAGAGTTTTCATAAAATTAGTTATTTGGTTGGGAGTGGGGGTTAACATTTAAAAAATATTTTTACTATAAATTTCAAAAAATAAGCATTTAAAATAATTTTAATCATTTGTGACTAGTTTCTGAAAGTTTTAATTAAAATCTGACAAATTTTTATTTTTGCAAGATTTTCTGAATTAATGTCTGTCACTGCAAAAAAAAAATTGCTGTTATTTAGTTTTGCTGATGCAAAGAAAAAGATTTTTTTTAATCAAAAGTTGTAATGTTCTAAAATGGATGGAAAAATTTAATAAAATAATCAAAAAATATTTTTGTCTTTCCTCTTAATAATAACAAACATTTTGATGATAAAACTTTGTTTTCATCAAGTTTAAGGCCGTTTTTATCATGCTATGCTCTTTTTTTTTTTAACAATTTCATAGAGATTCCTAGATAAATGTGAGTAAAAGTTTGTCACTTAGCTGATTGATGTTACCTAATATATATATATATATATAACATTAGTAACCTCTTCATCTATTATTTGGCATTTATTGTCTGAGCCACCAGTATGGTTTTCAGTTGAAATTTATAAAATCTTTCTCTGGAAACCATTTTTCAGGGAAATGTGTTTTTCAAGTCTAGTAGCTGTTATTGCTCTTTCCAGTATTGATGGCTGCTTCCTTTCTAACCATTTGTTTGAAGTGGTGTGGAATGTCAACATCTTGATTGTCTTCATTTTCTCTTCGAATTACAAGTGCTATCCATTTTAGTTGTTGCTGCTGTTGATAGTCCTCAAGTGATGTGGTTTCTGTTATTTGGTACAGTTGTGTTTTTGATTCTGTATTGCCAGTCTACAATGTTCAAAGAAGGATGATATTTGCTCAAACCTTTCAAAGCATTGATCTTAGAAAGCAGCTGCATACAGCTGACAGTTTAGATATTTCTTAATGGCTTTGGTGACATGCATGACATTCATATAAAAGTCTCGATCTGACAAGGTTATTTAAGAACAGAACTCTTGTTTTCAGGTTGATGTTTTGGTTTTGTAGCAATTTGCGGTGTTGGGTGAAACTATCTCTGGTATAGCCTATTTTATGTTCAATTTCCTTTTCTCCTCTACTAAACTTATTTATACACTGCTATCTCTGTTTAGTATTTACTAATTTGATATCCTGAATTTTTATGATTAATCCAGGGTATAAGTGCCATAACTGCTTTCATTCCATTTCCAGATCATAATTTCTGTTTTGGAAACCTTTTATCTTTTGTCCTATTTCTTGGTACACTTGGTAGAAGATGTTGATGTTTTGTTTAATATCATTCTTATCCCAACTATGAATACCTGTGTTATCATCATGGCTCCCCCTCATCATCAGTACATTGTGCTCAGGTGATAAAGTAGGGTTGCTATCTTCTATTGGTAGATTCTTTTGGGATGTGATATGGAATGCTTAAATGGTCAGTGCCCATCTGTGTTTGTAAGTTTTCAGGGTAGAGTCTAGGAAAAGTTTAAATTGATTGGGGCTCTTTTTTCCTCCTGTCATACACTGATGAGGTTTGAAATGTTTCCATATTGGGGTCCTTACCAGACATGTAAGATTTTGTAGATTGATACAGTTCCTCTATTAGATTGATGCATTCAGAGAAGTCAGAGCATGGAAGATGGTTTCTCATGGATGAGAAGAGGAAGTCTCTACTGATGTGATCATATGCTGCTGTGAGGTTGACAAAGCACCTATACAGGTTCTGATTAGAGAGGTAAGCAATTTCTTGTTGTTTGATGATATATATGCCATCATTGCCTCCCTTACAAGAATGAAAACTAAACCGAGTTGTGAGGAGTTGACTTTCATAAAACAGCGAGAGCCGAGTTAATATAATGTTCATTAGTACTTTTACCATGATGGATCAAATTGAGACACCTCTGTATGGCTACCTTTCTGTTTTCATAATGCATGATAAACCTCACTTTTTGAGGATGCATTTCTCATTCTAGACTTCTTTTATAAAATAAGGAATTCAGGGAAAAGTAAGTTATTTTCAAAAGTTTAGCTTCAATGTCAAGTGATGTTTTATAATTCCTTAGTTTTTTCCTCATCACTAGGTCCATTATTATTTATGTTTGGAGACTGACTTTGTAATGATTAGATGCATTTATTTATATATATATATTTTCTATTTCTGTAAGCATCTTAAGTTTAGTGTGGTCAAAATTGATGTGATTCAATGTGGTGTTTTTTAAGACCAGAACATTTCTTCTGTGGAGGTTTTGATTGTCTGATATTGTTATTTTTTTTGCTTTTCTCCACATTTCAACACATTGTTATTGCTGCTTAGCTTCATTAATTTCATTTTTAATATTTCCTGAGACACTGGTTCTTCAAACAATCCACTAGATTTTTGTATTTCATTTGTTGTTCTTTTGGTATTTTTCCTCTTCTGTTTGTTTCTTTCCGGTATCAATTTTTTTCAACTCAGGATTGTCTTCCCATGAGTGTATCTTTTTCCTTCTAGGTCTTCTTGGAATGGTCTCATGTGCTTCAGCTAATGAAGATATGATAACATTATTTGACTCCTCCATGTTGTTTTCATCAAGATTTATTGACATCAATTTGGAATCTAGTTTATTACTGAATTTTGTGGGTGGAAGGTTTACTTGAATGATGGCAACATTAATTTGTACAGTTTGGATGGAAAGTTGTTCATCTTGAATAGGTATAAACAAATGCCAGCCATTTGTAGGAAATGTCCTGAATTTTGAAGTCACAAAGTAATAGCCATGTTGTATCTACAAGGCTTTAAAATAGGTCTTAAGGCTTATTTGATGAATAAAGAGAAATTTGACATAACTTCAGAGCTTGCAAAATGTAAAACACTGGAAATTGCTCGTACATGAAGAATGATTTTTCCACTGTTCTTTTTCACCAACGAATGCTGTGTTAGCCTCAATTGGCTTGTCAGATTAAACAAAAGCTTGGTGGGTACTGGCAAAAAGCATGATCATAGGTTTAAGACATAAAGGAAACAGTGGGCAGGGGGTTGATTATAGGTGAACAAGTTCCAAATGGTATTTAAATGACAGCTCACACATTCATTTTCTTTTTTTAAAGACACATGTGGAGTCATGTTTCAAGAAGAATGATTTTTTTATTATGCATGATAATGCTCTGTCAGATTTGGTGAGGTGGTTTTAAACAAACTTCTTTGATGATGTGATTAACTTGTTTGGCTGACCTTAACCTTTCAAACCCTTTTTGAAATTTGTGGAGCACTTTGTACCAATTAAATCTATGTGGAAACAATCCACTATGGAACCTGGATAAATACTTAATCTCAATGTTCTTTTCAGACATTTTGGTAAAATATTTTTCTTCATCAAATAGGATATTTTCACTTGATCTAAAATTACTTTCTGCTTGGTGGTGTGAAAATGTAAATTTCAAATAGCAAGGCTACTGCTACCATACAGGGACTGGAGTAAATTTCATTTTACACTCATTGATAGTAAATTGGTATTACCTGTGAAAATTTCCTGTATGGATTTTTTTCTTTCTTTTTCTCACTGAAACTAAATAGTGTCTCTGATATGTCTTTTCTGTCTTTCCTCACAATCAACATAGAACAGTCCATTATTTATGAAGTACTGGCAGAGTGTTTCTTTCATTCACTGAAGCCAAGTACTATCTCTGATATCATTCATTATTTATGAGGTATTGACAGGGTTTAACATAATGTAAGTGCTGACTAACAAACTGAGGTAGGGAGAAGCAGAATTATAATAAGATATTTTATTTGTGCTTCACCAAAATGTTCAATTCTAGTGTTATTTTTAAATCTTCCACAATTGATCATAGTGTTTTTTTTTTTTTTTTTTAGGAAGATGAGTAAGCAATTTTCTCTCTAATATTTAAACTACTTAGCAAATGTGTTTTTCTATCGTTGCCAAATTGCATACACGTTTTAAGTGTTAATAATCATTTTATTTTAAATTCTAGATACTTCAGCTTTTAACCTATTAATGTTCATCATAAAATCTTGCATTGTAAAAATTAAAATAAAAATCTGGTATTAATTAATTATAGGCTTATAAAAATCCAATATTATACATTTCTACTTAAACTATTGCATTATGGTGTGTATAAGTAAAATGTTTGTTACGCCTTTCAGTATTTTAATTTATTTAATGTATAATTGATTCGTTTTAGAATAGTCAATTTTATATTTAAATTTATTTGAATTTAACATTAAAAAGAAATTAAATCAATTCATTCAAACTAATAAACATCTATCTATATATAAAATTCTGCAACTTCCATTAGTCCATCCTCCCATTACACCCTCTAAAATACATTGACTGATTGAAACCAAATTCTGGGAAAAAGTTCAAATAGGTAAGGGGGACACAATGTGCAGTTGGTTTTATTAGGGTGTGTAAAAACCACAAAGAGTTTTTGCCAAAGTATTTTTCCAAACAAATCAGTTTATTCAAATTTTAACTGGTTTGCAAAATTGAATAAAATTGTAGAGTTTGTAAATCTCAACAAAAATCTTAGCAATAACTTCAACAACACTAAATACTATGAGAATTCCAACATGCATCAGCGTGTTATCAAAAAAAATTCTAATAAAATAAAAAATTAAAATAAAGTTTTAAGTACAAATTAAAAGCAAGGGCAAGTAATCAATGTGAATTTGAAATCATATGCAGTTGTTAAATTATAAAAAAGTAGTAACAAACAAGTAAATGCCAACATTTTAGAGTTTTAATTATGTAAATATGAATCTCTATTTTAATTAAATAAACATTGGCTTAATTCTTTAAGTCCTTAATTCAGCATAATCTATCTTTGTATGTGATCAACATTGTTTGTGTACATTTTTAGTGTGTACTTTAAAAAGGGGTTACAGGTTGCTTCATATAAAGCCAGGTCTTATAGGACACTAGGAACCAATATTTTTGAAATATATTGAGTAGATAACCATAGCAGTGTTAGAAACTGATTTTTTATTCTTTATTTAAGACTGTATGTCCACCTACCTTGTCTACTTTGTTTACCTTTCCGAATGTACCTTGAAAAAAGCCCCTTTTTTGAGTTTTTATTCATATAAGTCGAACCTTAATTTGTATTCAGTAACCTTAGCTGTGCAATATACCAAATAGGCAATCCTCTGTATAAATCTAGGTTTGAAATATACCTCATATCCTCTGTCTGAATGTCTTTAACCCTTGCCAAGCAATTTACCTTGCCCCCCCCTTTTTTAATTAAATCTTAATTTTAATTGTGATGAAAACCAAAATTGACGTTATTTTTTTTTTATAAAGAATTGTTTTTTAAAGGTTTTGCTCAATTTGATATTTAAATTTGATTTTTATTGAATTTTTTAAATTGTAGTTACACATTTGAATTTATTTATAATTGATTTGTTTAAAAATCTGATTGATTCATATTTAAATTTATTTGAATTTAATTTATTGCTGAGTGCCATATTGCCTTTGTTTTCACGATGAAGATTAACAATATAATTAGGTACCTCCACGAGATCGCTAAAAAAAGAGCATAGCATGATGAAAAAGGCGTAAACTTGGACGAAAACAAAATTTTATCGTCTAAATGTTTGTTATTATTAAGAGGAAAGGTCAAAGTATTTTTGGGGTATTTTTTCCATTTTTAATCGTTCCTAGCACGTCCGAAATTTTCGTTAAAAATCTAGTTTTTTTTGAGTCATCAAAAGTGACCATTTATTTTCCATTTTAAAAAAAACTGGAAATCTGACTTTGAAATTTTTTTAAATATCAATTATCATTTTTTCAAAACTTATTTTAAGAAAATCAGAAATTATAATGTTTATTTAAAATATTTTGAACCAAACTTAACTTAGCTTTTGTGCCAAAAAGATGTAATTTGAAAATAAAACAAAGCAGGTCATAAACTTTCGCGTCTCTTGACATGTGATGAATGATATATTTACAAATTCCATGAGGCTAATTTGTTCTACGGAAGGAGAAAAGTGAAATAATTTACATTTACGTGAACAAATTATTTACCTCGTTATTTTTAACGAAAACTTTCAGCGGTTTAATTTTTTTTTTTTTTGTACTTAGCTTTCCCCTTTAGGTTTATGATGCTTTATGGGAAATATATTGTAAAGAAATTAAAATAAAACTGTTAAGAGTGACATTAAATTTCATATTTCTTAAGAAAGGTATCTAATTAATTTATAGGTACCTTTCTTATGAAATTTTATCAGAATTGTACATAAAATACTATAATTTTATGTACATTTATTACATTCTACTGTTATTTGTATTTGCATTCATTTTATTATTAATTTTGATATTTCATTTATGGAAAAATGTAAGTAACTGAGATTAATATAAAAATAAAGATCATATAAATTTCATAAGATGATACTGATACTTGTAGGTACCCTTCTCAGTTGAAATTGAAAAATCAAATTAACTTCTCCACACTTGTTTTATAAAAGTAAAGGCCTTAACAGCGGAGAACAATGCTTAACTCAAATAACGTGCTTAACAATTATATTCTGGTTGGTCTTCCGTATTTTATAATTACAGCTCGATTATAAGCACAAAATTACATTTCTTAATTACTGGGGATCTTCTGATTAGTCAAAATGATACAATTTACAACGCGCTAAAAAAAGATCTATCTCATAAGGACACTTATGAAAGCCGATCTTGACTTTTAACTAATTTTATAATATTTTAACAACTTAAATGTAAAATGTATTATAATTAATGAAATAACAAATAATTGTATTAAAAATTCATTTTTCATCAAAAATTTTTTTGCTTTCAGAAAATATTGTCCATATTCATAAAAACAACTAAAAGCAAATAAAAAGCATTTGAAATTAAATAATATCTTTGTTTTATTGAGTTTTGTATGTTACAATTCAGAGCTGATTTTCAGGTACTGCGTATCAATTAAAAACAAAAAAAAAACATGATTTGCATTCCTCAAAGCCCTCTGCTTTTAATTATTGTAATCACTAAAACCGATGTGATCAATTTCTAGCGTTTTCATAAAATTAGTTATGGGGGTAATAAATATTTTTTAAAAATATTTCTACCATGACTTTCATAAAAAAAAACATATTTATAATAATTTCGATCATCTGTGAATAGTTCCTGAAAGTTTCATTAACATCCGATAATTATTTCTATTTTTGCACGATTTTTCAAATTAATGTGTGTCATACCAAAAAACGTGCTAAAAATTGTCTATGTTATTTACTAGTTCATGATACAAATAGAAACAAGGTTTTTTTAATCAAAATTTGGAATGTTCTAAAAAGAAGGAAATTTTTTAAAAAATAATTAAAAAAAAAACTTTGGTCTTTCCTCTTAATAATAACATAAGCATTTAGACAATAAAATTTTGTTTTCGGCAAGGTTGGCGTCTTTTTCATCAAGCTATGCTCTTTTTTGTCAAGCTATGCTCTTTTTTTAGCGATTTCGTGGAGGTACCTAAGTATAATGATAAGTTTGCCTTTGCATTCCGAAATAATATCTTCGTCTACTGGATGTGACATTTATCTTTGCACCAAAGGACACAAGTGAAGATGCACTGTTGCAGTTGCGAATGTTTTCTCTTAATTTGATTAAACTATAGACCTGAAAAAATAATTCATATGTACATGCATGTTCATGTAATTTTATTAACAATTCCCTCAGACTTTATTAGAAGATTTATCTGTATAGTATGAAATGAGTGAATTTTTATTGAATATATATTGAAAATGGATATTTAGAAGTGTAAACTGTCATTGTAAATATTTTTAGATAAGTAAATCTTTCAGACCCCTCTTCTCCAACACCTGGTGTTTAAGAATTCCCTGTCAAAAGTATTTTCACATGAGTAATTAAAATTACAAAGCAGCATGCATAAGTCATTTATTTCTTATATCAATATTAAAGACAAGTAAACAATAAGTACATACATAATTAAATCTAAAACTGTAGAATTTCCACTGGTACAGCTATAGTAACCCATTAATATCCACTGTCCCAATTTTGACAGTGGACTCTAATAGTTTAATAGCTATTATTTTAAATTCAATTTAATAATTTTATAAGGAAGACTAAATTTTAGAAAATCAATGTAAGAAAAGAATCATAGTGTGTTTTCTTTTCCAATACAAAATTCAATTTTAAAACTCAGATGGCAGTTTAAATCTTGCGTAAAAGTTCAAAGCATTCTCTTTTGAAATCTACATTGAATACCCTATAGTAAACAGTAAATATTTTTGCACTCACCAAATACACAGTGCTTGTTTTACTTTGGTAAAAACAAAAAAAGAAAATAAATCTTGGTGATTTTTTTTTTTTTTTTGAGGGAGATAGATTAAATACATGTTAAAGACTGTAAATGTAATTTTTGTGAGTTCTTAAAATCTCAGTGTCATATTATCCCTCCCCCTTGTCTAGATTAAACTGAAGGCCAAAACACTTATTCACTGGCACTATGCATAAAATTTTGATGTCAAAGTCTGTTAAGTAGTAAATTGTTGTAGTTGATTGACTGTTTGACTGGAAACAAAATTAAGTTTTAATAATCTGTTTGAATTATAAAAATGAAATATTTTTTTAATTCTTTATAATTATTTTTATTTTCAGTTTCCAAGCCTGCTCCTGACTGGAATGGCACAGCAGTTATTAATGGCAAATTTGAAGAGATTGGTCTCCGAACTTTTAAAGGGAAATATCTTGTATTCTTCTTTTATCCTCTGGATTTGTAAGTTTTGAAGTTTATTTCTATCACCTCTTTTTATTTATTTCACAATCTACAAGTGTTACTGACTTTTTTCTCCTGTTTATCTGAAGTGGAAAGGAAGACAATACTAAAAATATAAAGTCAAACAAGTATAATTCGAATTAGCACCACAACCATCTTCATTAAAAATCTCCAAGTAAGGGGATGTTAGTATTATCCGTTTCCCTATAAGGAAACATTTGGCATTCATTGAGCAAGCAGCCAGTTGAAATTTTTAAAATCTTTCTCTTAAAACAATTTTTCAGGAAAATAGGTTTTTCAAGTCCACTAGCTGTTATTGTTCTTTCCAGTACTGATTGGGGGTTTCCTTCCTAACCTTTTATTTGAAGTAGTGTGAAATGTCATTATTTTCTCTTTGAGTTACATGTGCTTTCCATTTTAGTTGTTGCTGCTGTTGGCAGTCTTCAAGTTTCTATTATATTTGCAATTCTTTGTGATTCTGTAGAACCAGTCCACAATGTTCAAAGAAGGATGATCTTTGCCCAACAACGTCAAGCATCATTTGCTCAAAGCCTTAAGCACCAAAAAATATTTTTTTTCTCTTTGTTGTTTTTGATGAATTCTTTTGCCTTTGTAAATAGTTTTTTCTTAATTATTTTTGTTTTACAAACAACAGAATCTAAAAGGAGAATGAAAAGAATACAAAGGCAGCAGCAAACAGAATTGAAAACCTACCTCCTTATAAAGATTGATATACATTTAGTGTATGAAATATATATATGCTAATGTAGCAACTATTGTATTAGGCTTTCATCCTCTTTTTGAAATCTGTTTAGAGAAGTAATATTGTGC
Organism: Acanthosepion pharaonis; assembly: GCA_903632075.3. Taxonomy (NCBI): domain Eukaryota; kingdom Metazoa; phylum Mollusca; class Cephalopoda; order Sepiida; family Sepiidae; genus Acanthosepion; species Acanthosepion pharaonis. Next base: position 3,473,327 of record CAHIKZ030005024.1, on the reverse strand, counting down.
AGGCGTTCCTCTTGATTTGTTCTCGGTTCCTCTTCGATAATTTTAGCCAGTTTCTCATCTTCCTTTCCCTTATCAGAAGTGTTTCACTCAAATATTTCATCATATCATTAAGAATTATTCTTCAGAAACATCTTGACTCATCCATGCAGTTTTATTTCACTCTCTGCTGCGTTATACTCGGTTGTCTTCCTTGAATTTGGAAATTGACAACGTGACCAGCCAATATTATTGCATGAGTTATTTTTTGTAGTAATCAGTTTCTCATTCTTCACGGCCACATCTTTGTCCTTGAGCCTTACAGCTGTACTCCTTGCCGTCCACAATCTTCACCCCGCCCACCAAAAACAAAATTTGCCGGCTTTTATCTGTAGCTCAGTCAATTATGCAGACTTTTTTATGCCCATCTACAGGCATTTAATTAATAATAACACACTAGGTAATTTACATGACCATGCATGGCATAGGCGATTTTGTGCCTCTTTTGTTGGAGAGGTAAGACAGGTCCATTACATTTTTATTGTGAATTATTAATATTGAAAGATTATTATTATAATAATACAGTAGCTGTTTTGGATTAAATTATTAAGAATTGTATTTGATTTCCTTGATAATAATTATATTAGACTCAGTATTGCAGCTATGCTTTGTTAATGTTGCAATCAAAGCTTATCAATTCTAAAATTGCAACAAAAAGACTTAAAATAAAATTTCTTTTATTTTCTTCTCTGCAGCACTTTTGTCTGTCCAACAGAAATCATTGCATTCAGTGACCGAATTGAAGAATTCAAAGGTTTGAACACCGAAGTTGTTGCTTGTTCTGTTGATTCTCAGTTTACTCATTTGGCTTGGTAAGTTCTTGGGGGGGGCGTCACTCTCAAATATTTATAATTAGCAAGGTTATCCAGCAACATCTGGTTTAACTGAATTTGGAATCACTTTTCAAGTGTTTTTTTGTTTTTTAGAAATTCAATATTAATCCATATTGGCATTTGAATCTCATTAAATTCACTTAAAATAATTGTTTACATCATAATGGAAGATCAGAAAATTTCTGATAAAGTTTATATGCTAAATCACTGAGTATTTTAGAGTTACAGACATCAGAATTTGAATGTAAATTTGTATACAAGTTTATTATATACATTTTATAATAATGGACTGGTTAAAAAATAAGACATTTATATAAAAATTAAATCTATTTATTCACCTGATTATCTTTTCAAATTTAAAATTGTAACTCTACATTTAGATTAGAAATTTTTCATCTGTTTTTTATTCTTATTTCAAAATGTGAACCCTGAACTCTTAGGATTGAATTTTTATTTAAATTAAATTTTTGCTTGTAGGTTGAATACACCAAGAAACAAAGGTGGGTTGGGCCATCTGAAAATTCCTCTTTTATCAGACATCACACATGAGATTTCCAAAGCCTACGGCGTCTATTTACAGAATCTGGGACACAGTTTACGGTAAGAGGCTGCTGTTCAATTTTATAACATATGAGATTTTTAATATCTAGATATTTATGAATAAACACCCTCCTTTGATTGGTTATATATTTTAGGCAAATTACTTTCCTTTCTTCTTATGTAAAGTATGTGTTATTGTGCATTTAATTACAAATGAGAAAATCCCAATTTAAAGAAGGAATTAAATTCTGAAGGACTTCCTTACAACAGGCCTTGAAAATCTGGATCTTCTAAAATTAAATAGGTGCCTCCACTTTTTTGCAGAAAAACAGCATAGCATGATGAAAAAAGGCCCCAAACTCAATAAAAACAAAGTTTTATCATCAAAATATTTGTTATTATTAAGAGGAAAGTATTTTTTGATTTTTTTTTTTTTTTTTTTTTTTTTTAATTTTTAATCCTTTCTAGCATGTTCGAAATTTTGGTTAAGAAACTTGTTTTGTTTACATCAGCAGCTGATGTAATAATTACGATTAGTTTTTTGCACTTTTTTTTGCTGAAAAACACATTGATTTGGAAATTCTTGCAAAAATCAAATAATTGTTGGATTTAAATGAAACTTTCAGGACATATTCAGAAATGAATGAAATTATTTTTGAAAATTTTTTTTTTTTTTTTTACACATGTTACCACACTTATTTTCATGAAATTTTGAGAAATTCAATGTTTAGGGTGGAAATTTATTTTTTATTAGTTAAAAACAGGACTCATTGGAGAATGTAATTTTTTTTTTTTTTTTTTTTTTTGTAAGGCCGTTAACCCATTCATCGAAAATCTGCTCTGAATTGTAAAATAAAAAATGCAATAGAACTATGAAATTATTTAATTAGGAAAGCTTTTAATTTCTTTTATAATTAAGAGTTATTAAGGACACCATTGTCTTAAGAAATTTTTTTTTTTTTTCGATAATTAATTTTTACAAGAATTTTTTTCATTTTTAAAAATTTTAATTAAATAATTTATAATATTAAAAAATCATTTAAAATTCTGCATTACTTCAAGGGGGCAGTTAGGTGATATTGTTATTAAGGGAAAACTACATTTATAAATCAAAAATTGAAAAGCTCATAGCAGTCATTTGTAGTCAATATTTTTTTAATAAATTAAAAGAAAATTTTTTTAGTGTATAAAATGTTCCCAATTTGTAACTACGGTAAGCCATACATGATATTATTCTTAAACATGTGATTAAGAGTAGCCTGGTGCTCTGGAATTCTTTCACTTTCATTATTCAGTTCTGTTTCATTGTTAATGTTTTTGCAAATCCCTTCAAAATTTTAAAGCAAGTTTTACTTAATTACTATTTCACTAAATATTTTTATTTTATGTATTTATTTTAGTTTGGGTCATACTTCAATTAAGTTTACTAACAAACAAAACATCTTCAAATGTAAGTAAAAGTCAATAAAATATTAAATAACTGCTGAAAATGTTAATTTGTAAAAATTACTAGGTAGCTAAAAACCGAAAAAATGTGTTCACTTAGATTTTGTAAATTTATGTCAATTCTGATCATCCATACTAGCTCTGTCAACACTTCAGAACTTATCAATGCATCAATAAAGACAAAAGAAAAACAGGACCCATTGTTAAGAAATGCTTGTATATTATCTTTTTATGCTGAAAGTAAATAATGTTTGTTTCAAATTGGATTAATTTAACTTTAAATTTTCTAATTTTACTCAATGTGTCACAAATATATATTTTATTTTTGGAAGATTTTTAAATCTGATAATTTTGTTTTATTTATAAATTTCTTAAAATTAAGAAAATGGATGCTTTTAAGAATTTTCTGAACTCTGTCAAAAAGTTGAAATTCCAATTTATATAATTTCTATTTGAAATACACCAGAATATTTTACTTACTGGAAATAGTAAATTTAATCCTTTAGCTTTCAATTAAAGCTAATATGACATCTTCAAGAATGCTTTTTCATTTTTAAAAATTCATTTTAAACCTTAGGTATTGAAAATTTAGTGGAGGTACCGAAATAAAAAGTATTTTGATTAGCATCAAGTTTTACTGCACAATTGACCAACATCATTTGAGTGGTAAAAGCTTTAAGAAAAAAAATTGACTCTCTACACATACATTTAATACCCAAACAGAGAGACTTAAAAGAAGGTTCTCTTTTTTTTTTTTTTTTTTTTCTCTCCAATTCTGTGTACGATCCAGAATTTGTCAGAATGATGCTAAAAAAGGAAATTAAAGTATTTCAAGAAAATGGGTTTGAAATGGAATAAACCATAAGTGAACAAAAAAGATTTAATATCTTTCTAAATAAAAGCATTGTTTGCCACTGATTGTGTTTTTTGGTTTTTGTTTTATAGTGGCCTCTTTATCATTGATACCAAGGGTATATTACGGCAGATCACTATGAATGACTTGCCAGTTGGTCGTTCAGTTGATGAAACATTACGTCTTGTTCAAGCTTTTCAGTATACAGACAGTCATGGAGAAGTGTGCCCAGCTGGTTGGAAACCAGGAGCTGATACGGTCAGTAGAAAAATTTTCTGTCTAATTTCTGAATGTTGGTCACTAAATTGTTTAGGGAAGATATCAAATTCTGTGAAAATTTAAAATTGAGTTGATTTCTGTTAAATTTACTTATTTTGGTGGGCATAAATGTTTATTTGGGAATTTTAACATTTAAGAAAAAAAAAAAAAAAATTGTTTCACATGAAAAAAAGGTGATCTTTAAGGGTTATTTTTTTTTGTAATCATTTGGTGTATGACTATAATTTGTGTGCACTTTGTAAAAGCAATTTCTTTTTTTCTTCTTTAGAATAGTAATTGATGAAGTGTGTACAAGAGAATTGGTGAAAAGTTCTTGATTAAAAAAAAAAAAAAAAAAATTGATTGTTTGGAAGTACATACATACTTATTTTTATTAAGTTTAACATTATACTTTAGTGAATATACAGCTTTCAGTAGATGCTGTGTTTTTTTTTTTTTTTAAATTTTATTTTGTTACTGTGAATTACATCTACCAGTCTGTACACTCAAGAGTTTGTGCCTCCATCTTCCTTTGTAGGAAAAAAAACTGTCCTTTAAACAGAAGGGGACACGAGTTTGAATCCTGCCTGAGGACGTGTTTTCTTTATTAAGACTCTTTAATGCACAGGCCAGTAGATTTAATTCATACAATTAAAAATTCCAGTCATCAACACAACACGTGTATCCACTAAAGTACTAACATTTAAAATAAATGTTATTAATCACCGTATCTGCCTCCCCCCACCATGTCATTCATAAAGGAAAGACCATCTTCACTGTACCTCAACACTAAGTGGTTTAATGGAGAGAAAGACATGCTGGAAAAGTTCTGCCACCTAATCAAGAAGATCCTTCTTAAGCTGTTGTTATGAAATCAGTCAAAACATCTGTTTTCTTTGCCTTAGACTTGACCTTCTCATGTTGGTTGCCAAACACATTTCTTGCTGTCCTCCAGTTTTGTTTATGTTGACGGGATCTTGTTAGGCAGGGTCTTCAAACTGAAAGATTAGATTGCCTATCACACAACTGTTGTTTACCAATTTTTGTCCAATCCAAATCTATTTTCAGATTCCCTTTCTTTCAAACCATTCTTCTAATTGCAGGCTATAGTCTCACTTTTCCAAATTTTATCTGTCAACCCCAATGGCAGTAGACTCTTTTGTTTGATGAACTTATAAAAGTCTCATAGCTTCTGCAGGTTCTTTTTGCTTTATTTGATTCTTTCTTCAATTTGTATTATTTAACTTAAACATGCCTATGTGACATATGGAACAAGTAATACCAGGACAGATTTCATAGAAATGGTTGAATGGTCCCCCCCCTACATATAAAGCAAACAGAGGGTAATTTAATTTTTATTTTTCTTCTTTCAGATTATTCCTGATCCAAAAGACAAGTTGAAATATTTTGAAAAAGCCAACAGTTAAAAAGAAAATTCTTTGATAAAATATGCATTCCTTACTTGAATTTAATTTTTAGTAATACTATCAATTTTTGTTTTAAGAATTGTGTTAAAACTGCTTTTCATTGCATCTTAAATCTTTTTAACTCTTCAAGAACTTATTTGCTGTCCATCATTTCATTTCAAGTTTTGGTAATAAAAGAATTGACATATGTTGCCTTTTTCTTTACAAGGAAGATTTATAGTTTCCAAATGTTTGGTATTTTGTCAGAAGTTGTACTCGTCTAAAATGGGTAAAAAGTTCAACTTTGGAACATAAATGGAGAAACTTGAAATATATATATATATATCCTTTCCCATTGCAGTAACAAGTAATCCAGAAACAGTTTTCATTTTTTTTTTATTGACTTCTCATTAGTTACCACCCATTACAGTTTGTTTTGTGCTGCTGCATCAGCAGCTATGTGTCTTTTAAAGCACAGATTCGATGTCCACCCCATGCTCCATGACATTTACAGGAATAATTCTTACCATTTACAGACATGAACCAATGTTGGCCAGCAATATAAGTCTTGAGCTCATCAGTACAGCGGCTTGCTAAAAAGAAAATAGATAAATAAAAAATTTTGACCTGGATTTTAAAAGTGTATAAAAATGAAGTGACAAGTCTTTTCTACCAGGAAAAAGAAAACAATAGCAGCAGGAAAGTTTTGATATCAAGATGCTAAAAGCCATCAGCAATCTCTAGTATTCATATAATCAGAAATTTTTTTTTTTTTTTTTTTACAAAACCTTATGTCATAAGTTGTCCTTTGGAATCTAATGTCACTTGTCAAAGCAAGAATTACCTACTGTTACTGGTTTCAAAATTTTCATATACAACATAAAGACCTATTTAAACTGCTAGGAAAACTTTAGGTAGGTTACTTGCTAATAATTTTCCCAATGTGCTTGTGTAAATAGATAACAGGGGTAGTGTACTAAAACAGACATTACTTAGAGCTATAAAAGATATGAAGTTCAGACAAAGATGATATTGGGAGAAAGGAAGATCAACTGTTTATTCAATTATGTTTAAGGAAAATAAAGCACACAACTTCATGGTGGAGGTAGTGTCCATAATTATGGACACATGTAGAGCATTGCTAAAGACTCTTAAAGAAAAGTAGGTGGGGGAGCTTAGAGTCAATGGTCACATGCTTGGTGCCTATATCAAGGTCAGGTTTCACTGTGGCAGGAATGCAAAAAAAAAAAAAAAATCCTGATCTTACATCTGTGTTTCTGCATGACATTTATCCATAGTACCACATTTGTCTTTGCCCTGTATTTTCCTCAGGATGATCAGAGAGGATTGAAAATATCCTCACAATCTATCCTCTGAACCTAATCTCCAAATGGATCCTTTCTGAGATGGAAAGGATTATAGCCCCTCAAAAATTCCTGCAGAAATCAAACATAGCTCACCAGAACCACTACTTCAAAATTTATCGCAAAGAGAGCCACCCGCAATTGCTATAAGAGCGTCTTGGAAAATGCAAAGTGCAGTTATACACAATCTGTCCAGGCCAAGGCTAAAAATAAAATTGCATCTTGCAAATTCTGGAAGATCAACCAAATCATGAACAGAGGCAAAGTGGCTGTGTCTACTATTATAAATGAATCTTGTATCATTCTCCACAGACAAGCCGAAGCTCTTTGCCACAAACTCAACATTTGATGACAAAGGCCATCCCCTCTAACTTCCCATGTCTCATTGAGCACAATCTCAGTAATATACTCATTTTAGCAAGAGAAGTCTATAGACATATCAAAAGCCTTGATTTCAAAGATGCCACTGGCCTAGACAAAATTCAAGTGGTCCTCCTTAAAATATTAATCCAGAATTATCGCCAAATTCTAGCAAAGTTATTTAACCGTTGCTTGAAGAAATCTTTCCCAAACATGTGGAAAGTGGTAAATGTATGCATATCTTCAAGAACATGAGCAACTAATCCTTCCCCTCCCAGTATAAACCTATTAGTCGCCTCAGTAAATTTTGAGGCCATAATTAACAAGGTCATCAAGCACCTAGATAGAAACAACCCACAGAATTAGTGAGGCCCTTGATGACATGTACTGCAAGGACCATAGCATTATATATCACAAAAGGCCTTCAACAAGGTGTGGCACAAAGCTAGAGAGGAATAAATTATAAAATCCTTTCTAACAGGTAAATCTCTGAAGTCCTCCAAAGCTCTAGCAGTCAACTTGGGGGCTAACTTCACAGACCAACCCATTTTCTGAATTACTTAAGTGATCTAAGAATATATTATCATTTGTAAACGTCTATGTCAATCAGAACAATATACAGGTGCATCTCAAAGTCCTGATCAGATATTGGCAGCTGATGTCTCTCAATCTAACCCTAACTTCTCAGGGGGGGGGACTGGCTGGTTACATTCCATGCCTCTAAAATGAAAACTGGTTAAATTCCATCACTGCTGGTCAGATCCTGAACGACTGCCACTCACGATGTCCTGTTGAGGAGGACCTATGCCTCTATAGGATATTGGGCCTCAAAACTCACATCCAGCCTGTGGAATTCCTATATACCATCCATTGCTAAAGATGCAGGTAAAATGATCAGCTCCCTGTACCACTCCAGTAAGTACCTGACTCATGCTATCCTCTACCTTTATCAGATCAGGCTAAAAATGGAGTATTGTTGCCATATTTGGGCAGGAGCTTCCCAGACCTCACTTTCCAGTCTTGATAGACTTCAAAAGCATCCGAGTCCTTGTGGAAGAATTATTTTCAATCAATCAATCTCTACTACCATGGAAAGTGCTCAGATGAACTGAGTCTCCTGGTTCCACCAGATCTGAGCTTCTTTCCATGAACACTGCCCTATGGAATAGATGCTTCTACCCCAACCCCTCCTCCACAATCACTACAATCTTATCTTGTTCAAGTCTAGAGTCAACTGTTATCACCCCCTACCTTTATTCATATAAACTACCTTTTATCATAAAACTACCTTGAGTGGCCCCCGGGCCTTGTACAGGATGAGCCTTACTGTTAGAAAGAAAGGGAAAAAAAAACGATAGTTTTTACTGTTGATTTTATTCCCCACCACCTTCAGCAAGCCCTCTGTTGGAATTTCTCTAATAAATATCAGTACCTACCCAGCTGTGTGCATACCACTTGATGAGTTTCACCAGTCACACAGACACAAGAATAATGATCTAAGCCATCTTGGACTTCATAAGTGTCTCCATTCTTGAATTTCTGGTCATAGCAACCAGTTCCTGCAAGAAATAAATTGGTTTTAAAAAAAAAAAAAAAAAAAAAAAAAAATTTTCACCCATTACAATAATTTTTACAGCTTTTAAAGGAAATGTACATAGTGTTTTAACTTATTTGGAACTGAAAGTGGGGGGAGTGTAATAAGCATTTTATTTACTTTATTAAAATATTATGAGGATTTTTCAAGGATTTCTTTTGAATGTCTTCCAGTCTCCATTTGTGAAAATTGTCTAACAATTCACCATGGACCACAATTGATGTCAAGTGGCCATGTTTAGCAAATCAAACAGTTTTATTTTGTGAGAATGACCCAGATTGAAATCCTCCTCTTAACACCTGGAATATTTGAGGATTGTGGCACCATTGATCACCTGTATGTGTGTATATATATATATATATATATATATATATATATTTTTTTTTTCACTGAACAATTTTCCAAATTTTAGAATAATGCCCTAGGAATATATTCCTATCATTTGTAAATGTCTATGCCAATCATGCTTGCATTCTTGATAATTCCTCTTGATTTTCAATACATTTACATCATATAGATTAGATATGTGTAGTTAGTGCTGAAAAGTTCATAGCCTGAATAAAAATTTAATCTTTTTAAGATTAAGAACTTTTCAGTACTTATATATTAAATAGCCATGTTCCGAATGAAACTGAAATTGTTAGATTCAGTGCTTAAATCTCTTTACTGCCCGACAAGGGTTAACAAAATATCATGGACTAATCCTTGAGAAAAGTATATAAGCCATCTCTTCTTGCTCAGCTATGGGTTAAATAGCAGAGCAGACTGAACTCTAGCCATGGTTGGCAACCACTATAGGAGAACAACAACTCATCTATGTGGCCTGTAATGTTTGCTCAGCATAGTTGGAGTATAAGCCACATATTGGCTCAGTGGGCATGAAGAAAACACAAATGGACCTGAGCAGATGAGCATGTTCAGAAATGAGCAACTATGCGGAAGATGAAAAAAAAAAACAACAAAATTACAGATTTGCAGTGTGCCTTATTACTCATCTAACTCCCCCCCCATCACCTTGTAGAGCAAGAGAAGAGAGATGTGACCAGTTCTGATGAGAAAGGTTGGTTACTGTGTGGATGGCGGCACCCAAGCCACTTCAGTGAATTAAAAAGAATCCCATACATACATACATATCACAAGAAAGCAATTAATCATAGAAAAAGAATTACAGAGACTGCATACAACATTTCCATATAGATCAGCATTTACAGTTGATTTGGATGTTAGGAAGCAAAAATTTAACATTGCTAAAAAGAATTGTATTAAAGTTGATTATTCATAAAATGTTATTTAATAGGATTTGAAATAGAACTCTACTTTGAGTTTGTGTTGGCCTGAAAGATTTTTTTTTTCAAATTTAACCCTAATTGACAACTGCAATTGGATCAACTTACCTGTCTGAGTGCAAAAATATGTACCCCTGTTGTCACTGATGCACCGACACATGAAATTCTTTTGTAGAATTTGTAGACCAAATGTGACTCCAGCAGGAAACATTTTTCCTTGGGCACTGCAACCAATGACTTGGATTTGTTTTTGTTTAAAAAAAACAAAACAAAAACAGATGAGTAGGAGGGAAAAACAAAATTGAGAGAAAGGGGGGAAATTTTTTTTTTTTTTTTTTTTTTTTTTAATCGTTTATTTTTTTATCTTGTTACTGAAGATACTGCTTAATTTCTGATAGAATGCTTGCTTAATGAAAGCACACAGTTTGCATACATTGGACTAAAATTATAGCTGTAGCTTCTGACTAAGGGAGAAAATTCATTATTTTCTTACAATAAATAAAAAAATTACTCATCTTGTAACTGCTCCCACCTGAGCCAGAAGCTGAAATTATTTCTTTTCCTAACCTTACTCAGCATATAATTTTGGAATATTTTCCCCCAATCTAATTATTTTTTTCATACTGTCACCTTGTAAAAAACATGAAAAAAATGATAAAATTTTAAAAAATTTAAAGTATTGGTCAAACAAAACTCTGTATTTTTAGTAGGATCCAATTTAAAATATAAGTACATTGGACACTTAGTGTCTGTTTTTATGCAAAGAAGCTGTTTTTTTGTTTTTTTTTGTTACATCCATAATTTTAAAGTGTTGAAACCTAAAAAGATGAAGTTGCATTTTCTTTTTGTCTACAAAGAACTCAATATGTGATTTTAAGAAAAACCTATTTATGATTATTGACTCAAGATAAGAGCCTTTCTTTTGAGATTGCCATGCATATTTATATAATGATTGACTTTTAAATGAAGTGATGATTTAAGGTCAATGTGGGGAAAAAAAAAAGAAAAAAAAAAGAGAAGCAGGTCATCATGTCAAACTCCCATTCAAGATACCTAATAATTCCCACTCTTGTTGCCTCTGGGTGCTGACTTCAATGTATATCGTGGACTCTACTGTCATATTGGACATGAGGGTCAAGCAGTTCAGTTCCTAGGAACCTATAGCCTAGACACCAGCACATATGACTTGATGTGCCACAAGGTCCCCAAATGGCTTTCCACAGGTTTTAAATTCAGAGTTGTCCTTCTCCTAGACCAGTTGCCATCCAAGGCTATAGAACCCAGTCTGTCGTGCTATTTACCCATAGCTGGAGGGAGAAGAGGATTCATGCCTTTCCCAAGGGTATTAGCACATAAGTGAATGTAATAGATTCAAGTGGAATTCGAACTCTGCTCTCCGATTCTTCAATCCGGGCTGCTATCCACTACTCCACCAGGCGTGTGTATGTATATATATATATATATATATATATATATATATATATATATATATATATATATATATATATATATATATATATATATATATATATATATATATATAAAAAAAACAAGTTTTATGAAAACATGTCTAGCATTATTAAATTATTTAAAATGTCTATCTGATTTTCTGGGATGATGTGTTATTTACTATTGTCATCAGCTTTATTATTACCAGGTTTCTCATAATATAATTTTGAGTGGATTAGGATTGAGACAATGAAATCGGGAATAGCCAATCATGTACAGAGAGAAAAGGGTGTTCATCAACCCCTATGGAATGAAGTAAAAACATTAAGCCGAGAACATTGGAGAATCAGATGTTTGAAAGAATCTGCATATATGTTAACCTATGGGGACCTTAGAAAGCCTAGTATAGAAATAAATATATGGAAGCTGTTAAGGAGAACAATGCTCCGATGGCAGCAGCCAGAGTAGAAAAGCATGACAAGCATCAGCACTCATCAATAGGCAGGTTAGGTTTAAGGCTCTACACTCTGGATAAGTCTCATCGGACAATAGCCTATTGGATAAGTGCTGGTTTGTGAATTTGGTGACATAGTAATTTTGAGTTCAATCCCTGGGTCAGGCAGTGGAATGATAATCTACACCCAGTTAAAATTCTCTGAAGGTTACCTGGATTGGTAAATGGCTGATGAAGGCCAGAGAACAAAACGGTGGAAATGAGACGATACCAAAGAGGGCAGGTAAATAATATTTCAAATGGGTTTGTAAGTGTTTTTTTTTTTTTTTTAGTATGTCCGTGGTGATACTTTGGAATAATTTCAGAAAGATTTAATACTAACTTTGGTTTTTTTCTTTCTTCTCAAATAAGAGAAAAAAGTAAAACAAATGGAAAAAGTCAATAAAAAACAAATATTTGATATGAGATGTAAAGGTTGACAGCAACAAAGACTTGTCAAATGAAAAAATATATAGCACTGTTGAGTGATAGGCTAATTCTATAAACAACAGCCACCTGCGTTAAAACAAAGCTCTTCAGTAAAATGAATTGGAGCACTCCGGCTGAATGGCATCTGTTTACATTCGTAAAAACAATACGCTAGATTTAGCATATTTTTTTTTCACTGTTTCTCTCTGTCAAATGAAGATAGCTCGGTGGTAGAAACTGACTGACATCAGTTGGGTTTCAATCCGGGCTTGAGGCATTCGGATGTCTAGTCACACTGAGGAATTGCGAAACAATACTGTCTGCGAATGACACACCCACACACCAGTGGTTTTCAAACTTTTTGAAGTCGGGGCGCACTATATACAAATTTCGGAAAAATATGTTATGAAATCAAATAAGCTTATTCATTCTTGAGTTTATGAGAAACATGAGCCTGATGAGTTTTAGCGATTTCTTCAATGTTTGGGCGTATTTTAATAGACAAATTCTCATTTCCTCGTCAATACATTGAAGAGTTCTTCTCTTTTTGCACTTAATTGTGGTTAGAGCAAAAAAGCCTAATTCACGAATATGAACGAGACGGGTACCACAATATTATTATATTGTGGCATTCCAGAGAAATAGGTGTTCAGATATAAGAAATAAATATATTTACTTTATTAAGTAAATATATTTATTTCTTATGTCTGAACACTTGTTCTCTGAATGCCATAACACTAGTTCGTCCAGGCACATCATTTGAGAACCATTGATTTTATATATATATATATACACACACACACACACACTCTAAAACGCAAAATATTTTCAAGTGTAAAAAAAAAATTACCTTTTTTGGTGCACTTAAAAAAACCCATCTTGTTGCTCAAACAGAGACACTGAAACAAGGTTCGATTTTCTTCCATTGTAAATGATTCGCCCTCAGAGTAACGGCTTCCATTATAATGACACCCAATTGCTGTAGATGAACAAAATTAATAAAAGGATAAATAAAATAAAATTAAAAAAAAAAAAAAAAAACGCTTTTCTATGATTAGAGAAGTTTTGTCAGAAAAGTATCCAACTATGTTAAGCGCCTTGATGTAACTTGGTAACAGATCAGAGGGGACCTTACTGCAAATGCAAGAACAAAATCTCCACTGCCTTAACCGGATATTGTCCTCAAGGACACATGGTACGGTGGATAAAGTGACAGGACCCAAAGAGTGTGAGTTCAATACCCGGTTAAGGCAGTGGAGAACTTGGAGAGGGAAATTAACCGGAGATAACTGACACCCATTAAACATGGCACGTGGAACTAGAACAGTCTACCCCAGTGAGCGAAATAAAAGGTTCAGTTCGACATTCCAACCACCTGAAGAAGGCCAGAGCGTACAACGGCCGATACGTTGTAATAAATATGGCGACAAAGATGAAGACAGTAGTCCGAATAATGTAAATAGTGAAAGCGTTTTTATTTCCTCGTGATTTAAAAGGTTCGATCATTTGCTCGTTCCGAGGTATCACTTGTTGGTTCGGGGTATAACACAAGTTAGACTCGTAGAGAAAATCAATACGAATATGTAGTCAAGAGGGAGAAATATTCCACGAATTATCGCATTGTAGTAGTCGAGGATAAGTCTCTCTGCTGCTGCTAGTTTTGTCACTGACCGAAACCCTCGCTGTTGATGGCCTTGGCAGTCTGCAACGCTCGATTAAGCGTGGGGGTCCGTCGCTAATGCCAGCCGGATCAGAACTACCCAGTGGGTGGAATCGGCGATGGCTTTATAGTCGATCAGAAACTGGGTGGAATCGGCGATGGCTTTATAGTCGATCAGAAACTGGGTGGAATCGGCGATGGCTTTATAGTCGATCAGAAACTGGGTGGAATCGGCGATGGCTTTATAGTCGATCAGAAACGACAGCGGCGGTCACCAAAATGGTGTGTCTTGAGGAGGAGGAATCGCTCACATCATAGCAGCAGAAATTAGCTTCGTGTTCACGGAGATAAAAGCATACTGGATAAGAAATGAAACGTACACAAATAACTGGAAAAGCATGGTAAATTGTATGCTACTTTCATACAATTTATTTATATTTTTCTTGTGTGTATTTTCAGGCCACAATTTTTTTATGGCACATGTGATAAAAGGGAGAATTTACTTTGTAGTATTACAAGCTATATCACAGAATTCGGGCACGTGTTGCTCGTGCCAAGGTTCATGGTGAAGAGATCGAATTTAACGTCTTTTGGCGTGATGTCCATGTTTCCGACAGGAACAATTTTTGTTGCTTACTGGGAGTATTTTTATTTAATTTATTTTATAGAACGTTTTTACTACTACAAGAACTGATTGGTCAGAAAACGTGTTTTATGAGCCCGGTATTTTGGGGGTGATATCCCGGAAATGGGTACGCGGAGCTCGGCGAAATTAATGGACTGTGGATGCTAAAGTGAGCACTTCCATTTGATTTAATGAATTATAATTCCGAGTACGACAACTTTAAATCATAGACGCTTTTGTGCCTTACGTGATTTAGCAAAGTCCATAACAAATGTGCTCTCGACGTGTGAGATTAGACTAATCTCACGTCGAGAGCACATTTGTTATGGACTTTGCTAAATCAACAAGCACATTTGTTATGGACTTTGCTAAATCAACAAAATAACTTCATACGATACTTGAACTCTAATCATTAGAGTTCAAGTATCGTATGAAGTTATTTTGTTGATTTCTTGCGGTTTCCTTTTAAAGCCTTTAGTTATCGATAAATTTAACGCCTCAAAATACTGATAAAAAGAAAACTACGAAGATTGAATGAGACTAGTCTTAAAATATCTGCATAAATAGGAACTTTTTTTTTTTTTTTACAACCAGATTATTTAAAACAATAAATAAAGATCTGCTCGGTATTCTTATTTTCACGAGGTTAAAATTCCACACACAGCCTGCTTCAATCGTACCAACCGAGATTAAATGCTATGACCGACTAGTATCATAATTTTGCATCGCAATTATTTCATAGCCGGCAAGGGCCCAGAACAAAGCTACTTTTGTTTAACTAACATATATAATTGCATGCTTTATAAACAGTTCAGTCTGGAACGGTTCATTGTCTTGGGTCTGCTTCTACTTTTAACTTCTAGATTTAAACCTGCTGACCAGTCTCCAGTGCAGTTAACAGAAGGAAAACATTCTGCCAATTTTTAAGCAATTATTGGCCTTTAAAAAAAGAAAAAAAATGAAATTAATATCTAAATCGGCAAATGTGCCTCTGTATTTCCTTTTAATTCTAGAAAAACTTTCCAGTTGCGCTTTAACACGAAGCTGATATGTGAAAGTCATTCAGATTTACTTGAATTGCCTCTCGTGCCTCTCGTAGTAGAGTACGCCTGGTTTAAAAGGTGTTTCCTGACAAGTGACATTTTCTTTAATAAAACTTTTTATCTCTAGATTGATAGATGTTAATTCTTAAACGCCTCTACCGACCAAATATTGCGTTTATAATAATCTATCTTGCTGGCAAAGTTTATGCATTAAGTAAGAACTTGATGCAGATATCAAAATTATTATTTGTCTATTAAACAAATCGTTAAAACAAACTTAGAAGTAATGTACATATAAAACGCAGTTTGCATTTATATTTTTGTGTATACGATACTTCTATGTCAGCCAAGAAAGTCCACTAGATGATCATGTGCGAATTCTCCATCTGCAATTTTGGAATCTGATGATGTAGTAGAAATAGAATTTTATGTTATTTTAAAACTTGATAAATAAACTATAAATTTATTTACATTTTAAAGTATTTTTAAACTCGAAGATAAATGGAGAGAAATTATGTAAATGTATTTGATTTAAGGAATATCACAAAATTAAATATATCAATCATTTTTTTTTTTTTTTGGACGGCATGGATATAGTCAAGTGATGTTTCCTGGGACTGGCTATACAAAGAAAGGTCAAAAGTTCATTTAGGCAGAAAAATGATTGCAAGACGGAAAATGACAAAATTTTTCGAAGAGATTTCACATTCAAGATTTAAAAGAATCATTATTCAAAATGAAATTGTACGTCCTAGAAGTACCAGTTTTGTTGGTTGCGTGTATAAAGTCCTTTTACTTGCTCACTAATTTTGACCGGCTCTGATATTTGTTAAGAATTAATCTCTGCTAACTTGCTTGCCTCAGTTATTCATGTGGATATTTAATAAACCATTTGCAGTGTCCCCTAGTGAGAACTGAACGTACGAGCTATACCTAGCAAGCTTATTAATGCTCTACGGCTAAAGCCCTTTATTGCTTGGAACTGGACCGCATAATGAAACATTGTAAAGACCAAACGGTATACGTTTGCAATTGTTTAAATTGCTTGCTATTACTCTACAGCAGGCCCTAGTAACTAAGATGAATTAGTTTTATTTACACTATTTATATTCGGACAACTCTCCTCATCATTGTTGTTTTTATCACAACGTTTCGACTGTTATGGCCTCCGGCCTTCTTCAGGTGCATATCGATCGGGGTAATCGACAGAATTCCAATCTAGACTCTTTATTTAGTCTATGGGGTAGACCGTTCTCGTTCCACTGCCCATGTTTAGGGATATTGTCTAATTCTTGTGTTATTTGGTGGTTGTAACCCAGGGATTGAACTCGCAACCGCTAAATAATATAACTTATAGGATACAAATCCTATATCATTCCAACAAATGACTAAAAAAAACAAAGATTTGCACACCCGCAAAATCGGATCAAAACGACTAAAAACAGATTTCGCAATTTTCTGACCAATGAAAGGAGGCGATTTGCTAAACCAAAAAAAAAAAAGATAACGAGCCAGTGTGAAAAAAAAGTCAACAATAAATAGAGAGTTTTAAGTCAGTCAGAAGGGCGCAGAGATCACAGAAGACTGACAGTAAATTCCATCACTGACTCAACCCGACACTAAGAGCCGAAAGTGGAGTAGGAAAGAACAACAACAAATTTACAACTGACTCCTAAGTACATTTTCCTCTTATCTTTTATTTCTCATGCACACTTTTTCAACTTAAATTGATCGCCCCCTTTTTCCTTTACACATATACAAAAACAAAAGAAACAGACATTACTCTGCTACTCTGTTGAAAGACAGCGAACACAGACATTTTTGTCAAAATCCCATTTTGCTTAAACTAACTAAAGCATTAATCTTTTTTACCCTATTCACAAGATAATAAATATACAATGTTCTATTTTCTACAAACGTTCCTTATCGCGTTGTTTCTTCTTGAAATTTGTGTTGTATTTTGTGGGCAGGGTATCCCGTATTAAGTTCTCCTTTTAATCCGGGTACGCTGAACCCTATAAACTAGAAGATATCCCTAAACATGAGAACAGTCTTCTCCTGTAGATTAAATAAAGGGTTCACTTTGGAATTCCCGATCGATATACATCTGATGAAAGCCGGAGAGCACAATGGTCGAAACGTTGCGATAAAACACACACACACACACACACCGAATATTAAATAGTGTAAATAATGATAACTCCTCATTCCGGAAATTTAACAAGAATTTCGTTTTGTCTCTTCTAAACACCATGTCCCTTCAGGACGTCGGTAATCATGGCTCTCCACAGATTAATTATCTTTAGCTGTGAACAGCCACGACGATTTGGGAAAGATAGTGGAATGTCTTATATAGTTTTGAATTCAGGGTAGTCTTATAGACTGGCAAAGCAGTCTACTGATATTTAAGCCATATATTGAGAGTAATGGTAAAATTAGCCATTTCCTTATAAGGAAATATTTTTTCATGAAATTATTCTTCGTGTCCATGAGTTGACATCGCTTTCTACCTGGCACAGAATATTTACATGTGGAGAACGTAAAAGCGTTGATATCGTAAATTTAACGATGGAACCAAACAGCTTACACAGGCAGGGTCCTATTCTATTTCACTTGTAAAGTTATTCGCACGAGTAGAGGAAAATGGAAGAGTGTTAAATTAAACAATATGAGTGAAGCCAAGGATGATGACGCGTGTTTAAATTTAACTGATTGGTTGTTTTGAGCCTACAATGCATTATGACAGCATGTGTCTAAAATATTATACACCTTGGCTGGAGGACCCCCTAGATTTTGAGGTTTTAGGTTTCAGTCTGATAAATCCGGCACTGAACACTGGTGAAAACAATCACCATGTGATAAAACTGACTATAATACACAATATACAAAATAAGTGAAATTCTACTGACATATGTCGATTTCGGATATCCTACTCTCGTTTGGTTTTCGTTGATATTCAGGCAATGAGGCGAGAAAAGGACACTAACAGTTAAGGGAAAAAGGACAATAATAATTTCACTCTTAAATCCGCGTGTTACATTTTATTCAGTGTTACTCTGTGCCTGGTTTTACACTATTGATAGTTTTTCTTTCTTTCAAACCTTTCCTTTTGGTTAGTATGGAAAGGTAACTCATTTTTCTTGTGTTGCTTATGGAAGTGATGGGGTTTTCGTTATTTGGTAATGTTCTTTGTGATTTTGTAATACCATTCTATACTATCTATCCGTTTGATTTAGGATCTACAGGATTTATTTGTTTGACGTCATTTTAAAATAAATGAACGCAACAGAATACACGTTGAATTCAACTAAAAAAACAAAAAAAAACCTACACTATGCTGATAAGCGTTAAGATCCCCACGCATCCAAGACAGACTTACAGAAAAGAAAAATGAAAAATGTCTGAGAAATAATTCTTTTGTTTAGCTCACCAGCTTCTTCACATAAGTAGTAACCTTTATTCTGTCCGAGGCAGTAACAGCGATAATGCTTGAGACCTTTTTTTGCTGGGAACTCTTCTCCGACCTCGTAGCTTATTCCGTTATACATGCATCCAGTAACTGCAAGAAAAATGATGAAGTTGCCCTTTTTATAAGAAATTCAGTAGTTAAAGAAATTAGCAAAAATGATGCAAGTTAAAATTAAATATTAACGACATGAGTAAATTGGCTTCATCTAAATGTGGGATTACTCCACCTCGTCTGCCAGGAAATTTCTCTGCACGCCCGTGACGTATAAAAAGGAAAGGACACAAACCTTTCTCTTGTTTTTCTTTCTTCAATCAAGATACCCTAAATAAGAAAACGTATCTCGTCACAGACAATACTATTACTACAAAATTTCCTGTTCGGAAAAAAAATCTATTCCAGTTCAACAAACAAGACAACGCCGTTACAAACTGCTAAACTACCATTACAAGTTTCTCAACCACTGTAGAAGGTTAGTATTTGGTTGAAAATTTTCTGAGCTGGGTTATACCAAGTTTATTATATATATATATATATATATATATATATATATATATATATATATATGTGTGTGTGTGTGTGTGTGTGTGTGTGTGTGTGTGTCATCGGTTACGGAAAAACAAAATAAATCAGTAGATTGAAACTGTCCTAATTTCTCACATTTCTCCAGAATGCTATCAATATCCGCCTTATTAACGAACTTTTTGCTACGCCGAATACCAAAGGGTTCACTCATCACTAAAGAAAATAAAAATATATTTATTTTAAACACTGGAATCGCTTAGTTTTATTCCCAAAGTTTCCGATAAAATAATTAACGTAAATATCTATCCACACTGGCAACGTTCTGATGTTAACACAATTTGTTCAAACACATGATTAATACAAATATAAAAATTGTCTGTTAGCCGATTGATGTTATATTAAGCCCATATACATAATCAGAATCTACGTATGTGTTGAATTCATTTATTTTGAAATTGTTGAAATTTTCTACTGAATTTAATCAAGGAACTCAGAGTTGTGACTACATAAATATTAACCGTTTTCCCTTCATAAATTTAAAAGGGAACGTGTTGTGAATATGGATTATCTCCTCTTAGATAATCCAAGTTATAAAAAGCTGTATACTTCCGCTGTCAAGTCAGATGAGTCGCAGTTACAAAAAAGATTTGATCCCGGTTATGAAAAGTCCGAGAAATTAAAAGAATTAAAAAAGCGTCTGGATTCGGAAAGAAAAGAACCAAGCCCTTCTACGTCCTCTAATAGACCCACCCTTCTCCAAAGAAACAACCCCCACCATCGCCTGCTATTTCACCATCTAAGGCCAAACCCACCAGTAGAGATCCCAGCCCCTATAGACACAGATCTTTTATACCCCATGAACACACCCACTCCTTCCCCGTTAAACAAAACCCACCCCCTTCATACCCCAAGCAATCACCGGCAAAAAAAATGCCGAGATGCCTCCTCCTGCTCCAAAGAGGCAAAGAAGCCCCACTCAGGAAGAAAGGAAAAAAAAGATTCATTTTCAACACAGGAGAGGAGGTATGCCGTACTTTCCCCAGCCCAGGCCGAGAGAGCCAGGGACTACGGCAATAGAGTGAAAGAGCTAAAATACCTTCTCTCAATAAAGCAGTTCGCCGATTTGGACATCGAATATCCTCAAAATTTCCCAAATGCCCAGAGGGTCCTGACAGTTATTAGGTCAGGACCTGCGGCTAATCAAGCCTGGGCTATGGTGGAAGAAGCGGTAAATGCCTGTAAGATGGCTTTGCCCATCGCCATTGTAGAAAATGACAAATTAAAAAATTACAACAGTTCTGTGCAGGGAGGGTCCCCGTTTTAGTTCATCCATCCCTGTATAGAGCTCTTAAATTGACCTTCCCTGGGATATCGGCGGTATCTCCCAAGACGGCACCATCAAGAATGAGATGGGCCATGGGTCTATGGGAGACGCGGTCGGTATCCTTACCCCGACCATGTTTAATGCTGGTAAACAACCCTAATCGGACTTCACAATGGCTCTCTGGTTAGCTACGTTAAATGTGCGGGGCCTGAGGTCCGAGTCTCACAGGGCGAGGCTCTCTCGTGACCTTCAGCGCCTCAGGGTGAATGTTTGTTGTGTGCAAGAGACCCGGTTTTCTTCTCATGACCATGAGGATATACTGTCTAGGGGGTTCGCCCTTTATTCAGCATGTTTTGATGGTCGTTCGAGGGTGTCTCTTGGCTAGTGAGCAAGTCTTTGAAGGCTGCATGTTCCCTTGTCTTCGCAGATCCGGCGGGCAGGCTTTGCGTGCTGGATGTTACTATAAAGGATAAGGCTTTACGTCTCATTGGGGTTTATGCGCCCAATGTTCATGCTGAGCGGCCTGCTTTGTTTCGGCAGATCGAGCCGTTTTTGACGACTTCTCGTCGGGTAGTTTTAGCGGGGATTGAATGCCGTCCTTGACCCCGATATAGATCGTATAGGTAAAAAACCGGGTACTAACAATCCTGATGTGAAGGCATTTCCGGGACTTTATCAGCAGGTTTGATCTTGTCGATAAGTACCGGAATGAGCACCCTCAGGAGGTAGCATGGACTTGGACAGCTAGTGGCGACTCGGCTCCTGGCTCGCTTGCGAGCTACCTGGACCGAGTGTTAGTTAGGAGAGTCGACGTAGGGCTCTTAGAGTGTCCAAGTTTCCATTATATAGTTTACACGGATCATAGGCTTGTCCGGGTCCGTGTAAACTTAGATAAACCCTAAGGTTAGATTGGCTGGTTACTGGAAATTTAACTGTTCACTTTTTCGGTGAGCAGGATTTCCGGGACCAGCTGCTACTAATGATTCAGAGGGAATTGACGGGGGCGGTTGTGGGTAACGCCTGGTGGGGAAAATTAAAATCAAAAATTAGAACGTTTGCTGCCGATTTTGGTCGTCGACTCAATCTAGATAGACGAGCGGCGCAAACGGCTTTAGAAGATAAAGTTGATCGGGCTGTTAAATCCCGTGTTAGTGGGGACATAGTCTTAGCTAAGGCAGAGTTGGCCTCCTTGCTTACCAAGAAGGATCAAGCTCTGGTAGTTAGGGCTAGGTTAAAAGAATGTCTTCTGAGGCGGCGAATATGGCCGCTGAATTGCGTGCAGAGGAGAATAGGAACGCGGATAAGCGACATATAGCGTGCGTCACATTGCCGGATAAGCGGACCGTGACTACAAGCGCGGGCATATGCGAGGCTTTTCGGCTTTACTTTCAGGATCTTTTCACCAGGGGCCCGGTCTGAGCTCTGCTCAGTTCGATGCCTATTTGGCTGACTTTCCCTGCCTTGAGGCAGCTGAAGCGGCTAGGGTGCGAGGGTCCCATAACAGAGTCGGAAATCTGGGAAGCGCTGAAGCAGGTTGGCCTGGATAAGTCTCCGGGACTAGATGGTCTTCCCTACGAAGTGTACTTTTGAGGCTGTCGCCCATTTTTGTTCCTTTGCTGCAGCTGATTTTCAACCACTGGATGAGGCAGGGGTCTTTACCTCGACGCTTCACCAGGGGTGTGATCAAGTTGTTGCGTAAGGACAAGAATGGTGGGGATGGATTAGGGAACTTTCGCCCTTTGACGATGTTAAATACTGACTTAAAGATTTTGGCGAAGATCTTAGCCAACCGTTTGCAGCTTGTCCTGTCTCGTCTGATTGGCCCCGAACAGACTTGTGCTGTGAAGGGCAGGACGATTCAGGATAACCTTCATATGGTACGCTTGATCTTAGAGCAAGTCGACAGTGAAGCCGCGCTGATCAATTTAGATCAGTCCAAGGCCTTCGATAGGGTTGACCATCGGTTTCTGGAGGCTGTCCTGTCGGCGGCCGGTTTCGAGCCGACTTTCGCTCCTGGATCCGACTCTTGTATGCGTCCCCGGTGCGCTGGTGGAAGTGAATGGGGTAAGGTCGGAGCCTTTCGTATTGTCTCGCTCCATTCGTCAAGGATGTCCGCTATCGCCCTTGCTTTACGTTCTTGCGTTGGAACCATTCCTTCGCAAGTTAAAGGCGAATCCGGTCCTGCGCGTAATTTCCCTGCCTGGCGCTACCACCTCAGCCAGGTATTCTGCCTATGCTGACGACGTTTCGGCTCTTGTGTCGAGCAGAGCCGAGATTGACGAAAGTCAGCAAAGAAATCAGTGGGTATGAGATGGTAACAGGGGCCAGGATCAACCGCGATAAGTCTGTGGGCTTGCGGTTGGGTGCGTGGAAGGGAGTTTCTCTTCCCGGACCTTTCCTCTGGACGGATGGGCCGATCAAGATACTCGGCGTCTGGTTCGGTCCTGATCTCCAGTTGGAAATGAACTGGTCGGAGGTACAAGGGAAGGCCGAGGTCGCGGTTAATCTGTGGTCTCGGAGGAGACTTTCCCTGAAGGGAAGGGCGGAAGTATGTGTTTCACACATCTATCCGATCCTCCTCTACCGACTATCTGTGCTTCCACTCCCGTATGCCCGGCTAATGTCATTAGTCCGGACCTTGTTCTCTTTCTTATGGAAGGGCAAGACCCCCCTTATGGTATCTCGCGAGGTCTGTTGCCTCCATCCCTCTGAGGGCGGTCTGGGGATGCCTAGTATTGAGATCCGTCAATATATGCTTCGCATTACCTTTCTGGACCGAATGTGTCGTGGGTCGAATGAGGAGGGTGCCTTTTGGAAAGAAGACGTCCAGAAACATTTTCCGTCCCTGAAAAGTGTGCACTCGTGCGAAGAAGAGGCCAGCCGTACACCACGTGCCGAGTGCCCTTTTTTTTATCGTGAATGTCGTCGCGCGCTGAAGCTCCTCTTACGGGCTTCGGATGGTCTCTCCAACGCCCAGGCGTTGTCTCGCAAGGCATTATATCAAGTTTTAGTTAGGGGGTCCGTACAAGATGAGCTGATTGGCGAGCTCAGTCTTACGAAGCAGGAGGCTCGCTCGATATGGCCTTGGGCGCCCGGGTTGAAATGCCTCAATAACGATGAGGCATCACTCACCTGGCTGGTGATTCGTGAAGCCCTCTGGGTCGGCAAGAGACTTTGCGCAGCAGGCTTGGAGAAATATCCAAACTGTCGTCGTTGTGCGGGGAAGGTCGAGACTATTGGTCACGCCTTCTTTCAGTGCGAGGCGGTAGTGCCGTTGTGCAGGTTTGTTGAAGGCCTCATGGTTCGCATGCTGCACGGAAAGTTTTTTGTCCTGGAAGCCAGTTCTGTTTGTAGCAATGTGGTGCCGCAGATGACGAAGGCTGAACACTATGTGTTCTGTTGCTTACTAGGGGTTATGAGAGTCGTGATTTGGACGACGCGTCAGAAGGGATTCCATGAGGGCGAAAGTTCACTTCTTCCCAACTGATCTTGTTCTTTAAGCATCAGCTTAAAGTCAAGATCAGGACGGAAAGGCGGCGGCTCACCTCATCGGAATTCAGCAAAGGTGGGTGAATCTTGCGCCGAATGTGCCGAGTAAAAGGGCTGACCTTGAGTGGCATTTGGATGCCGGTTAGGCATTAAGGATATTATTTTCCTGGGTTAAACATAGGTAACCCATCCCTGAGTTAGGTTAGATTAGGTTTTTGGATTTTTTTTTTTTTTTTTTTTTTTCCGATTCTGGTAAACTTAGCTAGGGTGTATTTGCTCATTGGTCCTGTTTTATTTCCGTCCCCTTTTTCTTTTCCTTTGGTTTAACTCCCCATCCCCTCCCTCGTTTTTAGGTGGTCAGTGATGTCAGTTCTCTGGTAGATGCAGGGCACCTTTCGTTTTCGTGTGTGTGTTTTTCGTATTTGTTGTTGTGTATGAATGAGTGTGTGCCTGTGTGAATGCTTGGGAAGAATGAGTGTGGCCTTATTTTCATAAGTTCCGCATCAATTTCGTCCAGTTAACTGATATTTCTGCCACATTCAAGAGTTTGTGGGGGGTTTTATTACTAATACAAATTTTATTTGGTTTCTTGTAAATATATTTTGTCATTTTTGTATATATTCATTGGGATTCATTTTTTAAAGTTGTTGTTTTATGCCCCTCCCCCACGGACAATACTTTGTACATAAGGGGATTATTTAGGTTTTTCATGGAGTCAAAGAGGCATTTTGGTGTTTGTTGTAAGAAAGGTATGGATAAATGTGTTGTTTTGGTGAAAGGATTATTGTTCTGTATGATAGGGTCAGTGATTGTGGCTAGCTAAGTTTAATCTAAGACAAGTGATGACCATCCTTTACCCCAATCCCCTTTTTCGGCCTTGTGCCACATTTGTACATATGTGCAATAAATAATCAGATGAGTCGCAGTATTGGTTTTGTTACTGGTTATTTTTTGGACTATTGCTGACTACTTCTCTCTGTGATTTTACCTGTTGCCCTTGTGAACTGAATTTTTGTTTAAAGTTTGTTGATTTTTGATATTTACGACCTTATTGTTACAGTTTTTTGATTTTTTCTTTCTACTCTCCAATTTTATTCCACCCCCACTTTTTAATTTTTGCTCTTTTTTCTGTATTCTAGTTTTCCTATTTGTTTTTAATTTTTACTCCCTTTAATTTTGTTCGTTTTTTCTTTTAATCGAGTTTGCATTTTTTGAATTTCGTTTTTACCCCTGTAATTTCCGCATTTTTTTCTTCTCATTTCTACCCCTTTTTGTTCTGTTTTCATTCTAGTTTTCCGTTTTAATTGTCATTTTCTTTAATTTCTTCGTGTTCTTTATTTTGTGTTTAGCTGTAATTGTTTATTAATTCATTTATTTAATTGTTTTCATTTTTTACGTGTTTTTTGCTTGTAATTTTTGTAATTTATTTGTTTTCTTTGGTTCGACTCGCTTAGGGTCGGCCATTTTTATTTTTTGTGTCTAGCTTCGTCTGTCTTAGTTACGTATTTTTTTTTTTGTTTATTGACGTCGGCCATTTTGGTTATTTGTAATTAGCTTTGTGTTATTGTTTCGTAATTTTTTTGTTGACGTCGGCCATTTTGATTTTATTTTAGCTTCGGCTTTTGTCGAAGTTTTTCTGTTTTTTATTGTCTAACGTTTTTATTGTTTATTTTCTTTTACGTGTTTGTTTTTTCGCCTTTAGGCGATATTTGTATTTTATTGTTTTCTTTATACGTTTAAGTGAACCGTGTAATTGTTTTTTGGTGTGCATAATTATTTTATTTTGTTGATTTCTTTTCCTCTCGCCCATAAATTTATTTCCCCTCCCCCTTCAAAAAAATGGATAAGAAGGAAAAAAAAGTGCCTTCTTTTTTAATTGTCAAAAAGAAGCCTAAAATTGCTTCTTTTAAAAGAAATATGAGAAAACACCTCTTCAACCCAAAGAAGGATCCCCCGGATAAAAATAATAAGGAGGATTACCCTGACCTGCCCAGAGTTCCTACAAATGAGGAAATTGTGGAGACTTTAAAAAAAGCCTCCAAAAATATGGAGGCAGAAAAGAGCAATAATGATGACAAAGAAACGGAAATCGAATCTACTAATGCTGAGGCCGGGGAATCGCCCTCTTGTTGGTCGTCCCCTCCTAAGTGCATTATCAATTTAGCGGAGTTCTTGGAGCGTGCCAAGAGTTACGCCCACCTTGTTGTAGAAGGTGGACTTTTGGAAGACCCCCAGGAATTAAAGAAAATTGACAAAAGAATAGTGTCGGTTTTCGTCGTGGACAAGCGTACGCGCAAAATTTGTCGCTCGACGAAAAACACAGTGCTGAAAGCACTAGAATCCTTCGGGT
This sequence comes from Acanthosepion pharaonis, assembly GCA_903632075.3. NCBI lineage: Eukaryota > Metazoa > Mollusca > Cephalopoda > Sepiida > Sepiidae > Acanthosepion > Acanthosepion pharaonis. The sequence goes on along the minus strand of CAHIKZ030005024.1, from coordinate 3,446,498 downwards.
TCAAGCCCCTTAGAATAGTTAAGGGACCTAAATTTTTCATGTGGGACGTGCTGTTGCCCACACCAGAAGACTGCGTCGCCGCGGTTAGTCGCGAGCTTATAAACACAGAGATTACACTGCGTACGGAGTACGAAGGCCGACATAAGACCAGTGTAACGGTATACGAGGTCCCTCCTCAGGTTATCGGGGAACATCTCGCAGCGTTCTTTTCCCAGTATGGCGAGATTCTGAGAGCTTCCTGTGATAGCCTGAGCGGGGGGTGGAGCTTTGACATCATGTTGGACGAGAAAGCCTTCCGCTCCATCCCCAACTGTCTGGATGTTGGCGTTTTGAAGTTACCGGTCATTGTGACGGGTCGAAGACCGGTATGCTGGAGGTGTGGAGTGACTGGTCATCTCTCCTCCTCCTCCTGCCCAGAGAAGAAGGCCTCTGGAAGTCAAGCGCCAGTTACTCAAGATCCCCCTATGACCGCGTCTCTAAATTCCGCCTCGCCTGTAATGGGCGTACCAGCCTCCGGGACCGGGTCGGTTAATCCTCCGGTCGGCGAGACATCGAAAGCCACATTCCCCAAAGAGCCTTCGCCCGCTGCCGGTGCAGTTGTGGAGAAGGGGGAGGGGGAATGGCTGGTTGCTGGTAAGGCCAGAGGGAAGCGCCGGACAGCGGGTCCTCAGTCCCCTGAAGCACCAAGGAAGAAAGGCACATACAGCCCCACTCCCTCTAACAACTTTAAGGGCGATGCCCCGGCCACTGATCTGACTTTTAAAGAAACGCAAAAAAAATTCGACCCAGGATTCGAAAAGTCAGAAAAAATTAAGGAATTTCAAAAACAACTGGATTCTAAGAGAAAAGACCCAATCCCTTCAACGTCCTCTGTTAGACCCTCCCCTTCACCGAAAAAACAACCCTCACCTTCGCCTGCTTCCTCGCCATCAAAAGCCACACCCCATAGTAGAGATCCCAGCCCCTATAGACATAGATCTTATTATACCCCTCTAAATACACCCACTCCTTCCCTCGTTAAACAAAAATCCACCCCGCTTCATACCCCCAAGCAATCACCGGTAAAAGATACCGAGATGCCTCCTCCTGCTCCGAAGCGGCAAAGAAGCCCCACACAAGAGGCAAAAGAAGAAAAAAAAGATAGGAAAATAAGATTTTTTTTCAATACAGGAGAGGAGGTGTGCCGTATTTCCCCAGCCCAGGCCGAGAGAGTCCGGGACTATGGAAATAGGGTGAAAGACCTGAAGTACCTCCTCTCAATTAAGCAATTTGCGGACTTAGACATCGAGGAGCCTAAAAACTTTCCAAATGCCCAGAGGGTCCTGACTGTAATCAGATCTGGACCTGCAGCTAAACAAACTTGGGCTATGATGGATGAAGCTATTAATGCTTGTAAGATGGCTTTGCCTATTGCCATAATTGAGAACGAGCAGCTAAAAAAGTTAAAACAGTTCTGTGCAGGGAGGGTCCCCGTTTTAGTTCACCCCTCCCTTTATAGAGCACTTAAACTGACCTTCCCCTGGGATATCGGCGGTATCTCCCAAGACGGCACCATCAAGAATGAGATGGGCCATGGGTCTATGGGAGAGGCTGTCGGTATCCTTACCCCGGCCATGTTTAAAGCAGGTAAACAACCCTAATCGGACTTCTCAATGGCTCTCTGGTTAGCTACGTTAAATGTGCGGGGCCTGAGGTCCGAGTCTCGCAGGGCGAGGCTCTCTCGTGACCTTCAGCGCCTCGGGGTGAATGTTTGTTGTGTGCAAGAGACCCGGTTTTCTTCTCATGACTAAGAGGATATACTGTCTAAGGGTTCGCCCTTTATTCAGCATGTTTTGATGGTCGTTCGAGGGGTCTCTTTGGCTAGTGAGCAAGTCTTTGAAGGATGCATGTTCCCTTGTCTTCGCAGATCCGGCGGGCAGGCTTTGTGTGCTGGATGTTGCTATAAAGGATAAGGCTTTGCGTCTCATTGGGGTTTATGCGCCCAATAGTCATACTGAGCGGCCTGCTTTGTTTCGGCAGATCGAGCCGTTTTGACGACTTCTCGTCGGGTAGTCTTAGCGGGGATTGGAATGCCGTCCTTGACCCCGAGATAGATCGTATAGGTAAAAAACCGGGTACTAACAATCCTGATGTGAAGGCATTTCGGGACTTTATCGGCAGGTTTGATCTTGTCGATAAGTACCGGAATGAGCACCCTCAGGAGGTAGCATGGACTTGGACAACTAGGTGGCAACTCGGCTCCTGGCTCGCTTGCGAGCTACCTGGACCGAGTGTTAGTTAGAGAGTCGATGTAGGGCTCTTAGGGTGTCCAAGTTTCCACTATATAGTTTATACGGATCATAGGCTTGTCCGGGTCCGTGTAAACTTAGATAAGCCTAAGGTTAGAATGGCTGGTTACTGGAAATTTAACTGTTCACTTTTTTGGTGAGCAGGATTTCCGGGATCAGCTGCTACTAATGATTCAGAGGGAATTGACGGGGCGGTTGTGGGTAACGCCTGGTGGGGGAAATTAAAATCTAAAATTAGAACGTTTGCTGCCGATTTTAGTCGTCGACTCAATCTAGATAGATTAGCAGCGCAAACGGCTTTAGAAGAAAAAGTCGATCGGGCCGTTAAATCCCGTGTTAGTGGGGACATAGTCTTAGCTAAAGCAGAGTTGGCCTCCTTGCTTATCAAGAAGGATCAAGCTCTGGTAGTTAGGGCTAGGCTAAAAAGAATGTCTTCTGAGGCGACGAATATGGCCGCTGAATTGCGTGCAGAGGAGAATAGGAACGCGGCTAAGCGACATATAGCGTGCGTCACATTGCCGGATAAGCGGACCGTGACTACAAGCGCGGGCATATGCGAGGCCTTTCGGCTTTACTTTCAGGATCTTTTTCACCAGGGGAGCCCGGTCTGAGCTCTGCTCAGTTCGACGCCTATTTGGCTGACTTTCCCTGCCTTGACGCAGCTGAAGCGGCTAGGTGCGAGGGTCCCATAACAGAGTCGGAAATCTGGGAAGCGCTGAAGCAGGTTGGCCTGGATAAGTCTCCGGGACTAGATGGACTTCCCTACGAAGTGTACTTGAGGCTGTCGCCCGTTTTTGTTCCTTTGCTGCAGCTGATTTACAACCACTGGATGAGGCAGGGGGTCTTTACCTCGACGCTTCACCAGGGTGTGATCAAGTTGCTGCGTAAGGACAAGAACGGTGGGGATGGGGTTAGGGAACTTTCGCCCTTTAACGATGTTAAATACTGACTTAAAGATTTTGGCGAAGATCTTAGCCAACCGTTTGCAGCTTGTCCTGTCTCGTCTGATTGGCCCCGAACAGACTTGTGCTGTGAAGGGCAGGACGATTCAGGATAACCTTCATATGGTACGCTTGATCTTAGAACAAGTCGACAGTGAAGAAGCCGCGCTGATCAATTTAGATCAGTCCAAGGCCTTCGATAGGGTTGACCATCGGTTTCTGGAGGCTGTCCTGTCGGCGGCCGGTTTCGGAGCCGACTTTCGCTCCTGGATCCGACTATTGTATGCGACCCCCCGGTGCGCTGGTGGAAGTGAATGGGGTAAGGTCGGAGCCTTTCGTATTGTCTCGCTCCATTCGTCAAGGTTGTCCGCTATCGCCCTTGCTTTTACGTTCTTGCGTTGGAACCATTCCTTCGCAAGTTAAAGGCGAATCCGGTCCTGCGCGTAATTTCCCTGCCTGGCGCTACCACCTCGGCCAGGTATTCTGCCTATGTTGACGACGTTTCGGCTCTTGTGTCGAGCAGAGCCGAGATTGACGAAGTCAGCAAAGAAATAAGTGGGTATGAGATGGTAACAGGGGCCAGGATCAACCGCGATAAGTCTGTGGGCTTGCGGTTGGGTGCGTGGAAGGGAGTTTCTCTTCCCGGACCTTTCCTCTGGACGGATGGGCCGATCAAGATACTCGGCGTCTGGTTCGGTCCTGATCTCCAGTTGGAAATGAACTGGTCGGAGGTACAAGGGAAGGCCGAGATCGCGGTTAATCTGTGGTCTCGGAGGAGACTTTCCCTGAAGGGAAGGGCGGAAGTATGTATTTCATACATCTATCCGATCCTCCTCTACCGACTCTCTGTGCTTCCACTCCTGTATACCCGGCTAATGTCAATAGTCCGGACCTTGTTCTCTTTCTTATGGAAGGGCAAGGCCCCTATGGTATCTCGCGAGGTCTGTTGCCTCCATCCCTCTGAGGGCGGTCTGGGGATGCCTAGCATTGAGATTCGTCAATATATGCTTCGCATTACCTTTTTAGACCGAATGTGTCGTGGGTCGAATGAGGAGGGTGCCTTTTGGAAAGAAGACGTCCAGAAACATTTTCCGTCCCTGAAAAGTTGGCACTCGTGCGTAGAAGAGGCCGGCCGTACACCACGTGCCGAGTGCTCTTTTTATCGTGAATGTCGTCGCGCTCTGAAGCTCCTCTTACGGGCTTCGGATGGCCTCTCCAACGCCCAGGCGTTGTCTCGCAAGGCATTATATCAAGTTTTAGTTAGGGGGTCCGTACAAGATGATCTGATTGGCGAGCTCGGTCTTACGAAGCAGGAGGCTCGCTCGATATGGCCTTGGGCGCCCGGGTTGAAATGCCTCAATAACGATGAGGCATCACTCGCCTGGCTGGTGATTCGTGAAGCCCTCTGGGTCGGCAAGAGACTTTGTTCAGCAGGCTTGGAGAAATATCCAAACTGTCGTCGCTGTGCGGGGAAGTCGAGACTATTGGTCACGCCTTCTTTCAGTGCAAGGCGGTAGTGCCGTTGTGCAAGTTTGTTGAAGGCCTCATGGTTCGCATGCTGCAGGGAAAGTTTTTGTCCTGGAAGCCAGTTCTGTTTGTAGCAATGTGGTGCCGCAGATGACGAAGGCTGAACACTATGTGTTCTGTTGCTTACTAGGGTTATGAGAGTCGTGATTTGGACGACACGTCAGAAGGGATTCCATGAGGGCGAGAAGTTCACTTTTTCCCAACTGATCTTGTTCTTTAAGCATCAGCTTAAAGTCAAGATCAGGACGGAAAGGCGGCGGCTCATCTCATCGGAATTCAACAAAAAAGGTGGGTGAATCTTGCGCGTATGTGCCGAGTAAAAGGGCTGCCCTTGAGTGGCATCTGGATGCCGGTTAGGCATTAAGGATATTGTTTTCCTGGGTTCAACATAGGCAACCCATCCCGGAGTTAGGGTTAGATTAGGTTTTTGTTTTTTTCTTTTAGTTTTTTCTATTCTGGTAAACTTAGCTAGGGTGTATTTGCTCATTGGTCCCCTTTTTATTTCTGTCCCCATTTTCTTTTCCTTTTGTTTAACTCCCCATCCCTCCCTCGTTTTTTTAGGTGGTCAGTGATGTCAGTTATCTGGTAGATGCAGGGGTGCCTTTCGTTTCGTGTGTGTGTTTTTTTCGTAATTGTTGTTGTGTATGAATGAGTGTGTGCCTGTGTGAATGCTTGGGATGACTGAGTGTGGCTTTATTTTCATAAGTCCCGCATCGATTTCGTCCGGTTAACTGATATTTCTGCCACATTCAATAGTTTGTGGGGGTTTTATTACTAACACTAATTTTATTTGGTTTCTTGTAAATATATTTTGTCATTGTGTATATATTCATTGGGGATCATTTTAAAGTTGTTGTTTTTATGCCCCCCCCCACAGACAATATTTTGTACATAAGGGGATTATTTAAGTTTTTTCATGGAGTCAAAGAGGCATTTTGGTGTTTGTAGTAAGAAAGGTATGGATAAATGTGTTGTTTTGGTGAAAGGATTATTGTTCTGTATGATAGGGTCAGTGGTTGTGGCTAGCTAAGTTTTAATCTAAGACAAGTGATGACCGTCCTTTACCCCAACCCCCTTTTCGGCCTTGTGCCAAATTTGTACATAGTACAATAAATAATGATGAGTAGTAGTATTCTAACCCGAAGGAGGCTACGCCGAAGGGCGGAGTCTCCTTCGGGGAGGTAAAACCGGCCCTGAACCCGTTTATACGGTTTCAAATGGGCTATTTTTTGGCCGAGCCTAATGGCTCGGGAATGCCCACGTTAAAAAGGCCTTGTGCCACATGACACCCTCGTGGGGGGGTGACTCAATATCGATGAGTAGTAGTATTCTTAATTGAATAAACGATTACTAGACAGAATCTCTTGTCCTGTTTTCATTACATTTTATTCAATTAAGAATGGAACAATTTATGCGACCTGAGCGACTTACTACAGATCCAGAAAGCGATTCAGCGGACAAGTGCTGGAAACATTGGCGGGAGACATTTACAAATTTCATCGAGGTTCTACATTCAGAAAGACCGGGACGTCCCATCAATAAGCGCGCGCTCCTAACCAACTACCTGTCTCACAGTCAACGAAATTATCTCGGATTGCGTTACCTACGAAGAAGCAATCGATGTACTGAACGCTACATACATAAAGCCCCAAAATGAGATATTTTCTAGACACCTACTTGCGACTCGCCGACAAGAACCAGGCGAGACATTGACCATTTCCTTAAGAGCCTTCGGACACTGAGCAAAGATTGCAACTTCTGCCAATGACGGCATTAGAGGCCCAAGAGCTACACATTTTGACGCCTTCATTAACGGCTTACGCAATACTCAGATAAGACAACGTCTTCTTGAGAATAAGACCCTTACACTTAGAACAGCTTACGAGCAAGCCTATATCTTCGAAAGTGCTATACAGCAGTCTAGTTCTTATTTACAGCCAGACACTGTGGGCGCCGCGTTAAACCCACCTGTTCTTACTGTCCCCCCTCATGACGATAGTCCAACGAAGCTTCAAGAACAATCGGTCACTGCCGCTTTAAAAAAGGACACTTGCTATTTTTGCGGCTTATCTAAACACCTACGAGTCTCGTGCCCTGCCAGAGATACTCGTTGTCATAAATGTGGAAAACTTGGTCATTTTTCAAAGGTATGCAAGTCTTCTAAAACTCTATACTTCTGCAACTTTAGCCGCCTCCCCCGACCGCCTTTCAAAAACTATTGTAAAAGTGAAAATTAACGGGAGGTCTACAAATGCCCTGCTCGATCCCGGGAGCTCAGGAAATTTTATCAAAGAAAGCTTGGTAAAAACCAACAAATTGTATTTTGTCCCCTCCCCCAGCAGAGTAACAATGGCAAACGCGTCAAGTAAGTGGTTATTGTTTGGTGGACTTACTATTTAATGACGTTTCCTATAAAACCACTAAATTATCCGTAATGAAAAACCTTTGTTGCGAAATAATACTGGGACACGATTTTTTGCAGCAACACTCACAGGTTGAAATTCCGTTTGGCGGTTCAATGCCCGCATTGAAAAATTTGTGGATTGGCGACAGCAAAAATCCAGTACCCGTCACTTTTCGAAAATCTAACTGAAAACTGCAAACCCATAGCAGTGAGAAGCAGACGTTTTTCTTATAATAATAATAAAAAATTCATTGACTCTGAGATAAAAAGACTACTTGAGGAGGGTATAATTGAGCCTAGCAAATCACCCTGGAGGGCTCAGGTAGTTATAACCACTTCTAGCAACCATAAAAGAGAATGGTTATAGATTACCCCAAACCATAAATAGATTTACTTTTTGGACGCCTTCCCACTACCCAGGATAGATGAAATGATAGGCGAAATAGCCAAATATAGTATGTTTAGCACTCTGGACTTGAAAAAACGCGTACCATCAGATCGCCATTAGACCTAGAGACAAGCCATACACTGCTTTCGAGGCGAACGGTCGACTATATCAATTTCGCAGGATTCCTTTTGGCGTTACGAATGGGGTAGCCAGCTTCCAAAGGATAGTCGACCAAATCATAACGGATGAGAAACTGGAAGGCACATTTGCGTACATCGACAACTCACAGTATGTGGCCATAATAGAAAGGAACACGACGAAAATCTCAGACGGTTCATGTCCGCCGTCGATAAATACAACCTTACCCTAAACGACGACAAATGCTCGTTTGGACTGGACAAAATAATCCTACTGGGGTATACCATAAGCAAAGGTTTTATGGCACTGGACGCAGATCGATTGAAACCTTTACTCCAGATGCCTGTCCCTCACAACCAGCCTTCCCTTCGACGTGCTATGGGCATGTTTGCTCATTACTCTCAATGGATTGCTTCGTTCTCAGAAAAGATACATCCATTGACACAAGTAGAGACGTTTCCTCTGTCCCATCAAGCCGTTGAGGCATTCGAGGACTGAAAAAGGATATTGCGAAATCTGCAATTACAACAATAGACCAAAATATTCCTCTGGTTGTTGAAACGGATGCGTCAGACTGTGCTATTGCTGCTTCTTTGAAACAAGCTGATCGTCCTGTAGCCTTCTTTTCAAGGACCCTCTCACAGGATGAACGACGACACCCCGCAACTGAAAAGGAAGCCTACGCCATAGTCTAGGCATTAAGAAAATGGCGACACTACCTGATCGGACGCCACTTTAAACTTATTACTGACCAGAAATCAGTTGCTTTTATGTTCAACTCTAAAACTACGAGTAAAATAAAGAATGAGAAAATAGCGAGGTGGAGAATTGAGCTATCTTGTTCCTCCTTTGACGTCAGCTACCGACCTGGCAAGGAGAACTTAACAGCTGATACACTGTCAAGAGCATGCTGTACGGCATCAAGCGGGGACGAACTCCGAACGCTACATAATCTCTGTCACCCGGGCATTACTCGAATGGTTCATGCTGTGAGGTGTAGAAACTTGCCTTTCTCAGTGGAGGAGGTAAAAAAATTATTAAAATTCTTGTCGAACGTGTGCTGAAATAAAGCCTCGGTTTTATAAACACAAAACTGGCGTTTTAATAAAAGCAACACAACCGTTTGAAAGACTCAATCTTGATTTTAAAGGACCGCTACCAAGTAAAACAAGGAACAGATATATATTAACGGTTATCGACGAATATTCACGGTTTCCTTTTGCCTTCCCTTGTTCAGACATATCGGCTGCTGCAATTATACAATGCCTCTGCTCACTGTTCGCCATCTTTGGAGCCCCTGCCTATATACATTCGGACCGAGGGGCTTTTTCATGTCAGAGCAGCTTCGGCAATTTCTACAGGAACGAGGAGTAGCTATAAGCCGGGCAACTCCCCTACAACCCTAAGGGTAACGGCCAATGCGAAAGATATAACGGCATTATTTGGAAGACCGTTCAATTGGCTGCCTCAAATAACGGATGTTCAATTGATAATTGGGAAAATCTCCTTCCTGTCGCATTATACGCCATTCGTTCCCTATTGTGTACCGCCACGAATGCCACCCCACACGAAAGGTTTCTACCTTTTCAGCGACGGAGTTCGGCGGGAGCTTCGCTTCCATCTTGGCTCTCTCGACCCGGCACTGTATTTCTGAGACGACATGCACGTTACACCAAGAACGATCCCTTGGTGGACGAGGTAGAGCTTATAGAGGCGAACCCTCAGTACGCGCTAGTACGACACGCAGATGGTAGAGAGTCTAATGTGTCTCTCAGGGACCTAGCACCGGCCGGAGACGTACCCGGACCGTGGATAGCCCCTGAGGACAGACCAACTACCCCTGACACTGATGCCCCTCCGGAAGATCATGGCACTGAAATTGTCTCCGTTGAGGCCCCGTCAGATACTTCGGATGGGCCAACACCTGAAACCCTGACAGATGAAGGGCTAGCACCGAATAAACGTGTTCATCCAGAGACTGACTGACGCGGAACGGCCTACTCCTCTGAGAAGGAAACATTTCGGAGCAAGGTATTTTAGAGCCCACAGACAGGCTCGCACGGAAGAGCCTCCCTGTTCGAGTACTCCGACCACGAATCATGGACTGCCGAGGCGGCCACTGCGAACTCGTCGGGAGCCTGGACATTTAAGGGACTTTCTTCCCTATCAGTGAGAAATTTGGTGGGGGAGAATGTTGTGAATATGGATTATCTCCTCTTAGATAATCCAAGTTATAAAAGCTGTATACTTCCGCTGTCAAGTCAGATGAGTAGTATTCTAACCCGAAGGAGGCTACGCCGAAGGGCGGAGTCTCCTTCGGGGAGGTAAAACCGGCCCTGAACCCGTTTATACGGTTTCAAATGGGCTATTTTTTGGCCGAGCCTAATGGCTCGGGAATGCCCACGTTAAAAAGGCCTTGTGCCACATGACACCCTTGTGGGGGGGGGACTCAATATCGATGAGTAGTAGTATTCTTAATTAAATAAACGATTACTAGACAGAATCTCTTGTCCTGTTTTCATTACAGAACGGTTTTATTATATTCTATATTAAAAATGAAGATTGTAGAGCAACACCAAATTTCAGATATTTATTAACGAACAGCTATGAGGGATATGTATCCTTCCAAACAAAAAATAAAATTAGTCCCAATTAACAGCGTGTTACGTGTTCGTTTGAAACGAAAATGCAGACAAATATGACTATGCAAGGGAAAATATATTTTATTACAATTACAAGGATTAATCTATTTTCCTCAAGAAATAAAAGAGGGAAAGGACTGTCCATACTTTTCCACTAAAAATTATGTTTGTGAAAATACTATGTAAATATCATCATTTATTTCAAACTTGAAATTGCAAGAAGATAAACATTTTCTAATTATGTATCATTAAAGTATATCAGCATTTAAGAACGAAGAAAATACTTCATACATCATACGCATGCGCGTAGACACAAAGAAATTTGTTGAAGCCTCCAGGTCGTATGAGATTTATCACAATATCCATGTCCCGCGCTGGCGACACGTGTTCTAAACGAAAAGTGAAACAAAAATTCGCATTTGAATTTAAAATTTGATTCTCGCCTGAAACCAGAGACAATGTAAAGCACATTTTTTTATGAATAACTCAAACGTTTTAGAGTCCAAAACAAAAAGATATTAGATATGTGTTGCCACTCCACGTCGCCAAACCAATCTATCATGCTGGTGTTAGCTATGAAAAATTGCCCTCAAATCATATCGATTTTTCAACCGGTAGTCAGTAATCAATTACCACATTATTGCGAGAAAATTTGAATATACTCTTTCACAATTGCTTGAAGAAAAAGGGAATTTTATTTTAGTAAAAACTGTGGGCGAATATGAAATATATATTCGATACTGTTTACTCGATAGTGGGAATTGCAGTGAAGCCTTGGAAAAAAAGATCACTAAATGTTAATGTGCAGTAGGTGTTAGAGATGTTATAGGAAATTTTAAGAATAAAATAAAATGTGTGTGTGTGCGTGGTGGGGGTTGATCTCAAGACAATATTCAGTCAAGAAAACCTTAGAAGATGAAAAATTACGAAGTGGGTGAAGTTTTGTAAATGCATCCCAAACAACTTGCAGAAAAATTCAGCGAAAATCAATCAACTTGTTTGAATGATGCAGTGGAACAGAAAACAGATTCTGGAAAAGTAGGTTAAATGATTTTGATGAAAGTGAAAACCTGCCCTCATGTTACAAGTATGACACGGCTAGGATTCTGTTATTCGCAAAGACAATCTCCAGACTACTTCAGACTTAGCGGCTCCAACTATTTCAAAGTATAGAAGAATTCATTGAAACTAAAATTAAATCGTTCTTTTATGATGGAATACAATTATTTGAAGTGTGGTAGGAGTTCATTAAAAAACATGGAAAAATTGAAAATATTTGTATCAAACTATCATTAACTATCCAAGTTGTTTGTTTTTATTCTTATTTCCAATATCAAGAGGCTAACGTTTATTTAGCATATTTGAGGATATCGGCATTGTCTACTTCGTTTTAAGAAAAAAAAAAAAAAAAAACAAAGGCTAAGGTTTGTTCGTTATAATTTTCGGGATCGATTTCAAGTTAAATGCTAAAAAAGAAAATCTCAGCAAGGTTTATACAGCACGATGTAGTAGTAGGTTGGGGGGGGTGATGAAAAGTTGTGAAAAATGAAAGATCCATTTCTCTAGGTGTCAAAGTTGAGTTTTTCAATTCCTTTGTGTAGATAGCAGAAGTTACTGATAATTTGATTTCGGAATCTTTTTTATGATAACAAAATGAATGTGCAAATGAATGACAAATTAAAAAAAAAAAGAAAAGAAAAGAAAAAAAACAACTAAATGACGCATTCCATTCCCAAAAGGAACTTCCTGAAGCTAATAACGGCATTATCAATGGAGTAATTATATATATTAGGAGGAAAGATGAAGAATGGAGTAAAGTATAGTGAATCCAAGAATTGGCTAGAAAAAAAAAAAAGCATTTTCTCATGCCGAGCACTTATCGATGGTGGTTTCACTTAAAATAAACCGTTAGGGTCAAACGTTCCGAGATTTAAAAGTGCAGAGTTCATTATACATAACCAGCCAATAATGTCTGCGAAAAATCATACACGGGTGTGTGCAATATCGTGTCTGCTTCGTAATTAAAGTCATTTCTCTCCAATGACTACGACATCTTTACGGCTTTCGACAAGAATTTTATAGAAGCGATTTCTGAGAAAAGGAAATGTCACCTGCTTCCCGCCACACAAAACCGTTTTGTGGTTTCCCGCCACCACTTTCTCATTATATAACAAAAGGAAAACTTAGCCGACGCATTTCGTCCTAAATGCAAGGATTTTATTTTGTAACAAATATTTATGTATTGGTTTCTCAAAATTTCTAAGTTTAGGAACGCTCATAAATATTCATCAGGTTAGCTGAAAAATCAGGCAAACTATGGAGGACGTGAACCAACACAATTCCATGTCTAATAAACAAAAGTGGGCATGTTCATGATTATATATATATAAGGCCGATGCGGACTGATCACAAACCATCGATGAAACCCGATAATAAAATTCGCTATTTTTTATCTATATTGTTGAAGGTTTTGAAATTCAACTTTTTAAGAAAAATATCAAGTTGATGTTAAAAATTGTCACGAACAACAAAACAAAACAAACAAAAAAAATCAATGATTTATTTAAGATGGAATGATCTATTATGACAGGTCGCTAATGTGTATTTAGATGCATTGGGTTTATTTTCAATATGTGTGTTCGCTTTATACGTATATATTGAGCACCAGAATGCTTCCTAAATGATGTCTATTATGGAGTCATAGAAAGTTTCCAGCCTCCATGACATCAGACGAGAGAGTTCTGGCAAAGCTCCCGCATAATTGTAACTATTTGTGCCTATTTAAAATATGAATTCATTTTATTCAATATTATAGGAATTCGGGTCAATTGGGTTTTGTTTATGTCTTTTTGACGGTTTCCATGTTCAGACAAAATATAGTTAGAGTATTGTCTTGCTCCATTCGTCATGTTTGTCCGTTCTCGCCTTCCCTCTAAGTGCTTGCGTTGGAGCGGCTCATTCGTAAGTTGTAGGCCAATCCGGTCCTACGGGGAATCATGCTATCTGGCGCTACCATATCGTCTAGTTATTCCGCTTACGCCGATGACGTATCTTTGTTTGTAACGAGCAGTGTCTAGATTGGCAAGGTCGACAGAGAAATCAGAGGGTACGATACAGTGACAGGAACCAAGATCAACCGCGTGGAAGAGAGTTTCTCTTCTTGGGCCTTTCCTCTCTAAACGGACGAACCTTACAATATACTTGGTTTGGTTTCGTCCCGACCTCCAGTTGGGAATGAACTGGTCGAAGTTTCGGAAGAAGGCTGAAGAAGCAGCCAGCCTTTCCTTAAAATGGGAGAGCGAAAGAAGTCTTTGCGTTGTACATCTACCCTATCCTTCTTTAGCGACTCTCCGTTCTTTCCACTCCTGTCTACTGTACTATTTAGTTTAATAAGAGCCTTCTTGTCATTCTTGTGGAGTGCCAAGGCTCCTCGGGTCCGTCGCAACATCTGTCACCTGCACCCGTTCGAAAGCAGTCTAGGTATGCATCACTTTCCTAGACTTAATATGTACGCAATCGGATGGAAAAGGCGAATTCTGGAAGGAAGACGCCTGTAAGAACTTACCCTCCCTGAGGCGAGTACACCCTATCGTAAAAGGTCAAAACGCCCTCAAGTTCTTTTTCTAGGCGGCAACGGATGGCCACACTGACACCCAGCTGTTGTCCCGGGAGGCATTCTAGTTAGTGGGAACCGTTAGAGATGATCTGATAGACGAACTTGGAGTTTCATTCCCGGGTTAAAATGCCTCACTAATAATGAGACATCACTCAACTGGCTGGTGATGGGAAGGGCTTTCTGGATCGGTAAGAAGGTTTGTTCAGCGGGTATGACAGTTTCGCCATAGTGTGTACGCTACGTTAAGTGAGAGGAAACCATCGAATATACCTTCTTCCACTGCAGTGCATTCCGTCCACCGAGCAGTGTTAATTGAAGATTTTGTGGTTCGCGCAAAGATTTTCGTCCCCGAAGATGGTTCTGTCTATTGCAATGTTGTACCGGGGCTGAACGCTCTTTTTTCTTTTTTTCTCCCCTTACTGGGTCTTAAGTGAGTCGTGATGTGGACGACGCGACAGAAGGAATTCCATGAGGATGAGAGTTGTAACGCTTCCCAACTGATCTTGTTCTTTAAGCATCGGCTTTAAAGTTAAGACCAAAACGGAAAGGCGGCGGCGGCTCTTATGTGTGTGTCGAGTGAAAGGAGTTGACTTGTAGTGGTATTTTGATGTCGGTTACGTATGAGAATTTTGGTCCTCTGGAGTGAAACATTGGATTTTTACTTGTTTTTTTTTTCCCTTAAAGTTAACTTAGCTGGGGTTGGTGGGGTGTTATGCGCATCGCTTCCACATTTATTTAATTTCTTTTGTCACCTAACTGGTGAGGTGGGAGAGATGTCAGTTCTTTTGTGGATGCGGGACGCGCTTTCGTATTTTGTGTCTGGTGGAGTTCGTGGTTGAGTGATTGTTAAATTTTTATATCATGTCCCGCATTTATTTAGTCTGGTTGACTGAGGTTCCTGTCATCATTTATGATTATAGGGCGTGGTGGTGGTATTGGGTTTTGGTTGGTTTGGGACTTTTATTAATAACACTTGTTTAGTTTTTTAAGCTAAATACGCACTGTTTTTTTAAGTTGTTTTTTCCCCCACCTCTACAGACAAATTGTAAACATGGCGTCGTTAGGACTTCGTAGAGAAATTACTGTATTATGCTGACTGCACTAAGAATGTTAAATAAAAATGTGTTTTGGTGTAAGGAAAATTATAGTATATTTTGGTCAGTGATGGTGTCTAGCTAAGTTAATGGACAATTGAAGATCAGCCTTCTCCCATTTTCTGTATTATACAGAAATAAAAATATCACTACGTGTTGAAGTCCTACTTTTAGTCATGTTTGTTTTCACTGCTTCGTCGATTATTATTATTATTATTATTCCGTTTGCAGTTAAATTTTTAATTTATGTTTCATCTTTTAGTTCAATCTCTTCTCATTTTTTGGCTTAGGGCGAACCTTTATTTCCCCCACCCAGAGTTTTTTTTTTTTTTTTGATAAAGTTCGAATTTTTTTTTAATATGTTTTAAAACATTCGCTTTTTTTTTTTTGTTTTTCACTCACAGTAACCCCCTTGAGTCTTTTGGTATTATCGCCTTGCTTGGAAACAAATTAAAATTAAATAAAATTACATACACATTCGTTGACATTCGTAGATCCCCTGTTCATTGCTCATACAGATACAAGAGAGGTTTAAGTTGCCTTGTCTCATAGTAAACACTTGACCAGCGTTATATGAAGTCTGTTGAAATACACAACCATTCACTGAAGAGGAAAAAATCATTTCAATATTAATTTTCAGTAAATGTATACACGTACACACATACTTAGGTATTCTGGGCTATATCTAAGTGAAGAAGAGAAATATATTAAAACATTTAGATTTCTTCACTATCTACACCATTTTATCCCAACGCTAGAAGACGACCATACAAAATCAAAATAAACACCAATAGAACTTCCAACAACAACACAATTCATATTTCTACCCTTTAACACCGTCTATTAAACCTGAAAACAAATTAGTTATCCCTAATACTAGGATCTTCACCACTACGTCCAAGACAATCAGAAATGTAATTAGGAAGAAAAATAAATTCAACACTAATTCAAATGCCGGTACTTATCAAATAAATAGTTTACAATGTAAAAGAGTTTATATCGGGGAGACATCACGTGATCAAAACGCACACATCTACGAACAAGAGATTCACGTTCAGATAACCATTCAAACTCGTAATACATAACAAAACTGACAATAACTGACAATAACTTTGATTTTACTAATGCTACCCTAATTAAAAAAAGAACTATTATTTACGGAGAGTGTATTTCGAGAGCCCACTAACGACAATATTACCAACTATAAACAAATACACGTTAAAAACATTACATCGTCAACCATTATTGAATCCATTTGTAAAGAATCTAATGTATGTTCATGTAAAACAAACGGTATATACACAAAAACGTTCCAAAATCAACAATCTATACTAGACACACTAAAATTTTTATACACCGACATATAGCAATATTTACCATTTTTCAGGGAGGCTTAGAATCCGTAAATTTCTTAAAATTTCGGATGGACGCGTCGTCTCTGAGTTGGGAACGCCACAAATTGTACTAACGTTGGTTTAAAGAGTCAAATTCACGTGAATCACGATTGACCAATGAAAGTCGAACAACACAAAAGTAAAAAATACCATAATTTTTGTCCATATCTCATTCTCTGATGAAGCTTATATATATATATATATATATATATATATATATATATAAAAAGGCTTAAACACTAATATTCCATGGTCATAATTTATTCCATTGGAATCGTAACTACGATCCAATTCATCAGACCTACAAATTCAAAAAGAAAAAAAACAACTCCGGGAATAAAAAATAAAATTTAGTGAGAGTGTATGTATGAGAGTGTGGGACGAATGTTAGAGTAAATGAAAGCTATAGGGAGAAGTAACGAACGAGAGAAGAACAGGAAGGTCTAAAGATGAAGGGGGGAATAAAATTTAACAGAGAGAAGTTTTAAAGAGGGGAGTCAAAGACGGTTTAAGTGAGAGAAATATGAATATACTCAGATGTCTAATACATTGAAGATATACCGGAAAAGATACATTTTGTGGTGACATACACACACAATAGACGATTTAAACTTAAAGATCAGAATATGAGAGAGGGAGAGGAAAAAGAAAAGAAAAAAAGGGGGTGGGGTGAACTAAAACCGAAGGGCAATTTATAAAAGGGCCGCTATGTAATCAAGAAAATTTGACAAAAGTAATATCGACTACAGGTTACAAATCAAATATAAAAAAACATAACGATTATCTAATCTAGCAAGGACCTATATTTCTATGTTCAAAAACACATGCGTATACACAACATATTTATATTTACACGTACATACAGGCGTGTACACACACACACATATATATATATATATATATATATACACACACACATTCCTACATATGTATGTATATATATATATATATATATATATATATATATATACGCACATATACATATTTGTATATAAAAAATCAAGACGTAAAATTTTTAAAAAATTGTCTCAAAATCAAAATTAAATACATAACGCATCACACAAACATACACAATGATACATATAATCATAATAGTCATTCCATTAAATTGTCATGCCGGATGTTATTGAACCAAGATGGAACTGACATAAGTGACAACACGTTATAAAACGGTGTTTGTGTTTTGAATCGTTTCTTATGTCTACATTTAGAAAATATCTCACTCCGAAGATTTAGCAACTCATCTTGATTCTTATCTTTAATCATAAAAATGTTTTCCGCCATGCACAGATCACACCGATCGCGGTAGTTATTAGGGGTTCTATCTGTTGATAAGTATCTCCATTCGAAAAGTGGGGTTAGTCCCTTATCCACCAGATCCCAATAGTGCTTGGATAAGGAAGTTTGAGATTATATATACATACACACTTCGACGTAGCGAGCTTGTCTTACTAGATCAATTACGATTGAATAGCGAGTTCGATCTACAAAGGGTGCTCCATCCTTTCGGCCCTGTATCACATCTAAGCTATGTTTAGAATGTATGAAGAGGATTTTTTTTTTTAAAAAAACGAACCTTACTAGTTATACTCTGTATAGGGATCTCCCACCATTGAGTCGGTGGGAAATGGTCCAACCTTAAGAGACATTAATTTTAAGTGAATCATAGCGCAGTATCGTTGTAGACGATCATTGATCAAAGAAGATTTGTTTCATCAAACTAATCAGCTTTCGTTTTGCCTATGTTTTCCATTGATCCACGTTCACTAAAACAAATTCCAAACTCAATATGTAACAGTTCTGCTGGTAACTGGGGGGGGGGCACTCTTCACCGCCAATCGACCCAGAGATGAGAATCTTTCAACTTCGCTACAATTCGCTTTCTTTAGCCGCATTTTGGTCAATCCCAACAATAGCGTAGGCATGAATCCTTTCGAGAACTGTAGTTTTCAAAATAACTGCCAAAGACGCACTGTTCGTTTAAATATTTTTAAACTTATTCGCTATTATTAATTATTATTGACAAAGCTATTTCTCAAACTATACAGTACTACTTTTGTTCAACACTACATTGGTGAACCAGACTTAATCATTGTATTTACATGAAATACCAAATACAAAAGACAAAAATGCGCATTTTTTTTTCTGAGCATGTTCCGTTTTACTTACCCTTTTCTGTGCAAGTATAAAATCCCCCACCGTCTGCTTGACATGTACAGACATAGTCCTTGGTGTTTCTTTTCAAAGGAAATGTTTGCCCGACAGTATAAATGCTTCCATTATAAACGCAGCCTTCAGCTGTTGAGAAATAAAAAAAATAAAGAAAAAGAAGGTGTCTTATTGTACAAATTATCTAATATTTAAAGCAAGAAAATTCATAATTTTTCTTTAATATCGTCATATTATTCAAAAGTTAAAACTTCTGGTTTACTCACACGACATATTTAAAAATCAAAAAGAAAATTACGTCCTGACTTTTTACATGACTTGGCGTAAAGTATTTTAAATATTTTAATTGTAGACAGTGTCTACGTAAGATCCTCTCTGTGGGCGGTTCGTCTTGTCGTTGGCCGAATTGCGTTCTTTCTGGTCTTGGGCGCCAGCAGCGTATTACCTCAGTAACCCAGAGTTTTCGCTTACCTAGCGATTGATTCGGAACGTGCTATCTCCCAATGACACGATCTTCAGATGGGGCTGGGTGGATTTGCCCGACTATCATCGGTGTAACCTTGGCTTAGAAGAAACGGTTTCACACGCCTTCCATTGTGCTCAGGTGTGCTCTTTCTAGGATTATGTCGGCGAGTTGACGGCTCGTATCGCTCCCGAGGTTTTCGTGTTCATCTATCTCGCATACGTGTCGCCACCGTATTTTGGGGAGAGACGAATGGTGTTTCTGACGCTGCTAGCCGTGGCGCGAATGGTGACTTGGACGTCGCGGATGGAAGGAATCTTGAAATACTGACGTTATTCTAATCAGGCTCTGGTCAGATTCTTTCTGCACCAGCTGAAGATCAGAACTGATAGAAAGAGTTTGATATCGACAGATTTCAGCGAAAGGTGGGTGAAAGTAGCGTGTTTGGTTTGTGTGAAAGGGGCTAACATCGAGTTCCTTTTTTAAGTCCACTTAGTCACAACGAGGTGGTTTCCTGTGATCCCACCCCGGTTAACCTAGACACTATTTGTTTTCCTAGTTAATGTGAATAAGTGTTGCTCCTGGCCTGTTCCCGGCATTCTTTTGTTATGATCCATATCGAGATTCCCAACCTCTCCAGTTTGTTTCTGGACCCCTTTTTCATCTCGGCTGGGTCAGACTATTACTCGCCACCCCATTTCCTCATTTTTTTACCCTTCCCATTTCATTAGTGAGTGTGCTACTTGATTCTGTCTATCGGCAGAATACAGCACTGATTATTTTGAGGGGTGGACGGGTTTTTACTAACATCTGTTTTGTTTTAGTTTGTTTCAATTTTAGTTCGTTTCCTGGGTTCACCCCCCCCCCACTTATTTCAGGTTTCATGATTTTTTTATATATTTTTGTATTTAGTCATTTTGAAATTTTTATATCATGGGGTGTTTTTGTAGGTGTCCACGGTGAGTATGTGGCATTGTGGTATATGTAGGATTGAATGGCGATGAATGTGTTCTTGTGGTAAATGGATCAATTGTATTAGATGAATGGGTCGTGATCGTGATTAACGTTGTGGTTTTTCAGCACTGTTTTATGGCCATCCGCCATTTTTTTTTTTTTTTAAATTATTTTTTAAACTGACGCTACATTGTCAGTAATCAACTAATAATATACATCGTGTATCTGCATGGCTGGTGTGGTGCGTACTACGCAGGGACCCCCCCCCCTTATTTTCAGCAGGATATTTTGCTTTTTGAACCCAAGTTATACTGTCAATCACGTGTTGGAATCTTTGTAAAACTTTTTTTTTTTTTGTGGAGATGCGTCGGTGATTAATCTTTATGGAAATGTAAAAATTTGCGACTAAACATTTTTTTCAAGTAAAATTTAGTCATGAAAATATTGGTGGTTATTACAAAAAGAATAACATTTTAAACAGGTTGGAAAAGTGGGAAAAACGAATGAAGTGTCTGGAATAATGGTGGGTAAGTAAAAAAAAAAAAATAAAATAAAATAAATGAAAGCGCAGGCCCGTATATACCAGACGTAAATCGTCTTATACACATAAAATACATTTGTACGTTTTTCGAAAATTCGCTTTACGTCACTTCGTTTTTACAAAAGTTCCCGTTTCCCCATGCTATCCTAAATAGGATTAAAAAAAAAAAATGAAGCAATTGTATCAGAAAAGAACTTTTCCCGCACCTCCAAAATAGCCGTTTTCAGTGTCTGCCTACCTCGATGTAAAAAGTGTTGTTCGAAGGCATGAAATAAGATCCTATGCTTGACTGCTTAGCCTCCTGTATTTTTATATCACAGTTCCAAAAATATTCCGACTCGCTCTAAATTTACATTTCAAACATTTTTCTGCAATCATTTTAACATTGTAGCGAAACCCTTTACTTTGAGGTCTGGAAATGCTCAAAATCTCCCAACGCAAAATTAATATTAGCTATTTACAAAGTGTAGCTTAGATTTGGCTGAAAAACCACAATTATGGAGTACCTGGTGAGGCACTAACGATCAACAAATTAAGCTTGCTGATGGTAGCATCACGATGAGATGCTCCCTTATTTACTAATAGTTTGGCACAAGGCCTCGAATGTAGGACTCCCGGAAAGTACCACACTCACTACTGAATTATCAACTTGATAATTCTTACCCTAAACAGAGACGCCAATAAATTAAAAGGTAGATGAACTTTCGCCCTCCGACACGGTTTACGAAATGTTTCTTAGATACTATTTTCGGGATGACAAACAAATCGGATATTATTCAAAATATTTGCACCTTACACCAAAACGCACAGGATTTGAAAGCCTGCAGATTCAGTTCTGATTTTAAGCAAGTTATATTTAACATGAAATAATACATGGTTTAAAAATTTAAAAGAAAAATGATAGTCTAGAGCTATTTGAAAATATCGAAAATTAAAAAAACAAACAAACGAAATAGAAGAGAAACTTTCATTTCAAATAGGAATTCATGGATTTTTTTTTCAAATCAGTTTATATATATATATATATATATATATATATATATATTTAAAATTTGTATAAATCTCATATCAAATTCGTTGGACACTTGGTAATTGAAAAGTGTCTTTCATATTGGATAAAAAGACTAGAGAGAAGAGGAAAAATTAAATTACAAAGAGAAAAAGAAAACCGCTTGATTTCCTCATTTTCTAAAGATTTAAATAATGATAAATATTTCATTGAGGAGCAGGGAGTTAGCAAGTAAACAAATCTAATCATAAACTCTTACTACTGAAATAATTTCAATCTACCACTTGCGTCATCAGTTTCAAAAGCCAAGACTTATACGCTCGGCTTGATATGAAGACCGTCGAAATATTTCACAAAATATCAAGTTTATTAATTCCGTTCCATCGATTCAAAATATGAAAATTCTACTTGAAAGTTATGGAAGATAGATAAAATTCGATTTAGCACCACTTTAACGTTGGATTAGATACATATCGGTAATATTTTGATACCAATGTCGGCTTAATCTTTTAGTAAAAGTAGCATTTTTCGACAGCTTCCGCCTTGAAGACTTTCAAGCTTATCTGGTGAAATCGGTTTAGTTGTTAAATATTTACCCGTTTTATAAATTGTATCAGTAGACAAGTAAATTATTATAAGAAGTGTTTATATTTTAAAATTTAGGGCCCCTTATACTACAGGCTTGGCATAGACTTAATCCAACTCAAATAAATAAATAAATAAAATGACGACGCTATTTGTACTTCAGAGACTCCATTTTGTTTTAGTTATTTCTTTTGATCGAGACTTTCATATGAAAGCCATACATGGCGCCAAACTTGTCCAGAAATGTCTACGTTATGAACTATACACAACTACTTTTTCTGATCAATGATTAAAAAAATGGCTTTGAGCGAATGAAGCCTGTAGGTCTTAGTGAGGACCATCATTCGAACCTCGTGGACTGGCGCTACAGAATCACAAAAGAAATGTACCAAATAGCAGAATCAACGTAACTTGGACTTATAACAGTAGCAACGAAGAGAAAATAATTATAATCAAAATGTTGACGTTCCACACGACTTCAGACAAAAGGCTAAGAAAGAAACCCCTTATAAATATTAGAAACAAATAACGGACTTGAGAAACTTATTTTCCTAAAAAATTGTTTTAATAGAATTATTTTATAAATTTCAATTGACACTGCCAAGGAATACCGAATGTTTCCATAGAAGGAAGCAGCTACTTTGTCATAAGTACAAAGCACCCAGTGAGGATCGAACTCACTATTAGTGATCGTCACGTTCAGCTGACAATTAAAACTCTCGAATTTGAAAAGTATCTAAATAAGCAAAAATTCCGGGAAAAGAATTTTTTATATGAAGAGAAATTCATGTTCTTTTAAGGAATCTTATTGCATCGTTTTTATTTTTTCAAAATGATTTAGAAAATGTTTTATATATAGAACACCCAGATATACGACGACAGGTGTGACGAAACTTTTAAATATTTTCTCTGCGTATACTTCATTTCCTGTTTTATGCCCTCAAGTGAAGAACCGGAAAAAAAAAAAAAAAAAAAAAAAAACAAAACACGGCAACCCTTGAAAAAGAAGTTTGTCGAGATGTATAAAGTAGTCATTTTTCAGTGATGGTAAATTTATACTAGCAAATTTTTAAACAAAAAGTGTTTAGTTAATTTTGTGTTTGTGTGTATATATGCTATTTTTCTATTGCACCCATTTCATCCTCGACTATTATTTTATGCTCTTTTAAGTAGTCAACTGGCCAATGACGGTGAAGTTATGGCGAAATAACTCATGCGTATTAGGTGAATAAGGGAGATTAGTATAATAGTAAAAATTGCCCCAAAAGAAAAATACATATTGTTTTATTTTTAAGTTAATTCACAACTGTACTAATTAAGCCTATCGAAAGGTTTAAAATAAACCATTGGTATCGCGTCGGGACACTGTATGCCAAGAGGCAACGGAATTGTTTCTATTAAAAAATATTGGGAATACCATGGACGGAACATGTGAGCAATGAAGAAGTTAAGGAAAATGGGAACGAAAAGTTACTTTTGCCGCGGATCATAAAGAGACTTGATATTTGAGACACATAATGAGGAAAGGTTTCGTGTATTTGACACGCGCGAGGCATAACGGAGGTAAGCGGCGAGTAACTTACCTAACGATGGTAGAACAGGGACTGAGAGGAGTTATATGACATTACATAGAGCTACAGAGGATAGGATGTTGTGGAGAGCCATGATCGCCCACGTCCTGAAGGGGCACGGCGCATAAAGGATCGCCTCTCGTATATGGCAGAGAAGGCTCGACAATTGTCGCATGTGACAGACAAAACAGTCAATAAATTCGAAGGAAAATAAAACCTACAAACTACTGATTATCAAAAAGAGACGGCTAACATTTTAGGAACACAAGGAGGAAAGGAGGCTCAAAAAAAAAAAAAAAAAAAAACTTTATTCACAGGACATATTGAAGACAAGCGGAGGAAAACGATATTCGAGATGACAATTTCGGCAAATGGATGGAGAAATAAGTACTACAAAGAGATCGCAAGGAAAATATTACCGATAGCAACAGAAAACGGAAAGCTGAGGAGAGCCATTACCGCCCACTTTCTATATAAAGATACTGTCAGTGTCATTTGACCGTTATAAAGTTATAGCCGTTGACGTGGCTTAGTAATGTTTAATAACTTCACTAATTATCGAAAGTTAAATTTTACTAAAGACCCAAACACATGGAAATTACATCGCCAGCAAAATATAAAAATGAAAATATATTTAGCATCAGCTAATTCAATGAATTTCTGATTCTATCCGTGACATTTTACGGCTTATTAATGTTACCAAACTACCATTCTCTTCACAGTCCAGTTCTTGTATCGCTTACAAGAGCAGCAAATCAGTTTCAAATACTTACAAGGTTCCAGTAACGAAGAATTTGAAAAGTAGCATCGTTTGAAAATCTCACAAAAGGGTTTTTAAACTGATTAAAACCCGTTTCTATTGTAAAGCCAATTTTTCTTCAACGGTGCTTGAAACTTTGTTTGGTCTGGTTTTATTTCGCCGAAAAGTCTTCAGTTAATGCAAACATAAACTTACAGATTGGCCGGCACGTATAAGAATCCTTCCTTGTTTCGAGGCACGTACAATTGAAAAAAAGGCCCTCAATCTTTAAGCTAATCATCTTTTTCGACAGCATGCCATTGCCGAATGACATACAGAGAGACTCTGGAAAGGAAAAAAAAAAATGAAATTAATTTCTTGTGGTCCAATCAAAAACATTGAAATTGTACATGCACGATTTAAAACAGCATTACTTACAGCCAATCGGAGAACCGGTTGCTGTACGAGAATGCACTATTGTCGGTGGCTTCCTAGCACCCATCGCCGGCGCAAATGCTGAAAACCTTTGAACACAGAGATATTTACTTTTATGTCAAATAAAGGGGGGAAAAAACACGTAAATGTGTGGTACTTGGTTAAAATTTAGCAGGTAGAGGGAAGGGGGGTGTCATTCTGATTTAGTTTGCAGATTCAAATGTCCTTCAATATTCTTGTACTATAGTATTGGATTTCTTTCACAGAAAAGAATTATTCAAGTTAAATAAGAAATTACAATTTCTATATGAAAATCCCCACCAATATATACAATTTTATCAGATGAAAGATAACAATGTTCCTTATGTTACAGTTCAATCATTTTCTTTCGAACTGATGACATCAAATATTTATCCTTTTAACAACAAAATGATACAAATCAAATATCAACTGTAAGACATTAAAATTAACAAATGCAGCAAAAAGAGCTTTTGCGGTGACTGACAGATAGGGCTTCGAAAAAGTTGGAAGAAATTTGATCTGTACTGTATACTCGACTAACAAACACCGATGGCGCTAAAAAAGAAGTTCAGCACAATGTCTGAACGTTATGTTGTCACCATTCTGCAGATTTCGAATCTGACAGTCAAATAGGCCACTTACCATGCGTAATGATTTTTTTTTACTGTTACCACATCAGCTTGCTTATTACATGAAAATGTCCCTTTTGTCTGGACACAAAATCTTTGGTTAGGAAAGTCTTATTGATTAACCTTTATAACGAGCAGAGTATTCATAAAAATTATGAGATTACGTATGTAGGGCACTTCAAAGTGGTATAATGGTTTGCAAGCTTGTCTCGCAGATCAATTACGACGGAGAAATGATCGCTCCTCACAGCCTTGTGCCACATCTAAGATTACTAAATCAATCTCTCATATATATATATATATATATATATATATAAAAAAATGTCATAATCCAATACCAATTTAATATGGCAGTCAACCAATTAAACAAAGAAAAATGTTTAATATTTTGATTCTCGAATCGGCGCAGCTACCGGTGCCGGACATGTACGCTTTAGAAAGCAGTAGCAATATTCTTTCTTTTCCTTTTTTTTTTTTTTTTGTTAAAACTAAAACAATTGAATCAAATTTCCTAAACAACAATGAAAAATATTACCTTGCTCAGATAAAAAAAAAAAAATACGTCATAGGAAATTTAGATAAATTCTTTCGAAGGGAAAAAAAAAAGAATTTATTTAATTCGCTAACCTTTTTTTTTTTTTTTTTCCTAAGCGTGCTCAGTAAGCGGTACTAAGCACGGGTTTTGGAGCTACCAGGTCTTGGAAAAAATTGAAAAATTTTGAACCAAGCAAAGTCTTGTTCATTAAAAATTTTTGAACCAGGCAAAAGCCTTGTTTATCGTTAAGACGGTAAGTCGGGTTCTTGACGGAATAAATAAGTAGTTACAGTGGAATAAGAGCAGTGAAGGGGAAATCTTTTTTAAGTTTAAAAAAGCCGAGAGTAAAATAAAATTGGGTGCCCAAGGCCAGGATCTTTTCTGTTAATTCACCCCAAAATATTAATTCACCTCAAAATAAAAAGAATTTACATTTATTAAATTCACACCAAATTCTCCCATTCATTGAAATTCTCCTTTCATTGCACCGGTTGAGTTGGTCTTTGCAATTGCTCCAAATGTGCGCAACTCAGGTATGCTATTTTTAAGTGTAGGGGTTTCCATTTGCGCTCACCCCAATAAACAAGCCCCAAAACTGATTTTTAAAATTTTTTTTTTAAATTGTAAAAAAATCATTGCAAGTAACTCGAATATCATCTGCACTTACAAAATGTGAATTAGTGAATGAATAACTCTCTGATTTTTGGTAATTTTTCATTCTGAGGGTTGGAATTGTTCAAATCAGATTAATTATACTTTAAATCGGCAAATAATCCTCAAATAAAGTTTCAGAAAATTATATTTTATGTTTGGAAGATTTTTTAATAAAGAGAATTACATTGCAATAAACGCGGGCTAAAAAAGGGAGATAATCAGCTACTTTAGCAAAACAAAACAAAAAAATATCTCCAGTCAATTTAAATTAGGTTTGAAATACAGCAAATACTTAAATTAAAATGACTTAAATACTTAAATACAGCAAATACTTAAAATACTTAAATTAGGTTTGAAATAAAGCTTATTGGAAATATTAAATTTAATAATCTATTAGCTTGAAATTAAAACTAAAATAAAAGATTCAAGAAAGATTTTTCATTTTTTAAAATTTATTTTAAACCATAGGCATCGCGTTTTTTGTAGTGACACCAAATTTTAAATGATTTATGCTGATGAACAAACAGAAAATATCCGAATTGATGATGTGCAAACAGTTGACTGATTTGGAATTGCTGTAGACAAATTCGTAAGGAAATAAAAGTCTTTAAGATTCATACAATGATGCACAAATTTTATTCTCTTTTAAAAAAGAATTATTCTGTTTAATGCCTAAAGTATTTTCTATACATGAAAGTGTGAGTTACCCCAGCATAGCTTTGCCAAATTCACAAAGACGACGTTAGGTGGTGCTATTAAACAGCTATAAAACCGAGACATTTCCTGTTTTCTTCCTCTTCTTTTTTTTTTTATTCTTTTCCCTCTAGCATGCGATAGAAACAACACCAGCACGGGACTTGTTCACGGGCATTTACATGCGTGAATTTTGTTTGCTATTGCTTTTAGTCCAATTAGGACTAATGCGACAAGAAAACAAAAATGAAATTATCAAACGTTAAAATTCCATTTTCTGATAACTGTAGAGACGAACTTTCCCTATCGCAATTCTCATCTGCTTCTGAGGCCATTCGATTTTCATCTCTTTCACTCTAGTGTAGCGTTTCTCAACGTAGGCAGTAACACACCCTTGGAAGTGCAGTGACTCTTCAGAGGAGTTTGCAGGGTGTTATAATTTTAATAAAAACATTTTAACCCGGTGCTCCGATTACTCTTGGTACAGTCTGAGTCTTCATTCCCCACATCCTGTTCATCTTGATCTCCAAGTACTTGTGCTTGGACAATTTCTCGATGATTTTTATGTTTTTTTTTCCTCTCAGATGATACTGCTATGTCAATAAAATTACACTTCCTGAATTTCTTGTCTTTTATGATAATATCAGGTCTGTTGGCTTTTAATTCCGTCAGTTTGATTTAGTATGTCCCAGAGGATGTTGTTTTATTATTATTGTTTTTATTTCCTTTGATTTATGGCGCCTACACATTTCTTTCCAGGTCCCGCCCAGGGACTTAAGGTTAGAAATGGCATCATGACACTTTCCACTGACAATTCGATTTGAAGGTCCTTGTATTTTGACAGTTTTTTTAATATTTTCAAAGATACATTGCAGTCTGCAGGGACTGCCATATCAATAAGGAGGCACCTTTTTTGTTTGTGTTCTTTAATTGTTATTATTATTATTATTATTTCTTCTACTTCTTTACCGATCTTTCCTGTTGGGAAATCAAATTCTGTATGTATTTGGTCCTCTTCAAATAAACACTTTTGACCAATTCTTTTCCAGTCATTTTTGTCATCGACAATTATTCCTTCCTGGTTTCAGTATCATCTCTGAGTTGATCAATGAAAGTTCCGCAAAAAATAAGCTCTACGTATTTATCTGATCCACCTCAAAAGAACACTTTTGGTCACTACTTTCCAACCATTTTAGTCATCCATAATTATTCCTTTGTTTCTAGTATCATCTCTGGGTTGATCAATGAAAGTTCTGAAAGAAACAGGCTTTACATATCTATCTAATCCTCTCAAAAGAACACTTTTGGTCACTAAACCATTTTAGTCATCCATAATTATTCCTTTGTTTCTAGTATCATCTCTGGCTTGATCAATGAAAGTTCTGAAAGAAACAGGCTTTACATATCTATCTAATCCCTCTCAAAAGAACACTTTTGGTCACTACTTTCCAACCATTTTAGTCATCCATAATTATTCCTTTGTTTCTAGTATCATCTCTGGGTTGATCAATGAAAGTTCTGAAAGAAACAGGCTTTACATATCTATCTAATCCCTCAAAAGAACACTTTTGGTCACTAAACCATTTTAGTCATCCATACTATTCCTTTGTTTTAGTATCATCTCTGTCAATGAAAGTTCTGAAAAGAAACAGGCTTTACATATCTATCTAATCCTCTCAAAAGAACACTTTTGGTCACTACTTTCCAAACCATTTTAGTCATTCATAATTATTCCTTTGTTTCTAGTATCATCCTTGAAAGTTCTGAAAGAAACAGGCTTTACATATCTATCAATCCTCTCAAAAGAACACTTTTGGTCACTACTTTCCAATGTTTGTCATTCAAATTATTCCTTTGTTTCTAGTATCAATCAATGAAACTGAAAGAAACAGGCTTTACATATCTATCTAATCCCTCTCAAAAGAACACTTTTGGTCACTACTTTCCAACCATTTTAGTCATCCATAATTATTCCTTTTGTTTCTAGTATCATCTCTGGTTGATCAATGAAAGTTCTGAAAGAAACAGGCTTTTACATATCTATCTAATCCTCTCAAAAGAACACTTTTGGTCACTACTTTCCAACTATGTTTGTCATTCATAATTATTCCTTTGTTTCTAGTATCATCTCTGGCTTGATCAATGAAAGTTCTGAAAGAAACAGGCTTTACATATCTATCTAATCCCTCTCAAAAGAACACTTTTGGTCACTACTTTCCAACCATTTTAGTCATCCATAATTATTCCTTTGTTTCTAGTATCATCTCTGGGTTGATCAATGAAAGTTCTGAAAGAAACAGGCTTTACATATCTATCTAATCCCTCTCAAAAGAACACTTTTGGTCACTACTTTCCAACCATTTTAGTCATCCATAATTATTCCTTTGTTTCTAGTATCATCTCTGGCTTGATCAATGAAAGTTCTGAAAGAAACAGGCTTTACATATCTATCTAATCCCTCTCAAAAGAACACTTTTGGTCACTACTTTCCAACCATTTTAGTCATCCATAATTATTCCTTTGTTTCTAGTATCATCTCTGGGTATCAATGAAAGTTCTGAAAGAAACAGGCTTTACATATCTATCTAATCCCTCTCAAAAGAACACTTTTGGTCACTACTTTCCAACCATTTTAGTCATTCATAATTATTCCTTTGTTTCTAGTATCATCTCTGGCTTGATCAATGAAAGTTCTGAAAGAAACAGGCTTTACATATCTATCTAATCCCTCTCAAAAGAACACTTTTGGTCACTACTTTCCAACCATGTTTGTCATTCATAATTATTCCTTTGTTTCTAGTATCATCTCTGGCTTGATCAATGAAAGTTCTGAAAGAAACAGGCTTTACATATCTATCTAATCCTCTCAAAAGAACACTTTTGGTCACTATTTCCAACCATTTTAGTCATCCATAATTATTCCTTTGTTTCTAGTATCATCTCTGGGTTGATCAATGAAAGTTCTGAAAGAAAACAGGCTTTACATATCTATCTGTTTGTCATTCATTATTCCCATCTCAAAAAAGAAACAGAACACTATTTGAACACTTTTTGGTCACTACTTTCCAACCATTTTAGTCATCCATAATTATTCCTTTGTTTCTAGTATCATCTCTGGGTTGATCAATGAAAGTTCTGAAAGAAACAGGCTTTTACATATCTATCTAATCCTCTCAAAAGAACACTTTTGGTCACTACTTTCCAACCATTTTAGTCATCCATAATTATTCCTTTGTTTCTAGTATCATCTCTGGCTTGATCAATGAAAGTTCTGAAAGAAACAGGCTTTACATATCTATCTAATCCCTCTCAAAAGAACACTTTTGGTCACTACTTTCCAAACCATTTTTTAGTCATCCATAATTATTCCTTTTGTTTCTAGTATCATCTCTGGGTTGATCAATGAAAGTTCTGAAAGAAACAGGCTTTACATATCTATCTAATCCCTCTCAAAAGAACACTTTTGGTCACTACTTTCCAACCATTTTAGTCATTCATAATTATTCCTTTGTTTCTAGTATCATCTCTGGGTTGATCAATGAAAGTTCTGAAAGAAACAGGCTTTACATATCTATCTAATCCCTCTCAAAAGAACACTTTTGGTCACTACTTTCCAACCATGTTTGTCATTCATAATTATTCCTTTGTTTCTAGTATCATCTCTGGGTTGATCAATGAAAGTTCTGAAAGAAACAGGCTTTACATATCTATCTAATCCCTCTCAAAAGAACACTTTTGGTCACTACTTTCCAACCATGTTTGTCATCCATAATTATTCCTTTCTGTTTCCAGTATCATCTCAGAGTTGATCAATGAAAGCTCTTGCTGGTCTACCTCTTGATCTTTTCCAATCATTTGAATATCATTGTATCAGATTATACTTATTATTATAAAGTTATTATTTTGAAGTTTGCAAAATTATCTACAGAGTATCAGACGTGTTCTTGAACAAATTATGAAAAAAAGGGTTGGACTATTTCAAACTAAGGAGAAACAAAAATCTAGTTGTCATGTGGTTGTTTGAATTTATGCCGGGTTGACATTTTTTTTCTCCAAACTTTAAGTCACCGATCACCTCCATGGCGGAAAATAACGCTAACGGAATAATTCATGACAAATTGCGTGTCCCCACGTCAGAATTTTAAATACACGCGACTTGATGTGTACAAGCAGAGGACAGTCGCCGTGACTTGATGTGTATAAGCCGAGGACAGTTGCCGTGGAGCGACACTTAGTAAACAAATCACCTAAAAATATTGACATTTATTAAACATAGCTTTGTCCGGCAGTGGAATGGCGAAAAAGTTGTTTTGTGTTAATTTTCAAATGAAATTCAGTTTGCCCACATTGAAAATCTGTGTTCAAAATCTAATGGAGACTTTCACAAGCGACTTCTTACAAACCACTTCATCTAGAAGCAGTGATTAGCAAGCTCATCTCGCAAACCAATGTACAATGTTTTTATAATCAAATGAGGGTTTTGATCAGTAATCTGGTTGATTAATTTCTGCGAAAATATTAGTATTTAATTTGCTTAAATGGTTACTTAATTTTTTTTATATTAAGGTTTTATAAATAGTAAAGAAAGACATAAGTAAATTAGTAGAATTCTTGTATGCCATATGAAATAATGTAATTAGTAATTCTTTTGGTTTATTTATTATCTTTTTTAAGCATTTCACCCCAAGCAAGGCGGGAGTGCTAGTAGCACGCAAGGGGTTACAGAGAGTGAGGGCAAGAGTAAAGAGGGGGGTGTTTGAGGAGAAGATATAGAGAAGGACGGGGATCAAGACATCAGAAGATGTCGATTGATATTTAAGTCAATTATGTGCCATGCGATACATGCTTAGGCGATCATGTATCTTTCGATACATGACTGACGAGGCAGATTTTCCCCGCAGTATGTTGCCATTTCTTTCTGCGGTACACCAGTTGCCATCAAAGGCTATAAAACCCGAGTATTCATACCTTTCCCAAGAGTATTAGCACGTAAGGGAATGTAATAGATTCGACTGGAATTCGAACTCGGCTCTCCGATTTCTCAACCCGAGCCGCTATCTATTACTTCAACGTGATATTACATTTGAATATTTGGAGATTATAGCTATCAAGCATTATAGCAAGTAGGGGGAAGAGAGAGAAGCTGTTGGAGTAAAAAAAAGACGACTAAAGTTAACCGTTTCGACAGTGAAAGGGTGGGACTGAGATGCCAACCTAGTAGCACGCTTAAATTCATGCAGTTGGGGTACCAGTGAACGTAGCTCGTCAGAGCAGTTGCCATGAAAATATTTGTAGAAAAGACAGAGGGAAGCCACATCACTTCTTAGTTGCTTAAGCCACATTAACGTCGGTAGTAGAATTGCTTAAGGTTCAGTAAAACTTGAGTTAATTAAAATAGGATATCCTTTCAGGATGAAAGCGATTATATATCTCCTCTTTATTAACTGCGAATTCGCAATGCCTTCTTGGAATAGTCTCCAGTTGCTTTACGATTTTGAATTCAGAGTTGTCCTTCTCCTTGACTAGCTACCATCCAAATCTAAAGAATCCAGTCTACCTAGCTATTTGGCCCATAGCTGGAGGCAAAGATGGATTTATGTCTTTCCCAAATACATTAGTACAAAAGTAGACGTAAAGGACAAGTGCGGAATTTGAACTCAGCCTGCCGAATTCACTTAAGTAAAATTGAGAACGAGTTGCCTATAAAAAAATAATCGTCTAATGAGTTAACAATTCGTTTTGAGACTCTCAACTGCCAATGACGTTTCATGTTAAAGTCTCCGTTTACCGCTAAACTCTGTTGAATGGCATAGATTTTTCAAACCACGAAATAGTTATTCCCACTCTTATGATCCATACACGGACTGGGAAGCTCCTGCTAAGATTTAGTCAATTTTGACTACAGTCGTTTATAAACGAGTTGCTTATTTGATTTTTTAAAGATCATTAGCCTTTCTAGGGCCGTGGAAGTAGGTGTGATTTTCTGAGATTTGGTAATTGTACTTTTGTGTTATGAATTCAAATCGAAAACTTTCCAATGATACGTACGCAGTTCAGGACAACGAATCGAGTTTTCTTGGCCAGCATGACAGACGCAACTGTAGCGTTCTTCATTCTTCTCAATTTTAACAATTGAACCGTCCAGATATGTTAAGTTCCCGAATCTGCATTTGTCAACTGTTCAAAAAGAAGGAGAACCAAAAACAATGCCGGATTTAAGTAAGAAAGCGTTTAATAAATTAACAACTTCAGGCTTCAGAAGACGTAGCAGACTCAAAAGATTCCTTACATGAGAATTACTGTTTTAATCATGGGAAATTTTTAGTTTAAAAACAGTAATTCGATCTTGCTAACCAGACGCTTCAGGCTATATGACGGTTCTATGTAGGATACAGGTTCGATTCCTCTCGGATGACACATATTTTCTAGGAAATTTCTCGTACATTCATGTTGTTAATATTGTTTATTATAAACAGAGTATTTACTCAAATATTTGTATCTATAAAATAACGTATAAACTATATATATATATATATATATATATATATATATATATATATATATATATATATATATATATATAAAAAACAGTATTAACTACATTTACCGGCCTGAATGTCCGAGAAATTTCATAGAAACTATGCGCCCTCCGACAGGAACCGAAATTTTATCCTACACGGAACTGTCATATAGCCTGACGTGTATATATCAGTTTTGCTACAAAGGAAGCGTCGGTTAGCAAGGTTAAATTATTGCTTTTAAACTAAAAACTTGCTATGATTTCCCTCGAACGTTCATATCTGCTCAAAGGGTATCTTAACGTAAATAAATGACGTCATATATTATGAAATAGACTAAGTCCGATAATTATTTTAATATATTTATTATTATCCGTTATTTATATAGACACGAATATAAATAACGTATAATATAATATGAGAGAGAGAGTGAGAGAGAGTTCACTTTCTGACCTGGGTTCGAATCTCACCATGGTCGATTTGTCAGGAAATATTAGGAAGGTGACGTCTGATCGCCTCCTCCAGACTTCGATACGAGTGGCTGCGCCATATATATATATATATATATATATATATATATATATATATATATATATATATATATATACAGAGGCGAAAGTTGCGCATCATAGGGATTAATTATTTAACCATGTTTTAAATGTTCAATTTGTTTTGATATTTTCTTATTTTGCCGAAACAATTTTGACGAAGTAAGATAGCTGAAAACTCCCAGAGGATGAAAGATTTAACTTGGTCTTCATATCTGGGAAAGCAGGAAACTCTCCGACATTCATGCAGGCACAAAATTGAAATGGATTTTGAAAAAAGAAGAATGACATTTTGAACAGCACATATTACAATTAAATAAAATTTTCATGTGTAATTATACTTTTAATAAATTAGCCCTTGAGTGCGTTACTTTTGCCTCACCCTCTCTCTCACTCTCTCTCTCACACACACGCACGCACGCACGCACGCACACTCACGCACACACATATATATACTTACGTTTATATGGCATGTCTTTTAAGACGTGACCGATCATACTCTCCATAACTTCCTGTTTTTTGACGCTCTAACTCTTGTACCTTTAATCGTACTCTTTGTGATTGTTAGCTCTTGTTTCGTAATTCATTTATTTAAACTTATCAAATAAGTTACTCGCTGTTTCACTTTGCTTCTCTTGCCTTCATCATGCCATGGAGTTGTTAAAGACTTCTTCCTTCATTTTATGCCTCAAAAACTTCAGCTTTCTGATTGTTAGCAACAGTTTTTTTATAAATGTTTTCATGGTGTTCTGATAACCTTTACTCTATGGTACATTAACTTTACGAATATAAACGCGGTACTAGATTGGCAGCTAGGTTTCATCATTTTACAGTTGTAATGGCTAACTGTAACAGTAAGTTCTATGCTAACAGTTTCTTCTCTCGCACTTCTTGCTTGTGGAACTCTCTTATGGTCTCTTGCTTTTCACTCAACTTTGATCTTCTAAAATTTAAATCCAATGTCAATCGCCATCTTCTTTCTTCTTAGGTTCCTTTTATTCTATTGTTTTTTGTCCTTAATGTTTTTTTTTCCTTTTTCTCATGTTCTTTCACAATCAGTAAACCTTTGCGTCTTAGTGACTTTATTGTCTTGCTTTAGTTGATTATGATCATTCACTCAAAATCTTTGATTAAAAAATTCACTACAAACTTCTATAGCGTTCTCAGTATTCATCAGTACAACAACGTCACTGGCGCTTCAAATCTTTTCTCCGTCCGCGAGGAAGTTGTCATATAGCAAGTTATATATTACTTAGTAAATAGTCCAACATGCTTTCTTTTGCTTTTAAGGACATTTTCATTTTTCTTAATACATTGCTTAATTTTCGAAAGGCGTCTTTCGCTATTCCTTCGGAATTTGTTTTTAAATTTTCCGTCGTCTGTTATTACACTAACCACATTTCTGTATCTATTTCATTTTGGGAAAGAGGTTCTTTATCAACAACCAAAGGTTGTTCATAAACAATTAGAGGTTCTTTATCGACAATGAGAAATTGACAAAGAGAGGTTGATTAATGATTAAACAATGAAGCTTTCTATTTCTTTGTATTTCGTGACAAAAACAAACAAATGAATGGACTTCAGTCTCTGATACAATTGTCGATTACCTGCCAAGTTGAGATTATTAATAAGTCTATATAATTTTAGTTTAAATATTTAAATAGATGCAAAATTTTAAGTGGCAAATCTTTTATCTTCGATTCCATTGGTCCTTCACATTTTTTTTACTAGTTTTAACTTAAGCTGGGTGGGAAGAATAGATTCCGATTTTGGTTTTGAATTCAGAGTTCTCCTTCTCCTAGACTGGTTGCCAACCAGTCTGCTATTTTAACCTTAGCTTGGATTCATACTTTAGTACAAAGTAAGCACAAATTGTCTCGGCTGGGGTTTGAACCCTGCTCGTCGATTCCATTTTCAACGCATTTAATCGTTAGACTACTCTTTTATAAGAATCAAAACTTAAAGTGAAAATGAAAGTATCTTTTCATCTTGCTTGGTAGTCTCGTAAATAAAATCGATGTATAAAGGAAATTTACAAAGCAAAAAATCAGTCCAGTAGAAATAACAATCAAGTTCGAATAGAACGTTTATATGAACATGTTCAGCAACAATGTTAACGTTTTTGCTATTTTACCTGTTAAGTTCCAAACAACGTTATTTAACTCCCCTTTTTTGAAATTCGCTCCTTGTCTACCTTTTGTTCTCCGCGCATTTCTTATAGTTTTCATACCATCGACACCATCACAGCATACTTCATTCGAGCGACAAGCCAAATCCAGAGCCTTCTCGCTCCTGTTGGGAAGAACCCCTCCCTCACTGACCATATCTTCAGAGGTGTAGCCGTACTGACTACTTTTGGTCAATTGCAAGTTGGTGAGGTGATTGGTAGTTGCCTTAGAGTTCAACGGCTCTTTAACAGTTCTTGTTTTTTTGTTTTTTTTTGTGCTTCTGGGGTTTCACTTATCCTCCTCACCAGACCAGAAGTAGGTGGGTGGTGGTAGCTGTTTTAGTCGCCCACCACTCGACCACTTAACTTTTGAATTCCTAGTTGTCATTCTCCTAGACCAGTTGCCACCCAAGTTTATAGGATGCAGTCTGTCATACTATTTACCCATAGCTGAGGGGGGGGGGCATCGAGCGACGAGGTATGTGTTAAAATCCCGGGAAAATTTAATAATTGAGACATAGCGAATCTTTCTGGAAACGAAGACAGAACGTAGAGAAATTCGGTTTAGGTTAAAAAAGAAAGTCACGAGTAGAGAGCACGCGGTGAGGATTAAGCTCTCTACATAGTAATTGTCTGTTAGACGAACTCAAGCAAGACACTTGACTATTTAATAACTTCTAAGAGACAAATAATCGTTTTTTTTTTTGTTTTTTTTTATTTCGCTGGCGTATTAACTTTTATCACTTTGTATGTGATTTCATTTGCTGTACAAAAAGTTTATCCTGGCACTGAAGGTGACTCTGATGTTTGAATTTCAGTGTTGTGTTGTCATATCCTACTGTGGCAACAGAAAACAGCTTTGAGTGAAATTAGCAATAATCATACTGCAATTGAGAGGCCTTGACAAAGAATGCAGTGGAAAGGGAAGTAATATTAATAATGCAGAGTTCTAAGGGTTAACATACATGGAAAAGCGCTGATAATACTTACATAATTCTTGGCATTTCTGTTTCGCTTTGCCAAGACATTTACATTTGTATTTCTTTCCGTTTTTCTGGGTATAAAAAATATTTCCTTGTAGATATTTAATTCCATTCGCTTCACAATTCATCTCTGCCAAGAAGAAAAAAGAAATCACAAATAATTATTTCGGATTTTAATTGGGGATATTCAAATAACAGGTAAAACGAGGCTAACTGCGACCCGTGATAGGCTTAACCAGTGATAACTAGAGATGTGACCTGATGAACCAGGAAAATATATTTTCTGGGGAAATAAATTATAGTCATGGAACCTTAAGGTTGTCTCTTTCTTAATTATTTAATTAATATTTACTCTGGTGTTACATTGAGCTCTCTAGATTAAATCCTCTTTGGAATTATACACACTGATTAGCAAACCCTTCATTACCCCCCCACTCTCTCTCTCTCTCTCTCTCTCTCTATATATATATATATATATATATATATATATATATATATATATAGTTTATTTGTTTAAATGTTATTTTTAATGGATACCCTTATTTGAGTAGACGCTACACTTTATATTTATTTATCTATTAAACAGTATATTTATTTACTATTTGGTCTTTGTTTGATCAGGCGGTTCTTTGTGGCCGAGATGTTAAAGCACGTCAGGTCTAATGATAGTTTCTCCTAGGGGATGGAGGTTCGAATCCTGGCGGAGGGTGCATATTTTTCTAACAAGATTCCTCGAATATTCCGGCCGGGAGATGGAAATAAATAACTGTCAGAGCATCTACTCAAATATGGATATCCGTCCAAAATAAGGTTTAAACAAATAAATTAGAAATATATTGGATTAATAAATGAAAAATCCATTCCTTATATATTAATATAAAGACTTTTTTATGTTTATATATTCTTTTTTATAGATACAAATATTTAAGTAAATGCTCTGTTTATAATAAACAGTATTAACAACATTTACCGGCCTGAATGTCCGAGAAATTGTCATAGAAAATATGCGTCCTCCGACAGGAATCGAACCTGTATCCTATACAGAACCGTCATATGCCCTGACGTGCTTTTACCGATTCCGCCACAGAGGAGCGTTCGGTTAGCAAGGTCGATTTTACTATTTTTAAACTACAGTTTTCCATGATCTTCTAACGTACATTCATATCTGCGTATGCAAATGTCAAACAAATGACGTCACCCATTATGAAATGGACAAAGTCCGACAATTATTTTAAGACAGGACGCATATTTTCTATGACAATTTCTCGGACATTCAGGCCGGTAAATGTTGTTAATACTGTTTATTATAAACAGAGCATTTACCTAAATATTTGTATTTATAAAACAGAATGTATAAACATAAAAATGTCTTAAAATAATTGTTGAACTTTGTCCATTTCATAATTAATATATATATATATATATATATATATATATATATATATATATATATATATATATACCCAGGGTGTATCAAAATATACTTTTACAAACTTTGGGGGCGGGTTCCTCACACCAAAACAAATACAAAAGTTCATATAAACATATGTCCGCAAATCCTTCGTTTTTGAGTTTAAAGAAAGTTTTGGTAGATGGCGCTGTGTTGCCATGTAGACTTGGATACATTTGTGTCTCGTCTGTCTTTAACGTACGTGTGTAGTAGTGAGTTAACTGAAAAGTGTTCCGTTTAAAAATGGCAGGATATTCATAACGTGAACAGGCAGATATGATTTTTACATACGTCTACGCGAATTAATGGTAATGCACCGCTGTATCAGATTGCGTTTTCAAACCGAAGGCAGCCGAGTCATCCAACCTTTGCTGTTGTTTATCGTCGCGTTGCTAAGGATCCGTGGCACCACAAACTAGGGTTTCAGGAAGACCGAGATCCGCTCGTACGAAGAAGACATTCTACAGGCTGTCGGAAACAATCCAGTTATCAGCTCACGTCAAGTGGCCCGTGCATGTCGTACATAGTACCACAAGAAGGGTACTTCAAGAGCAGCTCCTGTATCCGTATCATTTGTAATGTGTGCAGGGTCTTTCGTCTACTAACCACTCACCACAAGAGAACTTTTGCTGATGGTTTATTGCACAAACTGACGATCCGTTGTCTGTCTCTTCAGTTTTGTTTACGGATGAGGCAACATTAGGAAGAGATAGAATAACAAATTTATACAACCAAAATTTGTGATCGGAATCCTCATGCTACAATACGGGCTAGACATCAGCATCAGTTTACGATTAATGTGTGGGCTGGAACTGTAGGTAACTGTCTGGGAGTTCCATATGTTCTCCTAGCATGTCTTACAGGAGACGTCTACAGGGTCTTTATTTCGAACAGACTTCCATACCTGTTAGAGGATGTATCCCTGCTAATACGAAGACACATGTGGTTCATACATGATGGAGCTCCAGCACATTTTAATTACATTGTTCGCGATGCATCAGCTGACATCAACCATGAAAGATGGATAGTTAGGAGAGGACCGGTTCCATAACCTGCACGTTTCCTCGATCTTAATCCTTTCAGTTTTTATTGGGGGGGGGGGCACCTAAAACAATTGGTTTATACAGCAGACATTAATAATACAGAGACGATTCATCAAAGTGTAATGGGAGCCTGCGAAACCATTCGACACCGTGTGGGAGTATTTGAAACGGTCCGCCAGTCAATGATCCGACGGGTGCATGCTTGTGTAGAAGCAAGCGGAAGACATTTTGTAATTTGTTATGAGTTATTGACAACAACATTGAGGTAAAACGATGGACTTTTAGACATGTGTTTATATGGAATTTTACCTTGTTTTGGTGTCAGGAACTCACCCAAAAGCTTGTAAAAGTATATATCAATAAATAAAAATAACTATATTTCTGAGATGAGGTATTATGCACACTATTTACATTTCGACTATTGTTCTCATCTTTGTCGCCATATTATTACAACGTTTCGGCGTTGTACGCGCCGGCTTTTTCAGGTGGTTGAATATCGAACTGAATCCTTATTTCGCTCACTGGGGTAAACTGTTCTAGTTCAACGTGCCAGTGAACGAAATAAAGGGTTCAGTTCGACGTTCCAACCACCTGAAGAAAGCCGGCGCGTACAACGGCCAAAACGTTGTAATAAATATGGCGACAAAGATGAGGACAATAGTCCGAATAATGTAAATAAAAATAAATGTTCAACTTATCTTCCCGATATAGTATGCATTCGGGGGTTTATGACGTGTGACAATTTAATTCTTGGTATGACCGTAACATGTCGTTAAGGCAATGAGCCAGACAAATATTTGTACTCTAGAATGTTCTGTGATATTTCAACATTTTTAAGACCCCGGGCAGTAGACGGAAGTTGTATGTGTTAATGTTATAGTGTTGGCGGGAAAATGAAAGGAAACTGGAGTAGCGAATTATTTAAAGGCTGATAAGAGTTTCTAGCAAAACATTAGCCCGATAAAAATGGCTTATGGTAAATAAGCTATGAAGAAATCAATTGTTTTTTTTTCTGTGGCACGGGTGGTGATAGAAAAGTTGAGAAAATGATGCAAGAAGTGGGTAGCAAAAAAAGACAAAGAACAAGTGTGAAGAGAGTGAGAAAAAAAAAAACATGGTGAGCTCAGATCAAAGACTAAGGGAGCAACTGATTTGTCAAAGAACTGAATACGATTAGAAAAACAGAAGATATGAGAGTGAGAAAAATTTCCCGCCAAAATGGTGCCTCGAATTTTGACTGATGAGCAGAAAAGTTGGCTTCACGTTTCACTTGATCTTTTGAATAATAGAGAAATGTTTGACAGGATCATTTTCGGTGATGCAACGTTGTGTTTCCAAAACTTGCCGACATCCAGTAACACGTGACTACATTACTGAAAGGTATTCCGGAAAAATATTTCCAATAATGTTTCCAACAATGACGCCATCGTCTCCCAAAATACATGACTTCCTAAGAAGGGAGTAGTTTGAAGTGAATATTGACAAACAAACTTTGCTTTCACAAGGCCAGTCCGGGTATTAAAATGTCACACTTCGTATACCGTGGATTTTAACATAAAACAGTATATTTAAATTTGTAATAAATATGAACTTTTGTTATCAGAAAATCGGATTTTATAGCCTTTGTTGAAAATACAGTAGATTCTCACATATCCGGAATCCCTCATATCTAGAGTGCCACATATCCAGACATGATTTTGATGTGTATATTTGAACTATTTGGGTGATATGTAACTGATTTGAAATTTGTTTTTCAGGAAATTTACTTTGGATAATTGCTTATGCTTATTTCACCCAAAGGGCTTGTATTGATGCAAAAGATGATGGGAATAAGAGGAAAGGATGACAATGAGACACATCTGCAACGAGATAACGACGAGATGCGCGATTGTGATGAAACCTGGACTGAAATTGAAAAAGGCTATTGAAAAGGTTCATTCAGCTATGACGATTGCAGAGTTAAAAAGTGTCTTTCGTTTAAAAAAAAAATTCAAGAACAAAAGTAAAACGAAATGCAAAAACAGTTGAGAATGATATTAGAAAAGAAAGAATCATCATGCAACAGCGATTTTAAAAAAATCCTTGTTACATTATTTGTTTTGCATACGTGGCATACTTAATTTAATGAATTTTCATTAATATTACATAATTTATTTCTTTTTCTTTAAAATCAATTCCGTTATATTTCACTCACCATTAGCTTATTTTGTTTACTATAAAACATTGAAAATAAATGTTAAACCTGATTTCAGTTCTTTTATTTGAATCTAAATATAACCCCTCATTTCCGGACTTTGTAACCAATTCCTCATATCCGGAAGGCCTTCCTAATCCGGTTGTCAGGGATTCTATTGTAATAAAGTTCCCCTCTCTCTCTCTCTCGTGCGTTTTTTTTTCAAACATTAGTTCTCTCACGAACACAACTACAATCACATCCCGTACTCTTACCTTTGTTTCTGCAGCTGTAATAACCGTAGCCCTGTCCGAGGCATTTGCAAAGGAATTTTTCTTTATTCTGCGTGATCTCAAACACCATCCCAGGAATATAAGTCATGCCTTTATAGACGCAGTTTGTCGCTATAAAATAACAATATTAAACAACGTCAATCAATCAATTCGCTTTACATCATAAAATAATAACTAATATTTGAACGCTCAGCGAACGAGATATTTTCAGGTTTTGAGTAAAAGTGAGATTTTCATTCTCGTCTATGTACAAAGTATGATTATTTTTCAACTTGCATCCGTGATTGCGAAAGAAAACCTTATTAAATACATTAGTCAAACCACCAATTCTCCTTACTTGTATTATTTACATTATTCGGACTTTTATCCCCATCTTCATTGCCATATTCACATTGTTTCGTCCGTTGTACGCTCCGGCCTTCTTCAGGTGATTGGAATTTCGAATCGAACCCTTGGTAGTAGATTATTCTAGTTCCACGTGCCATTTCTCTTCCAGATGTCTGTTATTTCCCTTTAACTCAACTCTCCTAGTTTTGGTTCACCACTGCTATGGCCTGATATTGAAATTACAACTCTTTGGGCCTAGTCACTGGATCTAACCAACATCTCTATTCCTAGTAGACGAAATAAAGGGTTCGGTTAGAAATTTCAATCACCTGAAGAAGGCCGGAGCGTAAAACGACCGAAACGTTGTGAATATGTCAATAAAGATAAGGATAACAGTCCGAATAATTTAAATAATACAAGTAATCATATGTTGTGGTAGGATCCACCTAATTTGCATA
Source organism: Acanthosepion pharaonis (assembly GCA_903632075.3). Lineage (NCBI taxonomy): Eukaryota > Metazoa > Mollusca > Cephalopoda > Sepiida > Sepiidae > Acanthosepion > Acanthosepion pharaonis. The sequence goes on along the minus strand of CAHIKZ030005024.1, from coordinate 3,403,108 downwards.
GTGGAGTACCGAATATATAAATATGGTTGGTACCGGGAAGAGAGGAAGGAATCAAGAGATTCAACCAGAGACTCTGCCCGACTGCGACTAAGTCAACACATTCTCCAGGAACGGTCTTACCAGGAATATACAAAAGACTATATGTAAATATTGTGTACACTTTCTTGTTTCAATACATTTTGTTCTAAGTACATTTTGTGTTGCATTATTATTCCATGCATTAGTCAAGTTTCAACATCATAATACCTCATCTCAGAGATATAGGCAGACCTCCTTACTTATTAAAAAAAAAAACTACAATCAAGAACATAGAGACTTAAAAATACAACTTAAACTTGAAAGAAACTTTACAGGTCAAAATATAAAAAATACTGAATGAAGATTAATGTTGGGTTAACTTTCCTTCTTCTTCCCTAATTTGTATTCACCGCGTTTGGTCGGTCACGTGACTCTTAACGTCCAGTCGGTGAAGCACATTCTGTACACAGACCAGTTCTGGGCTTCACTGATTGTCCATTAACATGACCGACTAAGCATCGTGCATACATTTAGGAATGATGACGGATTTAAAAACATAATTGAAAAAATATTTTTTAAAAAAATAACTGCCTTGACATAACCCAATATAACCAACGACGAAAGCTTTGAGAGCATTTTTAAAAAAATTATAAGTGTTTAATGTTATGAGAGGAAGTATTGTCACTATTTAAAAAATTATCTCCATCTTTGTTATTTTACTCACAATGTTTTGGACGATGCGCTCTCTGAGTTTCCTCAAGAATATATTGAATTCTGGCAAATGATTTTTTCACTGCTGTTTTTTTTTTCAGATATCACTCCAAATCCTATTCACGGATCAGGGCGATAAAATTTTTCCACCATGTCAGAATTTTCCAGACGTTCAGATTTTTGTTGTTTAATACAGATATAAATGGTAATGATTGTCATTACCATTTACAATATTAGCCTTTTCCTTATAAGGAAAAATTCGGCATTCATTGACCAAACAGCCAAGTACATATAGTAGATTATTACGTTGAACGTCTTTGACGCACCCCTCATGCGTTCATGCGCGTAACAAATTAACACTTGAGTCTCATTATTTGTCTAACGGGGACGTCGAAAGATTCAGCTTATAAGATGCAATATATCCACTAAAAAAGAGTAGGGAACATACCAACATACTGGCCAAAACATTAAAAAAATACCATTCACACTCAAGTCCCGTAGATTCTCTGAAGAATATGGGGCCGCAGTTCTCAACAGGCTGGGCATTGCTGCTGTGGTTTCCATAGTAAGTAATAAGTTTTTATGGGATGATGTTGTTAGCACCATGCCCAACCAGTTTTGAGTTCACAATTGTCCTTTTTCTAGACTATTTACCAATCATGGTTAAAGAGCGCAGTCCGTCTTATTATTTAACCCATATCTAAGGGGAATAGATCCGTGCCTTTCCACGTAAATGAATGTAATGAACTCGACTGGAATTCGAACTCGTCTCTCCGATTTCTCATTCCGAGTAGCTATCCAACACATCACCTGCACATCTACATAAAAATATGGGTCTATTTTATCAATTTTGAGCGATTTACATCATATTTCTGATTGGAAATTAGAAAGACACGCCTGAGTTGTCATGAGATATTGATCTTTCCCAGTAAAGAAACATTTCCGAATCCCAAACTTTCTATCGCCTGGTACTTAGTATACAAGTTTTGAAAACTGCTGACCAAGAATTAGTTCCTCATTAGGTTCTCCGTGAATCTACCCTTGTTCGAAAACTGGAGTGATCTATCAAACATCGATTTCTAATCTCAGTCCTGGTAAAACATCTGATTTTTAATATGGGTGTTGTCGGACAATGTTGACTTTTCACTAAATTACTATAGCCTAAGTCCATGTCACGGATTTTGTTTTATAACACAGAAAACACGACAAACAAAGGGAAAAAAAATCTGAACTTACGCTGTCCAAGTTGGCAGCTGTAGGTGCCGCTAGAACCAAGATGGCAGGTGCAGTTGTATTGGCGGCCATGTCTATTGATTTGGAATTTCTCGGTCGGTTGATATAATTTGTTGTCGATGTAACAGCCATCTGCAGAAACACACGCGGCATATATATTCAGAAGATTAGCAATGCATTTAAAAAATGAATAAGAAAGATTGCCCTTTCATTATTCCGAAATCTTGGCGATGGACAACGAAATATAGTTTTATTAACTTCCGTTTCATCCGGACCCAAGATTGTTCGAAATAACTAGCCTCGTACCAGTGCAAATGTGATTTCTTCAATAATTTATTTTTTGAATATCCACCCAAGGCTAACTTAAAGTAGGGGGTTCTTAAATGAGGTTGCTGTACGAACTTAGGAGAGAGAAGCAAGAACTGGTTATGAAGATACGTACGATAAGTAACGGTTGACCCTCGACTTGAAGAAGATTGTAATGTTCGGGGAAGCCTTCCTCTCGGGAATTTATTCCATAAAGTAAGGGTACTTGTGTAGTTGTTCGAATGAACATCCTCGTTTACCAATACGAAGAGAACGACTATGTTTCTCCCCCATGTATAAGACGTAGCGGGTCTTAGCCGGGAAGATCAGAATTAATGGGACCAAGGAATGTTGTTCGATTGAACACTTTCCATGCAAAGAGCGACAGAGCAGCGAGAGGTTTGCAACTTTCCGGTTTCTGGTCGCCGGATCTAATAAGGCAATTTACTTTATTGACCCTCTTATTCTAAAAAGATTTTTATCATATTTTCCTTTTTTGGACATAGTGTGTAAGAACTGTCCAAATGATCTTAGGGTCCGAGCGTTTTTTTAATAATCTATTAGTCAGTATCAAGAATGTTTTTTTTTTTGTTTTAATACGTACATTGTGATGGTAATTTGCATTAACAGTAGAAATCTTTTAATACTCGAACACAATCAGCACATTGTGGCCGTGTTCAAAATTAATATTATTAATTATATATATATATCATAATATTATAATAACTATAATATTATTAATTTAATATATATATATATATATATATATATATATATATATATAAGTGAACATTGAAGTCAACACTTAAAGGCGACAGGCTGTTTCATGCTAGACGCAATCGTCAGGCCATCGACGATTGCGCCTAGCATGAAACAGACTGTCGCCTCTAAGTGTTGACTTCAATGTTCACTTTTATATTTACACACGCTCTATCTCTGATATTGAGCACTTTATCACATAAATATAGCACAACTTAAGAGTATATTTCTTCATACATATAATATTATAATAATAATTATATATATATATAAAATTATAATATAACTATAATATTAATTATATATATGTGTGTGTGTGTGTGTGCGTAAAATATTATAATATTAATATAACTATAATATTATTAATTATATATACAACAAAAACTGGGTGTCTACTCAAACATGGATATCCACCAATCGCTGGACATATATCACAACACTTTTATTTCATACGCTGCCATGTGTTACTGTTTTTCTCAAGTTGGGGTGGGGGGGTCAATATCAGTGAATCTGAACAAGAAATTGTCTGATAGAGTCAATTGGCTATTAACTCGATATTATTTTTAATTGACTTTCTAGTCGAGACATCCATGTCGTTCTACAAATTCTTGAAAATGTCAGTTCTCATGAAACACTGAATTAATAATTGATTATATTTCTGACAGATTTGGACGTCAAGAAGAGCCATGCATATAATGCAATCGACAATGTAGCTATGATGATGATGATGATGATGATGATGAAACTTCTTGTTAATTCAAAATAACATCGCTACCAAACTAGAAAATATAATTTCTTTCGATTAGCATTTCTTTAATCTTAGTTATTTATTATAACTTTTCAGATCGTTATTCTAAGACTCTTAATAAACAATTTAATTAGAAATAAAAGAAAGGCTTCCGGTGAGTTTCGAGCATCCAGTGCACCATGGGAAGCCTATCTTTGCGCGACAACTGCGTTCCGATTAGACCACGAAGGCCAACGGCTGTAGACGCACATAATCATATAAATTTGATTCTTTACTTCCTTCCAGAGCCTGATTATTTATAGAACCTGTTAACTATTAACATACACTAACAGGATTGTTAGTGTAGAGACCGTGTGGGTTTGCGAGTTGTATATTAGGGACACGAGCTATTAATTCCTGCTAGAAGTCCCAACTACAAGAACATGGCAGACTTAAGTTGTCCAACCGAAGATGAAATAAAACAAACAAGACCGATATATATATATGTCAAAAAATATATGTATTAAACAACACAATTTAACAATGTACATAGACATTAACATTTGTGTGTGTGTGAAAATTTGTGTTTGTTCTTTGGTGAATGTTCGTACGTACGTGTATGTGTGTATATAATGTTCATGGCGTCTTACACAAGTGGGAAACGCTATCTTTTGCGAGAGCTCACATTGTAGAGGTGTTCGCTGAAATGAAGAAATGAAAAAGAGAACGAGGCAAGAAGTCGCCCAGTATTTATAGTGTGGGGAGAGACCCCTAGTGACACTTAGGGAACTAAGAAGGAGCTAACTCCGACATTAGTAATGTCATCACGAATTCATTACTGGATGAAGCATTGTCACTTTTTAAAATTCGATGAGTTTTGCAGTATGAGAGATTGCGATAAAATTTAAAAACAAACAACAGAAATTAAAATGAAAATAATACTCGTAGAATAAAACAACAACTTATGTTTCAATGTAATAATACATTCAACGAAACGTGATTTTACTTGCTTTGTATCGCGGTTGAGGAAAAAAAAACAAAAAAGGATCAGGTTTTGGTTGCTAGATATTCTTGGGCGATAAAAAACGGCATTGTATAATATCGGTAGATGATAATTAAGAACGTCTGCTGCATTTTACACGACACAAAGTTGTAAGCAACATCCTATTAAGTACAAAAATAAATCTAACATAAAAAACAAACAAGATAATCTGAATTACAAGAAAAAACTCGTAATTTGTAAACAACCATATTTCCTTGACCCTCAGTGTTATAAAAGAATAAAAAAAATATATTTTACAAATAAAAAGGAAGGATTAAAACCTAGGGGAATCCTTACAAAGTGACGACCTTCTAAAGAAGTTGGGATCATTTTATGGTATAACGATAAACCACATCCTATGATCGAGAGATTGGAGGTTTTGAGGGGCGTGGAAACACCTGTTAATTGCTGTTGTTCCCAGGTCCACCCTGACCCGAGCTGGTAGCACTTGTTAGGGTCCCAGATATGGGCAAATAGTAATCCTTCCGAAGAAAAAAAAAACTTTATGAAAGTATAAAAATACATTTTTATATAAAAAATAAACCAACAATACCTATTTATAATAAAATTACCAACAATACCTATTTATGGTATATATTTAGTTGAAGCCATAAAATTGTGTTCAAAATATTTAGATTCAGGCATTAAATAACTCATAGAGGTATTGATATGCTGTTAAACAAAATCAACCAATCATTTTATGGGGCGGGTGCGCGCATTCAAAGACGAAACGTAATGAGAGTTTAACTTACTGGAATTGCCGACCTGCGATATGATTGCATGTGAAGCGATTGTCGGTAGAAGCAAAAAGAAGACATAGATCGGAGACATCGTTGATTCAATCTGAAGTTGAAGAAAACATTTCGTCTTTGAATAATATTGTCTTAGAAACTTTTATACACAGACATTGGCAATCCCAAAGGTCACATAGTGATTTAAAAATGTTATTGATTTTTTTTTTTATTAATGTAATCCACAAATTGCAGAGAAATTTGAATTATGTATGAAAATTAGTACAATATAACTTATGGAAATTGGCTCGTTAAAATATTTTGGACAGGCTTTATGTACTACTAATAATAATAGTTGCCGAGTACTCGTTTTTCGAACCAATCCGTCTGCTAGGGCGGTAAGCCAATCTCTGTTGCAGACGCCTTCTCAGGTACATTTGTGTTTGTTAGACACCCACAGAGGCTCAAATATGCTGTATACTCTCACTATGCTGAACGGACCTTAGTTACAATTTCGGGGAGAGAGCGACTAATCCGACGTGGTCAACAGTTTTTAAACAAATACATTCAAACCATCGGTCACACTGACTTACGACTTCGTGCTAGTTCTGTGAGCAGTTCTGTTCACAAGGCTTGGGTCCACTCGTGTTAGGGTCATTAGGAACTTTGCCAGGTCGATAACATTCATCTATCTATCTATCTATCTATCTATCTATATATATATATATATATATTCAAACATATATTGTTAAATATAAGAAACCACGAATGTCTATTATGTTTGATCATGAGTCGTTCTAAGCTTCATATAGTGGTTTTAGTTTCGGGAGAAAATGAAGACAAAAATTGTCCAACATTTGGATATTTTTTTATTATGCTATACCTCGATGTAAGTTTTTGGCTCATATGAGCCATCATCAGAGTGGTTATATGGACAGATATGTTCACCATGTCATCCTGTTATGTTTACATAGAAGTTTGCTGTAATGTTGTAATGTCCATATACTAGGCAGTCTCTCCTCTTAATTGATCCATCTGGGTGGAATGTCTCCCCAAAAACCCACACAAAAATTCTTATTCGGCGAAGAAGCGAATACATACGAGGTTGACGGGGTAACATCATTTAGTAGCCGTACAGCTGACATCCGTCGTTTCCAAGCTGACGAGTCGTTCGAACTTTTGCTCGAGTGTGGTGAGGTTGGCAAAATTCAACTCTGGTGCTCCTTATTGGCGAATCCAGCAGTTATTTGCCCAGCTATCACGTCGCACGAGTAGTTGACTTGCCGGCAGCAGCCTTCTATGTTGCGACCATCAACTGTGAACGAACAAAATTTGGCTCGAACTTGTAGCCTTCCTAAAAAAATGAGTTATTGACTCACCTTCCGCCTGACGTGTGGAATGAAGCGTCTGCCGGTGAACTTCCTTGTGCAAGCGCTTTATCGCAACGAATCGAATGTGTGACAAAAGCCTTTCCTCCGTAATCGAATTTAAGATTTCAGCCCCTATAAGGTAGGAAAGGAGCCTGTTGACTTCGGGCGAGCATGTCGTTCTCAATTCGTTGCGTTATTCCGACTGGGCTCGTAAGTTTACACATCTCCTTATACCGAGTCCAATATATCAATCCCACGGCCACTCAGCTGTTTATATAACACTGGATGAGGCAATTTATGTCTGCCTATGGAAGACCCCCCCCACCATTATCTAATGAAACTTTCCATTTATACTCTATATTAATGACTTGTGTCAAATGAAGAACTTCAAAGAACAAAATTCAAATCAAATTCTTCATCATCGTCATCATCAAATTATTCATCATCATCATCAAATTCATCATCATCATCATCATCATCATCATCAAATTATTCATCATCATCAAATTCTTCCTCATCATCATCGTCGTCATCAAATTTTTCATCATCATCATTATAATCATCAAATTCTTCTTCCTCATCATCATCATCATCATCAAATTATTCATCATCATCATCATCATCATCATCAAATTATTCTTCTTCATCATCATCATCATCATCAATTTATTCATCATCATCATCATCAACATCAAATTCTTCTTCATCATCATCATCATCATCATCATCAATTCGTTCATTCCGTTCTAATTCCTGATCCATTCCGGTGTGTTTGACGAACTTTGATCTAAGACACACATTAGAGAATTTCGACAAATGTTAAAAGTACAAAAATCAAATCCTTGTGAGTTAAAAAAAAACAAAAAAAAAACAGATCTGATTTTAGCCGCGTTGGAACTACTTTTGATTTGACTACCGTTTACCGGTCCAAAATTCCATAGGAAAACAACAAATTGAATAAAACATTTAACTAACTGGAATTAACATACGTACAGCGCTGATAATTACGGTTGGAAGTCGTGAATTCATAGAAAAGAAGTAAACCTAAACCAGCTTTAAAAAAAAATCACTTAAACCCTTTAACATTTCCTTTTCCTGGTGCACCCGCTGTACACCTCGAGGTCCTCGATAAAATCCAGAGACAAATATGCAATAAGATAAGTCCTGATCTGGCATTTAGTCTACAATCGCTATCCCACAGATGTGCCGTGGCTTCTCTCTGTCTCTTCCACAAGTATTTCCACGGCAAGTGTTCCGACGAGCTGCTTTTGCTGGTTCCCAGACTGCATGAATTTAAGCGAGTTACCTGGCTGGAATCTCGGTCCAATTCTTTCACTGTCAAAACAGTTAAATGTAACCGTCTCTTCTACTCAAACAGCTTCTTCTCTCGCACTTCCTCTTACTTGCGTCCCCGATGACTATAAACTTCAAATATTCAAGTGTAATGTCAATCAACATCTGACACCCTGAGCTTGTTCTCCGCCTTTCTCTGTATCCTTTTCTCAAACATGCCCCCTCTTTACTCCTTGCTCGGGATGAATTGCTTAATAAAAAAAAAAAAACACTTAAGAATAACAACTAATAATTTAAATAAGTTAGCCTCTCCTGTGATTTTGCTAGATTCGCCTTCAATAAGCAATTAAGATTCAACCTAATGACAAGTGATGGTAGATAAAGTAGTAACAAAAGTTCAATTACGGTGATTCAATTGTGCAATAAGGCCTGAGGTTTTATGAATATTTTGACGAGATTGCATCACTATTTTAGTCAGGTTTATTTTATTTAGTCAACTGTTTAATTCGAGTCGTTGTCTACCTCCAAGACAGCGTCTCCGATAAACAGTAATCAAGTCATTCTTTTTTTTGCGTTAGGTCACTACAACAATAGGAACACAATTCTTGCTTTTATTGCTCTTTTATTCACTCTTCGGAAAATCTGTCTTAAGAAGCTGATAGTCTTTGTAAGTTTCGCAAGCTATTAAGAACGAATATAGCCTTTCTAGTCTGTTTTATATTAGACGAGGTTTTGTGTCTAAGTCTGTGTGATTTTTCCAGTCAAAGGAAGTGTCTATCAGAAGTAAATAAGCATAATATTAATAGAAGCAGTTGACATTTATTTAGATGAGAAAAGTCGTTACTTTTCTTTGTTCTCGAAAGAAAAGAATTACCGAACAACTCTACAAAATATTTATATAATAACATTATTCTATCAATAACGCTTTTACTAATTACTGATCACTGACAACCATTTTGTCAATATCTTTCTTGATCTTTTTTATCTTTCTAGATTTTCAATATATTTCTGTAGTAAAATTATTTGTAAAGATTTTCTGCAGTAAACCATTAGCAATATATTTCCATTATACATTCCTATTCTGTCAGTAATATATACCTTAATTCCTGATCACTGACAATCCCTTTATCCTTGAAATTTCAATGTATTTCTCAAGAAAAATCATTTACACCATACATATAATAACTCTATTCTGTCTGTTATATTCACATTAATTCCTGACCACTGACAATCCCTTTCTTTTGCAAAGGCCGAGAAACAAATCTTCTTCAACGCAAATTTTAAAATAAAAATGTAAAATTCAATGTTAAATCATCATTCAATTGCCAGAAAGATTTTGTTTGTGTATAAAGTCACAAAAGCGCAAGCATAAGCGAGGTGGAGTAAAGGTAAAGTCAGTGGACAGAGATAAAAAAAAAGCTGAGAGGGTTCAAGGTGAATTCAAAAATATAGGTATCACTTTGACTGGGTTTAAACCCAGTCAAAGTGATACCTATATCAACGTTAAAATAGAACCGTGATTATTATTATTAGTATTAGTAGTATTCTTAGTAGTAGTAGTAGTTATTAAAAATGATCTATGACCATTTTAAGGAATAATGTTTAATGTATTTGCTTAATAATTCCAACGCGGGATATCATAGGATACATAAACGTAGGTACCTCCAGTAAAAGCGATATAACATAAGATTTAAAATGCATTTTAAAAATGAATAATCTTTCTTCGGGGTTTTATGTTAGATTTAATTTCAAGCTAATCGATTAAATTTAATATAACCAATAAACAAAATACTTTGTTGTATTTCAAACCGAATTTAAATTGATTGAACTTTAAAATCGCTAAAATCGGCCATATTGACAGCTCTGTCAACACAACATAATTCTCTTCATTAAAAAGTCTTTCAAAAATAAAATATAATTTTCTGAAATTTTATTTGAGGAATATTAACTGATTTAATTAATCTGAATTAAAAAATACTTTGTTTATAATATTGCAAGATAGCATTTTTAACACAGATGTGTTTTTTATGATTTTTTGAGAGATTTACAGATAATGAATGTTTGGCATTTTTAAGTAAAGGGCACATAACTGTAAAAATTACTTGAATACAATGTGAACTCCTTTTTATATAATATTTTTAATTACCCAAAAATATGAAATATTCAGGAAAATTAGAATATTAGTAATCTAATTTTTTATTGAATTTTAGGGGTACTTTGGCTTTACAGTCTTACTTACAAAGACGCTTGTGGAGGAAATGTTAGAAAACTACAAATAAATTTTAAATTTACTATAGCTACTTGTCTTATTTTCTGATAATGTCGTGTATGGACGTCTGTATTTACAAAAATTGCACATTTATACACACACAAAAATTAATAATTCTTTTTAAAATACTGGGGTTTGGTAAATTGTAGTAAGCTTTTCCCTTTATGTTTAATAAATTTTTTTTAATTAATAACAATACCACCTAATCGCTACAAATTAAGACGAAATTTTAAAAGATTTAAATTTTATAAATTATTATAATTAAATTTTTAAAAAATGAAAACAATTCTTGTAAAAATTCATTATTCATCGAAAACTTTTTCTTAAGACAATTGTGTCAATAATATATTTTAAAAGCAATTAAAAGCATTTCTAATTAAATAATGTTTTATTGCATTTTTTATTTTATGATTCATAGTAGATTTTCTGTAACTGGGAGCCCTGTTTGACAAAAAAAAAATTATTTAAATTCTCCAATGTTTTCTACGTATAACTAATGTAAACATTAAGCTCTACAAAAATGAATTTTTCAAAATTTCATTAAATAAGTGTGTGTATGTGGGAGTGTAGAACATGTAAAAAAAATGTTACCAAGATTTTCTAAAAAAAGAAACGTTTCAAAAATAATTTCATTCATTTCTGAATAAGTCCTGAAAGTTTCATTAAAATCTGATAGTCATCTGATTTTTGCAAGAATTTCAATAATAGCATAAAGATCTTAATAAAACTTTCTTTTAAGTTTAGGCCATTTTTTCATCATGTATGTTCATCTTTTGTGAATCTTTGGAGGTACCTAGAATTGTATCTGCCGATTTTCGGCTGTGGATAGTTGTCTAAAAAGAGAGAGGATCAAAAAGGGAAGGAAAAGTGCACAATGCAAGAGGGAGTGAGAAGAAGCAAGGGAAAAAAAGCGAAAGAAAGAAAATCAAAGGTGGTGGGTAAAAAACGAGTGACAGAGAGAGAGAGAGAGAGAGAGAGAGAGAGAATGAGAGAATGAGAGAGAAAGAGAGAGAGAGAGAGAGAATGAGAGAATGAGAGAGAAAGAGAGAGAGAGAGAGAGAAAGAAATTAGGAAAGAGAAAGTTCACTTAACTTGTTCGACTTCTTTTTCTTGTTGCACAAACACGAATAGTAATTTTTCTTCCGAAACTCTTGTGTCGATTGCAATATATCCGATGTTTAGGGCTACTTAGTGTCGCCGCCTTCTCACCGCACGTAACCCCAAATGTCAGTATGCGAGAACCGACTAAGTTTTTCGTTTTACAATCGATTGTCCGCCTCTCCAGAGAGAAAGAAAGAAAGAGATAGAGAGAGAGAGAGAGAGAGTGTGTGTGAGAGAGAGAGAGAGAGACGCACCAATCAAAATCCTTGACCATTTTCAAAAATTTGCTTACAAAGGGCAAATAATATTTGAATGAAATGTCATACAAATACTGTGAAAAAACTCTTCCCAACACCCGCTTGTCTGTTATGGTTGTATTTAACCGCTTTTACGTTTTTCTTTTTCTTTCTTTTTTTATCAGGTGTTATTTTTTATATTCTGTGATTTTCAAGAAAGATGACAGCGAAACTTTAGTATTTTCCTAAATAATACGTTCTTTTTCTCCTCTTCCCTACCACTGAATCATTTTATATTCCGCTCTCAAAATAAAGACGTACAATTTTTTAAATCGAAAAATCGCATTATTCAATCAGTTTTTTGCTCAGAACTGTTACTTTGTAAAACAGACTGAAGAGAGGATGCTTCTACGATCACTACGATCTTCTTAATGGCTCCAAGTCTAAAGTCAACTGTTATCTATCCTACATATCCTCATAATACGCACTTCTTGCTTCCTCCTTCTACGCCCCTCAACAACCTCATTCGGTAACCCTCTACCATGAGTGGCTCTTGCGCCTTGTCTTGAATGAACAATATTATCAAAACGGGAGAGCAATATTCACTATTAAGTACGATATTTGGCAAAGAGAAAAGATTCTGCATTATTAGGTCGGTAAGTTAAACTTGTTAAATTAGAAATGCAGACTAGCATTCTTTTTTCGTCTCTGCTTCTGATGTTATGCTGTATTTTTCAAAGATTCGGAAAATAATTAGAAGCTTTCTATCCAGACCCCAACACAATTCGATTTTTCAACATTTCTAGCGTTTAATCATCCCCTATTTAACATCAGGTTACCTACTATAGCGTGAAAAAATGAGCAAGCTCGTCTCGCAAACGAATTCACTAGTGTATAGAGTTTTGTTTCGGGTGACATATTGGCCTGCAAACAGACACTGAATGATAGAAAACAACAACAAACAAAACGAAGACTTGAGTAAAAAGAATATATATATATATATATATATATATATATATATATATATATATATATATTGCCAAATTTATTGTCGTTAAAGAAAATACATTGACAAACTATGGTGACAGTTCACTAGGCAAAAGATCTCTGCATATTTATGTAGAATGTGAGAAGGGCATTAACATTAACAGTTTTGTAGTTGTGGTGAAACGTTCTCTGTCCTGAAAAGGAAAGCGCTCTTTACTACACTACAGTTCCATTCCTATTAGATATCTCACTTTACCAACGAGCTTGTGTCAAACAAAGTTAAGCTTAGTGAATAAGCAAGCTCGTTTCACTAAAGTAGTGAATTCGATCCTCGCTCGGTGTTGCACATTCGTGGCTTGTGCCATTTTGAGCAAAGTTTAGTAAATATGTATATAAAGAAGTTATTTTAAAAATCGTTGGCATTTTCAATGATACATCGTCTTATCATGGGATTACGGTGTATATTTCGTACAAATGCATTATATGTGATAAAATGAAGAATATTGTCATTGTGAGATTAGTTAGTATAAAAGGCGTGGTTCTGGTTAAAAAAAACGTTTTAACATTAAAGCAAAAATTACAATTGTTTTTTTCAGCCAATGAAAAGCCTTAAAAACAAATTTAAAGAAACACATCCATCTGAGTCATTTTATGGAATCTGGTCTTATAGGAAGGATATTTAACAGCATAAGCACAAAGTTTTGCCAGTGAACAGGCACCTTCTTATCACCATAATCAGGGTCGGCGCTAGGCTTGCTGGTAACCCGGACAAGCTGCTGAACTTCAGCGCCCTTACAGTATATTTTTTTAAAATCTTCACAAGGAGAAAAACTGAAAATGTAGAATAATGAGTTTATTGCAATATACAACTTAATAGAAGCTAAAGAAAACATTCATTATCCTCCTTCCTAAAATATTTTTCTAGCTTTTCATGGCACTTTCTACACCTATCTTCTTTACAAGATCATTTTCTATTGACAAAATAGCCAAAGAATTTAATCTGTTTTGAGTCATGGGCGATTGCAAATATGCTTTTCTAATCTTTGGTTTACTAAAGCTTCTCTCTCTAGTGGCCACAGTAATGAGTATTAATAAGCATTATCCTCATTGCAACCCACAGATTTTTTTAAGCGTTTCACCCCAAGCAAGGCCACTAGCACTCAAGGCGTTACAGAGAGTTTGAGCGAGTGCAAATAGGAGCGATAGAGGGAGGGTGAAGAGAAGGATAGGGAAGACGTCGATTGACATTACATTTGAATAGTTGGAGATTATAGTTATCAGGGAAACAGGAAAAGGATAGGGAGTTCTACAGGCGAGAAGTGCACGACATGAAGCTATTGGAGTAGAAGAGACGGCTACATTTAACAGTTACGACAGTGAAAGGGTGAGAGCGAGATGCCAGCCTAGTTGAATGCTTAAATTCATGAAGTCTGGGAACCAGCGAAAGCAGCTCATCAGAACAATTACCATGAAAGTATTTGTAAAAAAGACAGAGAGAGGCGACGGCACGTCTGTGAGAGAGCGACTGCAGAGGAGATGTCAGATCAGGGCTAACTTCATTGCATATCCGTCTCTGGATTTTATCAAGAACCTTGAGACTAACAGAAGGGGCTCCAGACCATATATATTTGGCATGAGATCGTGTAACTTATAAATGTTTATTAACCTAACGACTCCAATGGAAGCTTTATATTTTCTGGGAATAATTCTTTTGAAATATTCAATTCAGTCAAGTGATCACATCCATTAATATTAATATTTTCTTGCTACTTTAACTTATCCTCCAAACCTTGACTTGCTACTTTGAGTTTATCTGGCAGATCTTTTAGGTTATTTAAAAACCCCCATATGTTTATTGAAACTTTATAACTGTTCAATTCTCTCAGATAAAGAATTAATAGCTCTTTCGAGTATTACATTGAACATATGATTTTAAAATATTTTGTTTAGGTCATCCCGAACTGCCAGTACCTTGAGCCGGCACTGTCCATAACAATGAGAGACCAAGAATCAAAGGAAACAGTTTTAAATCAAGGCTTTTCGGTTCAACTTTATTGTACTCTTCTTTTTATTACTGAAATCAACTCAACATACTTTGAAATGGAACTGATTCCAGTGACTTTAAGCTTACAAGTCGAATTAATACAAAAATATTATTTCTTCAAACAAAATAAAGAAACATTAACAGACAAACTTCAACTAAAAATTCAAAGACCCTAATATATAGCCATAAATTTGTTCTTATATGTCGATGTAACATTTGTTACCATTCAACTACAAATATCTGAAAGTCCCGACTGAAAAAGACCTGTGTTTCAAACTAGCAACCTTTTTCCCATTTAAAAACGTCAATCTGAGTTAAAACATTAATTGTCCCTTCAAACTTTGCATGCAAATTCCTTTTAAGCATTATTATATTACTCTCTACCACCACACACGCACGCACAATTTTTTAAAAATGTTTTAAGTAAGTTTATTTTCAATAGTAAGTTTATTAAACCAATTATTTATCATTTTTTGTTCAGCTATCTTCTGCCATCCGTCATAATTCATCATAATTTCTAAGCAATGTCTTAAGTGCCTTTTGTCGTCTTCCAGGGAATGTTTTTTTTTCCTTAAGAGAATTCTTAACATAAAATATATATATAGTAACCCGCCAATTTTGACTATTTTTAAAAATGGAAGTTGAGGTAGAAGTTGCCACAATTCAATAAAAGAAAAGAATTGTCATTGTTGGTTAAATTGGAAGGTAATTAAAAATATAGCTAACTTGGTTAACGAAGATACTACAAGTTCCCAAAATAGTCTACCGTTTGTTGCAGACACGTAAAAATCGAGAATGCATTTTAAGTAAGAATAAAAATGATATGTGAAAACAACTTTGGATTTGAGCAACGCATGGACTTGTTATTCGTCTTTAAAAACTCGGGCTCCTGGTCTAGGCCGGTCCGAACTCGTCTAAGATAATCATAGTTGTGATAACCCCTGACCTGTAGCCAGAGGAAGTATCATGATTTTCTAAGCGTACCTTAGATGTGCCACAAGGTCAAAAGTATGGGGATCGAACTCACTTTCCAGGTGTAAATGTTTTAGCGAGACAAGCTTGCTAACCATTATTACGCCGACTATTTTTACGCCTGAGTTTATTCGAAGCGCGAGTAAGGTCTCCAGGCGCATGCGTACACAATGTTTACTGTCAGCTTTTGCAATCAAATTCCTTTCACCCCAACCCTTGAAAAATTTACTTAAAAGCTCTAATCTATTGTGAAGAGACGATTATCAAATAAGCTTTTATGTATATAAAATTTGAGGTTATTTTGGTTTCTATGTATACCCACACATAATGGACACAGGAATCAATACTGTATAGTGACTGCCACGTTCAAGCCTCAATGCAATAATCAATCCAAGACTACACTGTCTATAGCGATAAACGCTCTCTCTCTCCGATACTGAGTACTCCTACTCTATAAATATAGAAAATTTGAATCAACACACACACACATATATATATATATATATATATATATATATATATATATATATATATATATATATATATGAGATAAAGATATATATTTTTATATATCAAGAACAATACTGGGGAAAATGTATGACAAAGTGGAAAAAGTGCATTTGTCCCCATATATATATATATATATATATATATATATATATATATATATATAATTCCGGAGAATAAAACTACTAAGACATATCACTCTATTAATTGAACTATGTACTTAGTTCATGTTACGTTAACTGGAAAACACTTACAACAAAAGAATTCGTGGATTTACCAAATTACAAAATTCTTATAAAAAAATTCTCACTTGAAATATTTGAACTTTAGCGTTGCGACTTGCATGTTCCAATATTATATAAACGTTAATAAATAACACATTCTTAAACACATTTATTTCGTCTTCAAGTTTTGATTTTAAAGGAAAAAATTACAGCCTGATGATGAGGACATGAAGTTCTTGAAAGTACTTGCTGCTCTAAAAAGTACACCAGATTCATCTGACAACAATTTTATACATAAGGATAGCATCATTCAGTGGATTGTTAGTAGTTTAATGCTTCTATTAACGAAGAGATTTCGCCTTAATTGCATTATTGCTAATTGATTCAATGTATGATTATCTCTTTATAATATATATATATATATATATATATATATTGTCAAATTATCTAAGCACCAACTGTCAGAAAAATTATTTTTTGAGTTTTATTGAATTATTTTTGGTAAGACTGGGGACGAATTTTCCGTATGTTCACACTTGACATTGCATAAAGTTTTTTTTACTAAAATGATATATTTAGGGTTTTTCTTTATATAACTAAAAAAGAATCTGACGAACACCCCCTAATTTAAAAAATACACACGAGATAACGAAAAGGGTGGATGGGACATAGCCTCCCCCACCCCGGGCCAACACCACTTCTGCAAAAAAAATATTTTCACAAAGTTTTCTAATAAAATAAACTATTCAGTATAAACTTTATTCAGTAATGAATAAGTTCTGAAAAATTTCGTTTAAATCGGAAAATTTATTGATTTTTGGAATTTGTTT
Source organism: Acanthosepion pharaonis (assembly GCA_903632075.3). Classification (NCBI taxonomy): domain Eukaryota; kingdom Metazoa; phylum Mollusca; class Cephalopoda; order Sepiida; family Sepiidae; genus Acanthosepion; species Acanthosepion pharaonis. Next base: position 3,385,748 of record CAHIKZ030005024.1, on the reverse strand, counting down.
TTAAACGGAGGGTAGCGATTTTTTCCTTTCATTTAAAAAAAAAAACCCTCCATAAAAATGACAAAATAGAAAATCTTTTTCGTGCGACGCGTTTTATTCTTTAGGACATCATCGGACTAAATTATTCTTTAGGACATCATCAGACTAAAGGGATGTTTACGCTGATGTCATTGCACATAGACATACAAGAGCGGGAGATGCTGAAATCTTTTATATTTAATAAATTTTTTAAATATGTGTTTTGTTATATAGTCTAGTTAATTTCATTTTTTCTCTTTTTGTTTATGTTTCCCACGTTTATCACCAAGTATCCCACACTATGACAAAAATGCATATATAATTTTCTCCCATATATATATATATATATATATATATATATATATATATATATAATGTATATATCTATATTGATTTTAAGAGTAAATCCCACTCAGATACAAAATAGCAGTGATAAAAAAATTTCTAAAGGGACCACACGAGAATTCATCCGCTCATCTACTTTTCCTTAAAGAACTCAACAATGCAAAACAGGCACTAGTTAACAATGGTTTTATTAACCACCTCATCGACCACCAGATTAGACTATTTCTCTCCGAAGTAAATAATAACGATACAGAACACATAGACAAAAAGAATATAAATATTTTCTAAAAAAAGCCAAATGCACGTCAACTATAAAAAAGATAAATCTTCACTTAGAAATATCATAAAGAAATACGCTACTACAGTTGACCCGAATAAAAAAAATTAAATTATCTATTACAGCAAAATATAAAACAGCTAACCTTATCCTCAAAAATAACAACATATCTACAAACTCAGAACTACAAAGAAGGAACATTATTTACGAGTTCAAATGTCCCTTAAGGAACCGCGTTCCTGATCAAAACAAACTCAAACATATTTACATCGGTCACACTATTACACCCCTATCCAAACGACTTACGTTACATCTATCCGACCACAACTACATCAGAACTCATTTAAACACACACACTAACTTACCATCTGAAATATACTAGTAGAAAATACAAGCATAATAACCTCATCCACACGCAAAAACATATAAAAAAGAATAGAATCCATAATAATAAAAAAGAAAAAGCCAACACCCAATAATATTAACTAGAAAGACGGACACAGTATGGTGACTGTGTTTGGAAAATAAAACATCCCTATAACTCTAGATAGATACACACAATCCACACATTCAGTTAAAAAGTAAAAATAAAATCATCCTTGATAATGGCTAAAAGTATATACGAAAGCGCTAGGAATTATAGAACATTTGGACAGTTTCTACACAGTCTGTGTCCAGAAAAGAAAACACTTGTTCAAACAGAAGAAAATCAAATAAAAAGCTTAATCGCAGTACCTTATCTGCCCTCTTTAATGAAACATGTATAAATGAGGGATTGCTGCCTAAATACACAATTATATATATATATATATATATATATATATATATATATATATGAAGAAATATAGTCTTAAAATGTGCTATATTTATGGGATAAAGTGCTCAATATCAGAGATAGAGCGTGTGTAAATATAAAAGTGAACATAGAAGTCAACACTTAGAGGCGACAGTCTGTTTCATACCACGTGGCCTGACGATTGCATGTAGCATGAAACAGACTGTCGCCTCTAAGTGTTGACTTCTATGTTCACTTTTATATATATATATATATATATATATATATATATATATACACACACACACAAACAATAAACAAAAACTAAAAATTCTTGAAGCTATATACATAAAACAGTTGAAACCTAACCTGAACAAAATAAACTACGAAATCTCCACAAATATTCTTAAATACCTATAATTGATAACAGAAGCCCTTGGTTTATACCAACGGCTTCCCACACTTAATACTTCTCGTTTTTACTCTCGTGTGACTCATGAGCTGCGACGCGATTTTCGCTTCCGCGTCTCGTATACACGAGTTAGTCGTTGCTTTGAAATTTTTCATGCAACAAAAACAGACTATCATTACTGTTTCGTCCGTGTATTGGTTGATATATTGAAAAGTAATTGTCATCTTTTATAATGGCTTATGTAAGCCGAAAGCTTAGATTGGATTTAAACATTTATCAATATGGTGATTTTCTTTCGTCTTTCAATGATAATGTTATTAAGCTTATCAGACAATATGAAAGGAACTTACTTAAAATAAATAGACAAAACTTGTCTATATTATTTAATGAAACATGCATTAATGAAAAATTGTTGCCTAAATATACACAATATATAAGGTGTATGGCAAATACTTTTGCAAACTTTGAGGGAAGATTCCTCACACCAAACAAGGACAAAGTTCATATAAGCATATGTCTGCAAATCCTTCGTTTTTGAGTTATTAAGTTTAAAGTTTACGATAGACGCTGTTAAATGTACAATCCAAGATACAATTCACAAATACTTAATACCATAGTTTGTGGTACCAATTGTCTCAGCAACGCGACGATAAACATCAGCAAAGGTTGGATGACTTGACTGCCTTCGGTCTGGAAACGCAATGTGAGACAGCCGTGCAGCCTCGCGTCCTTTACCATTCACACGGCCTTATGTAAAATCTTATCTGCCTGCTCACGATATGAATATCCTGCTACTCTTATGCGAAAGACTTCTCAGTTACCACACTACTACATTATTATAATTATATAAACGATATAAGTGATTTAATGACAAAGTGGAAAAATCTGTGTAACGTCTTTCGTCTTCTAAAAGGATTTCATCGGACTAAAGGAATGTCTTTATTAATGGAATTATATATATTTGGAGGGGGGGAGATATAAATGTCAACGTGGGTTATAATTGTGAGAGAAAGTGCTGAAGATATCGTAATGCTAAATATTAAAATTTTTAATTTTGATGAATTGGGATCGAATACAAATCAAATATGGATCGAATTTTAGTGATAGGATTCTACCTCAGAGCCCTTAGAATATGTAATCCAGAATACCTAGGTAAAGAAGAGAAATACTCTGAGAAAACATTTAGACTTCACTACCCACACCATTTCATCCTCAACGCTATAAAATAAGCCGACAAAATCTACAAATACAAAAAAATAGACAGCACCGATAGCACTTTTAACAACAACACAAAATTCATAATCCTACCTTCGAACATTCTTTCTACAAAACTTGTAAATAAATAAATATCCATAATAATAGGATCTTTACCACCACGTCCAAGTCAATCGGAGATATAATTAGGAAGAAAATTAAAATCCAACAGCAACGCCCGTACTTATCAAATAAATGTCTTACAATGTAAAAGCATATATATCGGAGAGACATCACGGAATCTAAAAGCCCATATCTACGAACGTAAAAGAGATTTATGCTTAGACACCCATTCAAGCTCGCTCGTAATACACACGAACAAAACTAGCCATAATTTTGATTTTACTAATGCAACCCTAATTAAAAAAGAACATAATTCTTTACGTCGAAAGTCCTTTGAGGGATCACTAATAACTATATTACTAACTATAAACACACACTAAAAACATTATATTACATCACCAACCTTTATTGAATCCATTCTTACAGAATCTAATGTATGTTTATCTAAAACAAACGGTATGTACATAAAAACATTCCCAAATCAACATGCGAAAAACAACCAAACATAAAGTGTACTAGGTACAGACACACACATACACACACTTACGAATATACATTATCATCTGTATCCTATCTAGACATGCTAGAATTATTATACATTTACATACAAAAGGCAATATTTACGGTTTTTCAGTTGGGCTCGGAATCCGTTAATTCGAAAGGGACGCGTCGTCTCTCCTTAAGTTCGGTTTATTCAACCAATGAACATCGTACGACACAAAAATAAAAATACCATAGTTTCTTTCTTCTTATTCTCCATATCACAGTCTCTGATGAAGATTTAATAAAAATGAAACATGTTAGATTGATAAACGTTTCCTATTTGTACTTTATCTTACCATTTTCAAGTTTAAAAATTTAAAAAATTTAATCTCCCCCCACCCAAAGACGAAACTGAACACATAGCCGAGTCGATCTTATTCAACGTCTCTACGCTTTTGTTTTAGTTTTTGTTCCTAAAATATCCCACATTCAGACAACAGAAGATCTGCCCCCGAAGGTGAAAACTTCTAAGAACCTGGATGTAAATTTACCGTGAATCATTTAGCAATCAGTGCATTTTCTATACATTTTTCGCCATATATATATATATATATATATATATATATATATATATATATATATATATATATATATATACATTTATTAAAGACATTTTTTTTATGTTTAACGTTGTTATTTATAGATACAAGTATTTAAGCAAATGCTCTGTTTATGATAAACAGTATTAAATAACATTTACCGGCCTGAATGTCCGACAAATTTTCATAGAAAATATTCGTTCTTTGACAGGATTCGAACCTGCATCCTATACGGAACCGTCATTTACGCCGACGTGCCTTACCTCTGGGCCACAAAGAACCTTTTCGGTAGAGATTGTAATAAAAAGATTTTGAAAATGCTACACAAAGCCCTTCATGTTTCAATACTATGATTGTACTTCTTCAGGCGATGGTAAGTAACTGGCGATTAAATGATTTTTGAAGAAATTTAAATTTTACTTCTTTTCCGAAAGTTAAAGTTGTGGGGACATAAGGTCAGAATTAAAAATAGACTTGTGGGTAGGTCTTGATTAACCAATTAAATGTTAGATCTACGCTAAATAGAAAAGTAAGGTCTGAGGGTGGAGGTGGGTGAGTTATTTTTTTATGTCATGATAAACCGGGACATAGATATGTCATCATTGAAGATTGTGGAAAATATACCAGCGACAAATGTATCGTGATTGTAGACAAATATGACAGGTTGAAGGGAGGGGTGGGTTAATCAGACGTTAAGTTAACAGATTTTTTTTTATTCATGGGCCTGTAGATAAAATTAATATGTGGAACATCTATATACGATATTAATAATACTAACTGTGCGGCAATACATAGCAATATTTAAGCTGAATAAACAAAATAAAGTAATTACCCGTAGAGGGTGAACCATTATATATTAATAAATTATGACTGTAAGAAATGGTAATACGTAATTTAAAAAAAAATTAACGATATTTTAAGGTAAACGATAAACTGTGTCGGCAATTTTGCCGTTAATTCACTCCTTTGATTTAACAGGGATTTTTTGTCAGCAAATTTGATTATTTGTAATTTTTCATGTAAACATAAGAAACTGGTTTCATTTAAAGATTTACAAGTTCTATTTTTTTTAATATTTTCCATTTTACCGTAGGGGTTTTATTAACTTCTTTTAAGTTCCAAAAATATTTAGAAAGAGACGTCCTATTTCTGTATGTGCTATTGGTGAAAGATAATATGTTGGTACCATCTAGTTTTAAAGTAATTATTGGTAGACCCAATATAAAATTTTTTAACTGTTTGATTTTCTATAGTAAAAATAGTGCTTAGGTAAACAAGAGAGTCTGTTTGACATCAGTTTTGTAATAGACATTCGTTAGAATTTCTACAATTACACTTGTTGGTAACATCTGCGTTTGTTGCTTTGGAATGACAATTATTACTCAGGTTTTGTATTTATTTAAAATTTTATTATGTTTTTTATAATTTTTATTTATGTTTTTTAAATAATTATTTTGTTATGTTTTAAATTTTAAATAATAATACACAATTATTATGTTATGTTTTAAATTTTTAATATTATTCAAACATATATTGTTAAATATAACAGACAACGAATGTCTATTATGTTTGATCATGAGCCGTTCCAAGCTTCGTATATTTGCTTTAGTTTCAGGAGAAAATATAGAAAAACTTCTATGTAAACAAAACAGGATTTCATCTTTGATAGTTGTAATGTCCATCGAACCACTCTGATGATGATGGATCATGTGAGCCGAAAGTTTAGCTCGATGAACAACATAATAAAAAAATATCCAAATGTTGAACAGTTTTTGTCTTTATTTTCTCCCAAAATTAAGCCACTATACAAAGCTTGGAACGTGTCATGATCAAACATAATAGACATTCGTTGTCTGTTATATTTAACAATATATGTTTGAATATATATATTATGAATGTGGCAGTGATACTTTACTGCCTAATCCCTCCCACAAATCCCAACTATAGCGCGAAACTTAACTCCCCCAGACTTACTTTGGACAAATTGCTGAACTGAATCTTGCCGATTGCAATGAACGTCTCCACGCATTTTTTCGAATGTAATGTATGTTTTCATGTTAATTTGATATTTCTTATTTTTTTTTTTACATATATATATTTCCCCCGCTTAATTCTGCGACGTCCTTTTTCGTCTCTACTACGAAATTTAACTTGTTTTTAATAATTTTGTACTAAGGCATTGTTATTTTTTTTCTCCGGTGTCGTACCGTCTATTCTGTTTTTTTTTTTTTTTTTTTTCGTTTACGTTCCACTGGCCGGGTAACATTAACATGATCCGAAAAAGATCGTATTCAGACTTAAAACTTAATTATTCCAAATTATAATTTTTATTATTGTTATTATTATTATTATTATTATTATATTTCCTGTGATTTTTGGTGTGTACACATTTTTTCCTGCTCCCGCCCGGAGACCTAATAACAGAAATTGCATCATGACATTTCCCCCTGACCAATTAAAAAAAAAATGAAAAAGAATACACATATTTTACATAGATAAAGCCCTTCGTAAGGTGTTGTTTGTACTCGTGAGAACAAATTATATATTTCTTTAAGGCATGGGCTTCCAGGAATCCCTTCAATTAGTCTACTGGAATCTTTTCCAACCAGTCCTAGGGCTCCAACTACAACAGGGATTGTTGATGTTCCCATGTGTCACATTTTTGAGATTTCCATTTCGATTATTATTATTATTATTATTATTATTATTTCCGCGCCCAGATATGCTTTCATTTATCGTTCTTTGTAATGATGTATGTGGAAGTCAAACCCGGATTTTTTTAAATAAGATTAGATAAGCCCTCCTATCGCCCGGTCCATACTCCTCTCCCTTCTCTTGGACAGGAGTAGAGGCTCACCCCTTGTTTCTTGTGTAAGAAGAGGCTTCCGGTTTTTTCCGCTTCTCAGGTCTTAATGAGTCATGATTTTCTTGTGATGCGTGTGGTTAGTGGCAACGTCTATCATACTGAGCGTACCGGGTTGGCAGTTTTATGGTTGCTGTTCCCAACTGGTAGTTAGCACCCTCGAGACTTGAGAGGCTTCTCTGATCAACATTTGCATAATATCAGGGTTCTTGCATTGCCATGTCACGCATGGAAGTGTCTCCCTGTAGGTAACTCCGGTGAGCAACCTCGAGATCACACTATGTTGCAGTTTACGCCATTTCCCTTCTGCATATGTGTTGTGTATGATACACCTAATTTACATAAGTGGAGTACCGACCATATAAATATGGGTTGGTACCGGAAGACGACGGAAGATTAAGAGATCGAATCCAGAGACTCTGCCCGACTGCGACTTAGTCAACCCATTCTGCAGGAACAGTCTTCCCAAGAATATACCAAAACTACCTGTAAATATTGTGTACCTTTTTTTCATTGTTTCAATACATTTTGTTACGTACATTTTGTGTTGTATTATTATTATTCCATGCTTATTCAAGCTTCAACAATATGTCACATCAATATTTATTGTAACCACTACTTCTACTCCAACAGCTTCTTTTCTCGCACTTCCCGCCTGTGGAACTCTCTTCCGTTTACTTGCTTCCCTGATAACTACAATCTTTACAATACAATACAAAATTTAAATAAAACATCAATCGCCATCTTCTGATTTCATGAATCCTGATCATCTTTTATCTTTTCCTCATTCTCCCTATAGACAGTGTTTTTTTCTCTCATCTTCATTCCCCTGCGAAGCAGTGCCACTCTCGGTCTTGCTTGGAGTGAAATACTTAAAAAATTCTCAAACATTCATATATACATTTTCTTTAAAAACAGAGCATTTACTTAAATAAATTGTATCTATTAAAAATAACGTATAAACAGAAAATATTATCTATCTATCTATCTATATATATATATATATATATATATATATATACAGTAGCGAGCGTAAAGATCAGAAAGATAAGAAAAGGTCTAAATATGAAATAACTTTTTATTTTAAAGCTTCAAAGAACATTTTATCAAGGAAAAATAAGGACATGAAGGTAAATTATATAATACCAAAATATAAAGCTCAATAAACTTATTTTGATAAAGTTATAAGAATAATTATATAACATTCGAAGAAGATAGATGATCAAAAACATCAGAACGATTAAATAAATCCATAAAATTGAATAATTATTTTGCATTATTGAAATTTTTTTAAGGTAAGAATATAAAATAGGGTATTTTACTAAATTACTCTTTACTGGCTCTTGCATTGTAAACATGGCGAAAAAAATCTGTGACATCATTGGAACTTAGAAAACTGATAGTCAAGTTATGTAATGAAGATAAACCCTCGATTGGGGATATTTCAAAGACTGTGTTGAAATCTAAGTCTTATTCATAGTATTTTAAGAAAACTTGAGGAGACTGGGTCATGTGAAGCCAAGAAACCACCTGGCAGGCCTAGGAAAACTACTGCAAGGGAAGACAGATGGATTGGTAATGAATCAAAAAAGGATCGATTTGCAACAGCAACCACTATCTCTAAAAGAGCTAATGCTAACCTTGGCATTAAAATATCAAGGCACACTATTTCCAGAAGACTTAATGAAATAAATTTGAACAGTCGAGTAGCCCCTACGAAGCCTTACATTTTTAAAAAGAATCAAATGAGCCGATTGAAATTTGCCACTGAACACATCATATGGACAGAAGAACAGTGGGATTGTGTTCATTTCAGCGATGAGTCAAAGTTTAACATGTTCGGTTGTGAAGGGAGAAGGTTCACTCGACGCAGTCCTAAGGAACGATATTCGCCTCAGGGCACTAAAAGGAGCGTTAAATTTGGAGGAGGAAGTGTGATGGTGTTTGGAATGATTTCAGCTGCGGGTACAGGACCTCTTGTCAGGCTACTCGGTAAAATTTACGCAACTGTATACAAAGAGATATTGAAACATGTTGTACCTAATTTCAATTAATCAACCAGCTGTATTTATGCAAGATTACGCGCCGTGTCACACAGCGAAGTCTGTTAAGACATTTCTTTCTGAGGAAGATGTTACTGTTATGGAGTGGCCTGCTCAAAGCCCGGACATGAGAATGTTTGGAAGTTACTAAATTAAAGAGGCTAAGGAAAAGAATCCAACAAACGTCGAAGAACTATGGACTAATTTGAAAGGAGAATGGGAGAAAATATCCATTAATGAATGCAAGACATTAATTCGCTCATGTAGCAAAATATGTAAAGCTGTTATTGAAAGTAAAGGTCTACACATCAAGTACTAATGAATTATGAACGGCATTTTCATTTGGATATGATGTATCTGTCGTGTCCACTAAAATATCAACTACAATATTTATAAACCAATCACACTCAAGAAAACACTTACAACTTAAAACACACCAATAAAATAATAGATTACAAATCAGAATGTTTGTTGTATTAGTCATCATCATTTTTAGGTAGATACCGACCAAATATCGTACGGACGTAGTAGAAGACATACCACGTGACTTCTTAGGGCCAATTAGAAATAAATAAATAATTTAATTCTGGAGCCGATATTGTTCGGAAAAAGTGTATAAAAACATACGAAATCCGTTCCCAAAACAATATACACGCGGCTGCCAGCAAGCTACACACAACTTTCGCCGATGACCTTCATGACCTCATGTCAAAAAACGACAGCGTTGACAAACTCCAGATCACGGCAACACCGCCAAAAGTAAGAAACAATTCGTATCTCTAGTATCCGTTTTTGCTATGAATCACGCACACACATGTTGACTTTTTCATACAAACACACACATCACAACATTTTATTGTTTCTCACACGCGTACACAAAGACAGTTTATATTTTATTTCAGAACTTTATCAACACAAACAAGACATTACTTTCCAACTTTTTGTATTCCTATCGTTAAATCAATGTTTATTTGTTGAAACTACGTCGTCTTTTCTACTGAATTTTATTCCTTCAATGAAAAGCGTTTGATTATTCTCGGCGGCCAAATTACGAGCGACCCTGTAACGATATTTTATTAATGTATTGAATCCCGACACTCCAAATTTTAATATTCAACGAAAAACCGAGTAGAAGGATTCCTACATATCCATTATAATAGTATGATTTTGTTAATCGTTCTGATGTTTTTGATCATCTATTTTTTTCGAATGTTTTATATTTATTCTTATAACTTTATCAAAATAAGTTTAAGCTTTATATTTTGGAATTATATAATTTACCTTTACAACCTTATTTTTCCTTGATAAAATGTTCTATGAAGCTTTATTTCACGTTTAGACTTTTTCTTAACATCGTTCTGATCTTTATGCTCGCTACTTTATAGATATGTTATGCGTAAAACCGCCAATGTTTTGAAATTAAAAAAAAACTCAATGTAAAACAAAGTACAAAATACAAAGACAAATATGTATTTTTTCTTCATCCCCTTCTTGTTGATGATTGCTAATGTACATGAAACTGACAATAGCGGAAGTGTAGGAGTATGTGTGTTTTCTTAAGAGTCATTGTTATTATTACAAGATACAATATTACACTATTTACATTGTTCGGTCGGACTATCGTCCTCATCTTTGTTGCCATATTTATCACAACATTTCGGCCGTTGTACGCTCCGGTCTTCTTCAGGTGGTTGGAATGTCGAACTGAACCCTTTATTTCGCTCACTGGGGTAGACTGTTCTAGTTCCACGTGTCATGTCTAATGGGTGTCAGTTATCAGTTATCTCCTGTTAATTCCCCTCTCCAAGTTCTCCACCGCCTTAACCATGTATTGAACTCACACTCTTTAGGTCCTGTACAGAACCCAAAGAGTGTGAGTTCAAAGTTACTAATATCCAAAAAGAGGCTTGCACACAAGCGTGTTTTAAAATTTTTGAATTTCATGATATTTCGATTTTGTTTATCATGCCTTGATCGAATGACGAAACGCATCGGCAAGGACTATACATGTGTATGCGTTTTTTTATACAGTTCATCCAATAGAAGGCACAATGGCTACTCACGGCAGAGGGTTACTGGGCGAGATTGTTCTAAGGGAGGGGACAGGAGGGAGTAAGAAGTGCATATTATGAGAATATGTCGGATATATATCGGTTAACCCTGGACTCGAAGAGACCAAAATTCTAGTTGTCAGAGATGCGTCCTCCTGGGAGTTTGTTCTACAAAGTAACAGTTCTTGCGTGTGTGTGTGTGTGTGTGTAGGGGGTGGTGGCTGTTTGAGTAGAACTTAATCTTTATCAAAGGAACACGGGTAGAATGCCACTGTGAACATGGCGGATCCAAGCTGTGAAGGTCGTTGCTGGTAGAAGTAAGGGTTGTAACTCGTTCGAACATCTACCATAGTCGTAACGATAGGCTAGTGAGAGGCCAACAACCTTTCGTCTGTACGTGCGTGTGTTGAGATATTTCGCCTTTTAGATATGAGAGAGAGAAAGAGAGAGAGAGAGAGTGCGTTTGTGTGTGTGCGCGCGAGAGAGAGAGAGAGAGAGAGAGAGAGAGATTTTAGCTTTTTAGATCAGTCGTTTTCCTCAAAAATAAATCAAGATACTATTTTATTATTCAGGAGTCCCAACCGGTTGTCGATCTGGGGATGGTGTATTTTTGATTGTGATTAACAATGTTCCGTTTTATTGATCGTCAGTAAAATCTGATCCCACCTTTCTGGACAGATATTTTCAACCGTACAATTATCTGCTGTTGGTACAGTTGAACTGAACGCCGAACGTAAATGATAATTTGAACGCTGCGTTCGAATAATTGGTCGGATAAAACTGCTCGAATGATTTTCCTGACTAAAAGATGTTTTTTTTCATTTTTTTTCTTTTTGAGGCGGAGGAGTAGAATTTAAAATTTAAATTAGTCATTGGCGCTCAATGTAAATTTGAAATCGAGGCTGCCACACTCAATCCTTTTCTTATGTTAATGGCAACATCAGCACAAAGTCAGCTTTTAAGTTCAGCGGAATTATGTCAACAAGGTTAAGAAAATACAAACTGATTTATGAAATAAAATCCGGCGAAATGAGCAGCTTCAAATGTAAATGTTTTCACGAAATCCTCAAATACGTTGAAGGTCTCTCCTTGAAAACAAGGCTTTTACAAGCACAAGGGTGGACATTTTATGACAGTGTTCATTTTGATTTTGTTTCGGGCAAAGTATAGTAGAAAGCATGAAATCTAAGCGACAACAAACGCTTTCTTCTTGAGATCTAAAATACAAGGGATCCTCATATCTATTATCATTTCATTACAATTTTGAGTTTTTATCTCAGAACTTCGAGAAACAATCGACAGACTGTGCTTAATTAACTGCGTTAACACTCACACACACACTCATGATTTCAGTGCCCTGAATTTGTTATATTCGTTGAGGATATGTCTGTCTATATTTCTTAGATGAGGTATTATATACACTATTTACATGATTCGGATTATTGTCCTCATCTTTGTTGCAATATTTATTACAACGTTTCGGCCGTTGTACTATCCGGCCTTCTTCAAGTGATTTGAATGTCGAACTGAACCCTTTATTTCGCTTAAGCAGGAGATAACTGATAAATGACATCCATTAGACATGGCACGTGGAACTAGAACAGTCTACTCCAGCGAAAACATTTTTGAAGACAGACTGTAGGGAATTGAACGGCCTAAATTTAATCTCTACTATTTTTACTTTCAACAAATGTACCAAGAAACAATAAACAACAAGAGAAATAACAAATTCAACAAATCAATTCAATACCAAAAATAGATTTTTCTTTTATCAGTGACAAAAGTGATACAATTTGTATTGATGTGTTGTATTGAAATTATTATTGCATTTAGATTGTGTACAACTGATATGTTGTTGTTACGTAGAAGTTTAAATTTAGTTCAACATCCTTTCCTAGTTTGCTTGAAATAGTAATGAAAGTTTTGTGGAAAGAATGTGTGCTGAATAAATTGTTGAATAAAAGTTGTGTAAGTTTAATGAATATTAAATTATGTATGTTAAAATTAAAAAGGTTTTTGAGAGCTGAATTTTAAGTGTAAATTAGTTTTCAGTTCACAGTTCATTCAGAAGTTGTCTCTCTTTGATTGTTGAAATGTTGAGTTCCATTATCAAGTGTTTGATTGTGATAACGTTTCAATAAACTCACTGGTGAGAATGAATTATGATCATTGTGCGAGTTGGTGAGTTAGTGTCTTCCTCCGCAGACTGATTTTCTCACTGGCAAAGTTGAGTAATTAGATGTTAATTCACTTCCAGGAATGAGCAAAAGCTGATGTGTGAACGATTGAGTGAGCGAATTTTCTGGAAGCAGAGACTATGTTAATGGGTAACCACCTCTAGCCTCAGAATATTTGACGTAGTTTTTAGTAGGAGACTGCGTTACTGTCACGATGCTCACTAGCGAGATGCGCTGGTGTATCATATTTATTTACTTGTTAATCACGTGATAGGCTCGAGAAGACGTTTTCATATTCTGGGCGGTTTTCTGGTTTGAACAGGTTGTGCGTAGGCGGAAATATGACCTTGGTATTAATAAACCAATCAAAATATGTTAGTTGCTGAAACTTGTTTTGCAGTCTCTATGTGTTTAGCTTGCACAAGATTTTAGAACTTTGCACGTGAAGATACACAAAATACAATTTTAATATGTATTGTCCAATCAGGACGTTGTTAAATAACAGCATTATGGAAATTAGCTGTGTTCCATGAAATGTAAAAGTCGGATTCTACAAGACCTCATGTTAAAAAAATTGTTACGGTTTGTGTGCTAAAATCCCGTAGTGAAGACAAAATACTGCCGGGTACTATTCCTAGTTAGATTAACCGCAGTGGCAAACAAACTTTGCACATATAAAACATTAAATGCGTGCTTAATAAAAATACATGTTTTTTGTGCACAGAAAAAAAAATATATTATATCGTATATATATATATATATATATATATATATATATATAAATCATACACACATATATATATATATATATATATATATATATATAACATATATATATATATATATATATATATATATATATATATATATATATAATTGTCTATATATATATATATATATATAGTTGTCTATATATATATATATATATATATAGTTATATATATATATATATATATATATATATATATATATATATATATATATATATATATATATATATATATATATATATATATATATATATTGTCTATATATATATATATATATATATATATATATATCTATATATATATATATATATATATATATATATATATATATATATATATATATATATATATAGTTATATATATATATATATATATATATATATATATATATATATATTTATATATATATATATAATTTGTCTATATATATATATATATATATATATATATATATATATATATATATATATATATATATATATATATATATATATATATATATATATATATATATATATATATATATATATATATATATATATAGTGGTCAATATATATATATATATATATATATATATATATATATATAGTGGTCATATATATATATATATAGTGGTCAATATATATATATATATATATATATATATATATATATATATATATATATATATATATATATATATATATATATATATATAGTGGTATATATATATATATATATATAGTGGTCAATATATATATATATATATATATATATATATATATATATATATATATGATTCCAATATATATATATATATATATATGGTGGTCAATATATATATATATATATATATATGGTCAATATATATATATATATATATATATATATATATATATATATATATATATATATATATATATATATATATATATATATATATATATAGTATATATATATATATATATATATAGTGGTCAATATATATATATATATATATATATATATATATATATATATATATATATATATATAGTGGTCCCGTATATATATATATATATATATATATAGTGGTCAATATATATATATATATATATATATATATATATATATATATATATATATATATATATATATATATATATATATATATATATATATATATATATATATATATATATATATATATATATACTAGCAGTAGAGCCCGGCGTTGCCCGGGGATGTAACAGTAAGCGATAGATCAAGTATGGACCATCATAAAGACTGAAAAATAAAAATAAAATTGACAAAGTTTATTTTTTAAGGTTGACGGACACGCATGTCTTAATTAGTTTTTTTTTCTTTTTACGAATTGGTCAAACCCAAATTCAAACGAAAACATTGTTTACAATCGTTATGATTTATGGAAATAATACAGTAATTCCATCTACGTTTTACGCGCACGCGAGTTTTCCTCCCTTCCTTCCACACTTGTGCGTGTGTGCTCGCGCGTCCACTGATTACATCCCTTCCTTTCTCGTTAAGCTAAATATAGTAGTAAACCTTTTCTTTAGTTATTTAAAACTAATTACAAGTTATTGTCGTTTTACCAATCTAACAAATTGAAATTACCGTTTTTCCCGCGTTTTTCTCTGACGTCACGGACAAACTAATCGTTTGAGTTCAGTCGGACTAAAAATTTCGATCCATGAAGTTGACTCATTTATTCCTCGTCAGTCAACTTTAAATACAGACAGGGATATCTTACTGACAACAAATAATTCTTCATCCCTTTTGGCTCGTCGCAAATAATTTTCTTCAAGACGATGCAACCAACAACAAATAAGTCTTCGTCCCTTTTGGCTCGTCGTAAATAATTTTTAGCAGCAAATTCAATGCCTGATCCCAAAATCTGAGATGACTGAACTTTCTCACGACCGTGTACCTGAACAAAAAAGGGTATAAAAACAAAAACAACACAAAAACACTACACACACTTACAATACCCAAATCCACAGTAAGTACTTTTTTTATCTGTGCACATCTACACCTCGTGTTAACGAGTTCCTTTTTCCAGAACTTAAAAAAAAAAAAAAAAAAAACTTTTCCCGCCTTGTTCACCTTGCTATCCTACCAAAAAAAAGTGAAGTTTTGTTGAAATCGGTTGAAAAATGTAGATAGCCTTTCTCTGTAATCTTTTACAATTTATGATTTTTACTTATTGAATACAGTAAAAAAAAAATTGCATATTTTGCTTGTGGTGATTCATAATTAGAATTCTGATTTGAATATATTTTCCACTCGTTGTTTCTAATACAAAAAATATTAACTTTATTTGGGTTTATTAATTTATTACAAGTACTGTGTTCTTTCCTTAATAATTATCATCTTCGAAATATTGTTGTTTTTTGTCTATCAGATTTCTTACGTCGGCATTTTAAAATTATTTCTTAATACTTTCTTTTAAATATTGAATTAATTTCAAATAGAACCAATGCCTTATTGATCTGCCTTGTAACAAATTGCAAAGGGAATTGAAAAAACGGCACTAAAGTACGTGGAATTATCTTTCCCTATTTTATCAAATCGAAAAAAATGATTGATTATCTGTCCTTTTTTTGACCAAAAAAAAAAAACAATATTTTTAACGAAAATTTCAGACGTGCTAAGAACGATTAAAAAATGTAAAAAAAATACCCCAAAAATACTTTGATCTTTCCTCTTTAATAATAATATGAACATTAGACGATAAAATTTTGTTTTCGTCAAGTTCGGCTTTTTTTTCATCATGCTATGCTCTTTTGTTTACATTTTCGTGGGTGAGTTGTCCCCCTTTCATTCTCACGATGTGTCTTAATCGTGTTTTCAAATTGATTTTGTTTTAAAAAAACAATGTATTTTTCCCATTTTCGGCGCCGTAAGAACCACCACAAGGTAATTTTATGTAGTCCTGTGAAGTTTTGTTGAAATCGGCTAAAAAATGTAGGAAATTCGATCCAATATATAAACGTTACAGACACACACACACAATCTGCGTTTTATAATAAGTAAGATAATATATATATATATATATATAGTGGTCAATATATATATATATATATATATATATATATATATATATATATATATATATATATATACTTTATTCAAAAAGGATAGTCCAGGTAGAACTCAATGTCCAGTACAGTGAATATAATATAAAAGGCTCAAACACTAATATTCCATGGTTATAATTTATTACATTGGAATCGTAAATCCGATCCAATTCATCAGACCTACGATTCCAATGTAATAAATTATAACCATGGAATATTAGTGTTTGAGCCTTTTATATATATATATACATATAAAGAATACTTTGATCTGAAGAATTTACTGTTGTTGAGTACCCAGTGACAATAACATTCACTACATAATAACGGTTGCTCGTTAACCATTACCTCCCATTAAGGTTCGTAGCACGATACAATGCTAAATGTCTGCGGTAACCAGTGAGGAATTCACTCTATTAGTAATGGATTGTAAAACTATCTTCATAATAATTAGTTCACAGCGAGGCATATAAATGCAAATCAAGCGAAGGTGAAAACAAAAATCTATCCAGGTAGACATGGCACAGTTTCCGAAGGGATTGGTAGTACTGAAGTGACGCCTTCTTATCGTTGGTCTGAGGTCCGCCCACTTTGCATTACAATGACGCCCGATTGTTTTGTGGCTTTGCGTACCAAGTAGGTGTGTGACAATATGTCAACTTCATGGAGTAGGAGGCTGAAGTGAATGGCATTACTCACACCGATAGCCGTGCCTGGAATACGAGACAAGAACAAGTATCTCTCAAAGTTGAATTATTTTTCTCGTCTTGATTTGAGTGTTTTCCTGAAAGATCAGATCTGATGTGACAAGGTCAGGCATAAGGCGACAAATATCGGGCACACAGCAAGGATCGTTTTTTTTTTTAACTATGATGCCCTACCTACTTGTAAGTCTAACGTAATACAAACCTCGTACTCGAAAGTTTCCTCATTTGCCCGTGTAATATATATGAAGCATAATAAACATTGGGAAATTAAGTTGAGTTCCATTGTTTTTTTTTTTTTTATTGATTGACGATTTTTACGGCTTATCAACCTTTTGCAGTTTATTTAAAGCCAGAAACTATTTTAAGAATTTTTTGGTAATTTTCATTTTTAATAATGATTTTACTGATACATGTCCTACTACTTAACCCATGGCTGGAGAGAGAAGAAGTGGATTCATACTTTTCACAAGAGTATTTGAGCCTAAGTGAATATATCGAACCCGACTGGAATTGGAACTCTGTTCACCGATTTCTAATTCATTATCCATTACACCCCCCACCCCACTTTCCATATTTTTACGGCGCCTGGTTTTATTCCCAAGCGGTCATCCATCTACGTTCTGACTGGGTTCAACTTTTTATCTTATTTAAACTTTTGCTTTTTATTTTTAGATTTTCTTTGAATGTATTTTTTGAGCCAGCACCAGACGCGTGTGTATCAAATCCATTAGTCAAATGATTTATTCAAGTCGTTGTTTTCCTCCAAGAAGACCATGTGCCCGGTAAACGGTAGTCAATCCAAAAATTTCATACAAATTCACATAAACTTTCCTGTTCAGATGAACTTTTATTCTTTTAACGAACACCTCTCAACAAAGGGTCTCCAGCCACACTGGCTTTAACATGAATATTGTTCAATAAATGAAGAGATGTTCCAAGGCTATTTTGTCTTTCATTTATTTACTTACTATGGATATTTAGTTTAGAGCCCTACTGGTACACTCTATGAGGATCTCCAATTAATTACAATAGAAAATGATTTTCTAGACAGGCTCGTTAACCATCGTAGGTGCCGCTTGGTTTATTTACTGTAGGTGTCTTCAAATTCACTAGAAAATCAGTACTGTATATTGATTTTCTAGTGAATTTGGAAACATTGTAGCGACGGTGTTAACATTATTGAAGTGATAGTGTTACCAATATTGTAACTTTGGCTAGGAAAGTTGGGATTAAGGACAATGCGTGGACGCAATGCAATTTATATTTGACGTAAATAGCACATAGTATAAAATACAAAACTGAACGGAATGATTTCAAAACATAACAATTGAATTTATTAAGTATTTGATATACATGCATGCGAACTGAAAAGGTAAGACAGAGTCGTGTCCCTTTGATTAGGTAATAGTTGTACCTGAGTTCATATTAAGAGGAAGTAATATTAAATTGTAATTTAGAAGAATAAAGTTTCTTTAGCGTGTTTGGAATTGTGAGTTGTAATGTTGGTAAAAGTTCAGAAGAGATTTCAGAGTTCGTACTTGCGTGAATGTTGGTAATGGTCTTTAACGTCTGACCACAATGGCTAAGACGGAAGTTCTTGAAGATTACATCATGATACTTGGTAGCAAGGACTGAGAAGAAACTACTCAGGGAACTTACACGTGTTCTGTTTATATAATGGTCGTGTACCACGTGGGAGGCTCCCAACATTTGAGCGGGAAAACAAATTGGTCGCGTGCAGGCGGTTTGATTGGTCGGAACTGACCAATCAGCAAGCAAGATTGAAGGTGATTGATCAATGAATACTTGTTATATATTTGTAAGATTGTGATGGCGAAAATTATAACAGGAGTAGTGCATTTCCTAGCAGGGGTTAACTAGCTTGTTGTGGAAGAGTCCACAACATCATGTACAGTATACATTAAACTTAATAAAAACAAAGTTTTGTCCCCACAATATTTGTTAAGAGGAAATTTTTGGATTATTAAAATTATATATATATATATATATATATATATATATATATATTATCCTTTTTAGAACCTTCGAAATTTTAGTTTAAAATTTTGTTTTTCTTGTATCGGCGGGTGACCATAAATTAGTATGGAAAAATTTTAGTGTCTTTTGCAGTGAAAAACATTGATTTGGAAATCCTTACAAAATAATAATTGTCCTGGATTTTAATGAAATCTTCCTGATTTATTCACAAATGAATTATTTTTTAATTTTTTTTGTTTTTTAATTTTTTTATATCTGTAATTATTTTTGAAGAGCTTAATAAAGTTTATATTAGTTACAAGGACAAGTATTCGGTTAATTTAAATCATAAAATCTTTTTGGTCAAACAAGACCCCGAGTTACACTCACAACTTTCTCTGAATCGTAAAATAAAAATGACAATAAAACATTATTTAATTAGAAAAGCTTTTAATGTATGAACACACTTATATTGTCTTAAAAAAACTGTTTTTCCATTAATAAATTTTTACAAGAATTGTTTTCATTTTTTTTTTTAAATAATTAGAATAATTTAGAAACTTTTTAAAATTCTGTAGTAGCTCTCAAATGATATCGTTATTAAATTAAGACTGTATTTTCTAATCATAAATGGAAAAAACTCACTACAATTCAACGACCTCCAATATTTCAAAATAATTTTGAATAAATGTTTATAAACGTGTCGGGTAAATTTGCTTTTAACGCCCGCGCTAAATATCTCTTAATTTTTTTCTTGTCAATAACTCCAAAATGGTAGGTTTTTTCATAATTTAATTGTTAATTCTAGTTCAGTTGTACATTTACACGGAATTATGATGATTTGGGAAAATTTGAAGAGATATTTAGCGTGGGCGTTAAAAAGCAACTTTATCTCATGTCGATTTTTGTAAATAAATACCGATGTCCAAACTCAACATTATCAGAAAATATGGAAGTTAACTACAGTAAAGTTAAAATTTATTTGTAATTTTCTAACATTTTCTCAACAAGCGTCTTCATAAGGCTATAAGCCAAAATAACTAACATCCAATGAAATATTAGAGTGCATAAATATTTTCTTAATTTTTTAAGATTACTGGATAGTTAAAAAAAATTATATAAAAATGGTGTTCACGTTATATTCAAGTAATTAGTTATGCCTCCACCCTTGGAAAAATCCCAAACATAAGTCTATCGAGATTTTTGTCAACACCTCATAAAAAAAAAACAAAAAAACTGTGGAATAATCCACGTTACCTTTTCACCCCTTTGCAGAACAATCCATTCTTACACCCACACACCTGTTATCCAATCAAAACACTAGTTCTGACAAACTCAATTTTTCATTGGCTAACAGCCTCAAGTATGCACGTGAAAAATGCCCCTGGCGCTCAAGTGTGTTTGAGCCTTTTTTTCCTTTCCAGAATCTATAAAAGAAAGAAATTCGAACCAACTTACCAGTCATATTTCAACATTCAGAGAGATGCCAACCAATTCCACGCCAGTTTAAACTTTGACTTTCCCGCACGAATTAACCTCTGACTCAACAACCTTTTGGCATACTCAATCTCTCTTTTAAACAAACTTCTCAAAAATTCATTTACTTTACTTGAGAAAGTGAAATATATATTCACTACATATTAGTAACAGTAACAAACAAAACTTTTAACAATTAACAGTTCAAGGTACGCAACTTCGTACAACTTAAGAATATTTTACATAACACTCGTATACATACACTAACATTTGAACTGTAAAATCGAACTTTTGTATGTTGAACAGCAAACTGTTTAACAAATCATTAAAACACTGATTTAAGCATTCAAACATACTCAACAACAAATCACCAATTCATAACTCATTTGTAAATTGTATATAAATTACCGTATTGTTTATTTTACTTGTCTTTGTTTTTAGCTCTGCTTTGCATGACCTGTTCTAAATATTTGTTTATTATTTGTTGTGGATGAATGTTAATGAACATGCCACCTAAAAATTCCTTATGATTTAACCAAATACATTCACTAATCCCCAACAAACCACCTCCGTGTTAAAAAAAAATTCTGCTATATTTCAAACTAAAAATAAGTAATGTTTGTTTCAAGTCAGATTAATTAAACTTTAAATCAGCTAATCTTACTCAAATAAAGTTTTAGAAAAATAAATTTTATTTTTGAAAGATTTTTTAATAAAGAAAATTACGTTGTCATGACAGATTTGTCAATAGGGACGATTTTAGCGTTTTTTTTCTGATAAAAAGCTCAGTCCAATCAATTTAAATTCAGTTTGAAATACAGCAAAGTATTTTACTTATTGGAAATATTAAACTGAATCTATTAGCTTGGAATTAAAACTTAAATAAAAGCTTCAAGAAAGATTTTTCATTTTAAAAATGCATTTTAAACCTTAGATATCGTTTTTCTTTGGAGATACTTTACTGTACACATGATATGCACATTATTCTTACATCTTTAATAGTCAGTGCATTCGTGTACTTGTAAAATATATTAAAAGCAAATAATTAATTCGCCATTTTTATCCAAAAAATTATTTAAAAAATACATTTGGACTCACCTTATTTAAATAATTATTTGGTTTATGGAAAAATGGCGAATTGCACTATTTGCTATTTATTTATACTGTTTTTATTTGTTATTATATTTTATTCTGGTGTTTTAATGTATGAAAATAATTCACGAGAAAATTATACATCTTTATCAAAATTTTTAATTTTAACTTTAGTTTTAAAACACACACAGTCAAACGAAACTGACCGCGCAATCCAAAGTGTTACGTTTAGCGGTTTTAAAAAAAATCTCAAATTCAATTGTCAGATCGTGAAACAAACCCCAGAATCTCATTTTATTTTGTGGCCAGTCTATTAGTGTTTTTCCTTTTTTTTTATTTTCTAAATCCACCATCTTTATGTATGTGAAAACAGCGGTAAGGGTTACGTCAGTCACAATCTCCTCCCCCTAACCCGATTGGGGACTGCTCGCTTTCACCGCGCCAACTAAATTGTCTTAAAATATAAATCGTGCGTTTCTACTGAATAATTTATTGACATGACGTAAGACATTTTGAAGTCTCAGCCCATATTGAATTATTTCTCATGATGTAATACTTAATCAGGCAAACAACTTTTATTTCTTTAACTGCAGAAGCTGTGAATTGTAGCGGTCGGCGAGAGACGAACATCTGCAAAATGTCATCCAATAATTCTATGGATTTTTCTGATGAGTATCTCCACTTTTGTTGTTTTGATATTTCCGTTCAAGTCAGCAAAGCATTCTCCGACCTTCAAGTGCATAAATAAATAAAAATGCAGGATAAGTAGATAAACAATTTGAATAAATAAATAATAATCTTGATAAATAGTGGAAGGCAGAAGAACACACTGCCAAGTTGAACATGGAGATCAAAACAACGAAAGTGATAATATTCATCTGAATAGTTCATAGACTATTTATAAAACTTAATTTCAGAATATCAGGCAATGAAGAAACGCAGTGACAAAAGCAAGAAAAATGGGGAAACCCTGTAGAACCCAAATTCTACATAATTCCAATACCCAAAAATAGTTTGGTCAAATCTGTGCAAATCTGTGATCACAGAACACTTTCAACTTTATACTTTAAAATTTAAAAAAAATATCTCGAGCCCTCATTGGTTAATAAATATACAAGTATGCTTGACTATCCACCCACGCTTAACTAATTTTTACAGCTCGTGACTGAAATCCAAGTTCGCGCCAAGTCTCTGTGAGCCACCCGAAGCAAATAAAAACAAAAACTCATTCACAATCGCCAGTGAGCATTGTGACATCAAACGAATTGCAACTAAACTTCACTTAAGTTTTTCGTTCATATGAACATTATACAACTTGACGATATTCACACTCACTCACCAATGAACTTACGCAGAAGTTAAACAAATTCCTGCTCACAAATCAACTTTATTTCTCAACATTCGAGAACATTGTATTACACACACAAAAAAAAAACAAAGGTATATAACTTCTTTGATCACAAAATTGCATTCAACTTTACAAACATTTACTACTTACATGAACAGTAAATTCTTAAATGTAAATTTTTCTTTTGTAATTAATTTACAGAATCTTCAATAACAGATTCCAACAAACATCCTTTCAAATCAAAACTCATTAATAAAATTTAATCTTTCACCAAACTTGAATTCAGCATAAATTAAACTAACAAGATTTCACCTAAAAAAAATCCACATTTTTGTAAAATATTTTCATTACAAAAATATATTGAAATTTACTTGTTATTCAAATATTTGCCTTTTATCACAAATGTTTCTTCTTGTTTTTGCATTTTGCTTAACATATTCATAGAGTAAAAAATTGTATGGATCGATTTGGGCCGTCAACACCATTAAATAAATGGTAACCACCAAATTTTTCACTAGAACCCGTTCGTATAATGCATACAATATTTACAAGACTTCATTTCAGAACCTCAACATATGAGAATGTTCGGAAAACGTACCAGCTAAAAGGTAGTGATCAAAATAACAATGATGAAGATATTTGTCATGATAATTCATGGTGTAACGACAATATTCAATTTTAGAACTTCAAATAGCTATTTTTAAAATGATTGTCATGTACCTGTAAACTCAAAAATTTACAACTGATATATCTTGGGTATGAAATATTTTACAAGTTCATATGAATGTGCACCTCTATCGAGTTCTTGATGGAGAAACCCATATAAAAAATGTATAGAAGCCTGGTTTCTGGGGATCCGTTTTCCCGACATTACTTCCCTACTACACCATGAAAAGTAGAGCCGGATGTACAGTCGGATGCTTGCCTTGGGAGAACAGTCGAATAGATTGTTCAACTGCCCAACTCTTTGCCTCGGCAGAGAGGAACTCGGACGAAGCTTTGCCGAAGGGCAAAGTTTCGTTCGGGAAGGTAGACACGCCCTGCACCCGTTTATACGGGTTGAAATGGAATATTTTTGGCCGAGCCTACGGGCTCGGAGAAACCCACGTTAAACTCGGCCTTGTGCCACTTACATTCCTTGTGGGGGGACTGTTAAATATAACAGTCCGATGCTTGCAGTGGAAGCCAAAAGAACGCTGCAATTTCTGGGCGCTTTTTTCGTTCAAAAGTTTCCAACATTAACCAAAATACCTTTTCTGTTATATGTACCACCATATTTCTGCCAAGTAGGACTACACTAAGGAGGCGAGTACATGGCGTAAGAAAAGTCCAACTGCTTTGTCATTAGTAACCCTCTATGTTCATACAATTATATCCCTTTCTATGTAGTAAATAGAAAGTGATTTATGGAAATTGGCGGAATTGTGGCATCACACAATACAACTCATTGTTTTTAATATCATGTCCTTTTAAAACGTAGGCGATCATGGCTCTCCACAGATTCCTTTCATTTATAGGATTTTTTGGGTAAGAAACACCCTACGAAAAAGTATTTTGAGGTAACATGAGTACACAACAAAGACAGATGACACTAGGCGAGTTTAAAAAACATACAAAATTTTTATTCTTAATGCACACACACAAAAAGAATTACACAAATTAAGTGCTTTGCGTGACAAATGATGGCCAATAAGATCTATGTAAATTGTCAATGAAAATGAAATATGCCTTTTTACAATTAAAATTATATTGCTGCATATGAGGGTCCTCAGAAAACAACATAAAAGTAAAGAAAAGAGAAATACTTCTCTGAATAGTTTTCAAAGAATAATTTTGTACAATTTTCGAAGTAAAGTTTGTGGTATCAGCTAAGAAAAGATGAAGCACACCAGTCGAAGATGTTTCCTTGATATGGGAGCGACTTTGATGTTTCTTTAAATTCTCGTCAGGTGGTTGTCAAAATTCTTCTGCATTGTTTACTTTCAGAACAGGAGCAATCTGAATTCCTGCAGCAGATGTTTGTCGACTTCGAAAATAAAATCCATGACCCCCACACCCAACCCTAATTAGCTACAGTTAGTTCTCCGACATTTGTGTGACGTCCCTCAGCACAGCCTTCTCCGCCCCTCGCTGCTTTGTTCGGGTGTCGCCGCTCCAAACGTGACGTCCGCCTGTTTGCGTCAGTCGTGTTGTCCCGTCCTGTGACGACCAACTGGCTTGGTATCGGTCGCGACACCCAAATGTGACGTTCTAACCTTTTGGCGATTCGGATGGGAATCTGGTTAGATTCGATATCAGCCTCGTCGTTCGCAACTCGCTTCCAACGTCTGGTTACCAAAGTAACTGCGTTGATCTCCAGTCCGCCTACCCACGTTGTGAAATGATCTTAGGCAGACGAAATCAATCAGTAGTTGGGGCCGTAATGCAAGTTGAGTTCAAGCGAAGGTAGTATCGCACAAATATGTATAAAAGAAATAAAATGATAACTCAAAAGTTCAAGGTATCAAAAAAAAAGGTAACAATACTTTATATCTAGTTGCTGGATACATAGGACCGCGTCTATCTCCCGACCCGCTATATGGATTGTGACACGTTGTTGTTTTTTTTTGTTAGGCGGGTTCTAACATCTTAAGTTGTCTGTTCTTTAAGAAATTGGTTCTTGGTGTGTCTTCAGGGGAAAAACTTATTTTGGTGGTATGGATCTAAGTCGCTCTTCAAAATAAATTGTTCTTGGATTGAAGATGAGTTCGGAAGTTGCGCGAATCTTAGTCAGCTGCGAGGCCTGCTTCAACTGAACACTCTTCTCTGCTGAACTCTCCGGGAAACTTTACTCTGAACTCCACTGATTTCTGCTCGCTGCGACTTTTCTTATATGGACGCCGACCAAAACCGGGGTGGGTTTGTCGGGGCCGGCGTTTCCTCGATAATTCTAAATCCATATCCACTTCTTTTATTTTTGGTTAGGAATTTTCCATTCCTTTCCATTTTTGGAAGTCTTTTATTACTCCCACCTTCTCTTATTCTCAAATGGATATCTCACCATATTTCAGAGGGGCGTCAACGGTTCTCCCCACTTCCTCGTAGCAACTTCTCATACCTATCCTCTAAATGGGCGGCGGCTTCCCTCCCTGCGTCACGTGATCACCTCCGCCTGACCCTCGTTATCATTCGGCCAATGGCGTCCAGCCGGGTGTGTGTGATCCAGCTGGCTTTGTTTTAGGAAAAAAAAAATATATCTTGCTCAAAAAAAAAAAATGATCTTTTTCTTTTCCTTAATCGCAGCTCTCATCTTCTCTGGCCGCTAACAGAACAATGCGACCAGTAGTGTTATAACCTCATTTCTCATCTGGACTTCGTCAGTCAGATTTTCGCCAATTATCAGAATGGGTGGTCGTCCAGCAAAACACAGTCGACCGTCGTCTCGAAAAACAGTTCCATTGTTCTAGTCATTCTTGGTGCCAATTTCTGATAACATAGTTTTGTTATCACAACCGAATTCTAACACCTATAGATGTCCTGTCAAAAACGGCCAAAGTCGTGACTCAGGGTTGGCTTCGTGTCTGGGGAAGCAGACGACCTATTAAATCCTTTCCGACAATATTGTTTGCCCCTCTGACACAGTTAATTTTTTCTTATCTATCCAAAGACCTGTATTTCACCTGTTTTTTGTCAATTATCAAAATAACATTGTCAATTGGAGTTTTTTAGCTAGCCGGTCTGTGGTTTTGCTAATTAGATGTTTGCCAGCATTAATGGCTATTATCTATCCCGATAACACAAGTTCGCCACCAGAACATAGTCGATTTTCTTATCCATTTAGAATTTTTTCTGCGATGGTAATGAGACCTTTCACCATTTGCGACTTATCAAAATAACATTGTCAATGTCCCCGGTCGTGGGTGGCTTCTTTTATCATCTAAGCTTAAGTCTCGCCTCTTTTCCTTTTCGTCCTGGTAAATGGTGTCACATTTGGAAGGAAACCGTTTTTTGGTTTGGGATGAAAATCAAACGCAGCTGTTTTCCCCATAAATCAAAAAAAAATATTCTCGAAATTTTCAAATTAAGCAAGAGCCAAACACAGTGTCTGCTTTCTCTGAAAGCCTGATGCATGCGGAAGTAACTTAAATTTCTTATATTAGCTACAAATTGCCATGGACTATTGGAAAATATACTGAAGTAGTTTCTAGTTGCTATGTTTTTTTTTTTTTTAATTCAGTGTTGTTCTTCATCTAGATAGGCTGCCACCCTAGACTCGAGAATTCAGTCTACCCTATTCCAGCTATAGTTTATTTAACCTATAGTTGGAGGTGAGGAGAAGAGAGAGGTTCATATCATTCCGAAGGGCAGGAATTTGAATTTTGGCTTATCAATTCCCCTTTTCATGCTGCACTACACTCACAGATTAAGATTAACTCATTTCGATGAAACTACAAGCGTTCGCAGGCTGAAATGCCAAGATATAAAATTAGACAATTTCGGAGGTTCAAGATTGTTCTTAAGCAATTTTGAAAGGAAACTGATTTTCATTTTGCTACCGATCGTTCATATAAAACAAGAAAGTTTTCTTGGTTTAAGATCGCCCACAAAATATGATGGTTTTAGATAAATAAGATCAATATAAGGCATGCTATTTGCAGAAGAAAAAAAAAAATCTGCCGTAGCCATTTCTCGTTTGATGTATCCAACTACCTCCAACTTTTTAGCTGCCCTTAGCACCAACTTATTTATTTTAATGGTTAACCCAGTTTTGTTGTCAAGGGTTCAATTTTGATGGCCAAGAAAAATCATCTTTTTTGTTTGGTTTTGTTGATGCATAATTCTCAAATTAGCACAACTCATTTATTTTAAATTTCCCTTAAAATACACTCAATCATATTTATTACAACTTGTCGATCAATTTCAATAAGTCACACATACACACACACTACACACGCTTGTGCAAATTAAAAACGAATAATTCCATTATTATTTACTTTTCTTTTCGTATTTTTCCAATGAAAGATGACCCAGTGCACGTGTTAGTACTTTGTATATCCATTCCACGAAGTCGTTCCTTTCAGATTGACCACAGATTCTCGAATGGATTTAAATCAGGAGAGTTTCCGAGCCAGTCTATAGTACTTTGATTTGTTTACTGGTAAGGCTTGCCAGTGTGTTCGTGCTGCAATTCAATTCTCGTATGCTTCCATCGCAGACAATAGCCGTAGGACAACTAATCGACAGTCGAGACAGTAGTGCCTGGGCGTGATAAAAATCTGATGCAATCACGGATCACGTAATATTTTTTCAAGGCCAAACAAATTTCATCACACACCCCGAAAAGAGATTTATATCACTGCACACCACTGCAAATTACCTAATCTGAGGACAAAATTGAAATTGATTACACCCTGTCACTCCAGTGAGTGTAAAACTGCCCATATAGTGAAAGAAAACAAACTAAAGCGGTTGTTTCAATTAATTTGTACAAGTGTATATGTGTGTGGGAGCATACGTGGAAAGATAACATTTCTCATGAGGAATTATTTGCTAAGTGGGATATGCAAAGCATAGAAATATGTTCATGCAGTTTCAATGTAGATAAATGCTTCATATTTGTAAGAATCGCTGATCTAGGCTTCCAAAAATCCTAACGTTAACTTTGGTCAACATTATGTTGTATGATTCATTCAGAGATAGAAACATAAGCTCAAAGATCAGTTGGAATGTAACCTGAGAGAAATGAATCAATATTTATGGCCTTGTGTCATAAGCTTAGTTTAACATAGCTTGGGCCTGACTCAAGGCCATAAGTATAGGACACCTAGTGAGAATCAAACTCATTTCTTAGGGCTAGTTGATATGCGAGACCAGCTTACTAACAATTACACATCCACGTATTCACATAAACGGTAGAATATATATATACATATAGGTGTAATGGGGTTGAATGTTGAGTGGTTAATGTAAGTTATCTCATGTTACATATACTAGTAATTTATAGAGGATACCTTTTCTCTTTTTTTTTATACTGAAAAAGGAATAAGACATAAAACAATATGACTTCGAGACATATGTTGAAATTAATGACAACAATGTGTATTTTTCATTTTTGTGATGTTATTTACAATATCGGTTTTGTGTGTGTTAAATGTTCTCAGCATTATTGCCTGTGTTGTTCTTTTTACTACTGCTGCTTGTGGTGGAAAGATAATTTTTTAGAATGATGAAATATCGTCATGAATCATAACAGAGCTATAAATTCGCATGTACATATGCACACATACATATATGTATGTGTGCATATGTACATGTGTGTGTGTGTGTGTGAGATGGACTATTTGTATTTGTACCTGTTATAGAACACTGAGGCCGCACAAAATAATCCATATTTATTGCAAATTCAATTACTTTGAGTCATTATTTACACAACCTCGCCTCAATTCACTCAAGTGTTCCATTCTAAATTTTACATAATACATTTCAGTCTGGTATGCTTCTTCTTTTTAATTCTGATAATTAACCTTATGTTATCTTTCAGCTTATCTTTCCATCTCAGAAGTGATCTTCCGACATTACACTGACCATCATGAAGCTGACTTTGGGTTTGTAGAAGCCTGTGATCAGGCATTCTTACAATGGAGCCCACCCATCTAAATAGAAAATGCATTAACATACCACAATAATAATTCTTTATTAAATTTTTTTTCTTTCCATGTGTGTGTGTGTGTGTGTGTATTTTATTAAAATTGATTGACACGGTTTGTTTCTTCAATTTTCTATTAAATTTTTCCTGTGGATCAAATTTCATCACGAGTTGTAATTAAAAATTTTATTGTGATATTGAAAAGTTTTCAATGATTTTTATGCTGGTTATTTTTCTTAGAAATGCTACTATTTCAACTTAAATAGAGACATATCAAATACAAGTGACATTATGTCTAAAATAATTTGTAAGTAAATGCCTGGGGTAAACATTTTAAATTAAAAATAGTTTGTTACAGATTAAAATGCACATATACACATTATATATGTATTGGAGTTTCATTTACATTAGAGAGAAAGAATGAATATATATATATATATATATATATACAGGGTGTATCAAAAATACTTTTACAAACTTTGGTAAGAGGTTCTTCACACCAAAACAAGGACAAAAGGTTAGATGACTTGGCTGTCTTCGGTCTGGAAACACAATCTGACATAGCCATTCAGCCTCACATCTATTGACATTCAAGCGGCCATATATAAAACTCATATCTGCCTGCTCACGATAAACGGAATTCTTCTTAGTTAACTCACTACTACACACATTAGACATTTTAGTCAGACTAGCCACATATGTACATGAATGACAAATGTAACTTAGTCTACATGGCAACTCAATGCCATCTACAGAAAAGTTGCTTAAATCAAAAACAAAGGATTTGTGGACATATGTTTATATGGATTTTTTCCCTTGTTTTGGTGTGAGGAATCTTCTAATGTTTGTAAAAGTATTTTGGTACACCCTGTACAGAGTGTGTGTGTATATATATATATATATATATATATATATCTGATGCAATGAGAACGAAAGTAATATATAAATTCTAATGTTCACGTGTTGGCTTTTTCTTATTTATTATTAAGGCTTCCATTATTTTTAATTGTTTTTTTACATGTGGATGAGGTTATTATGTTTGTATTTTCTATTAGTATGTTTCAGATTGAGTCTGTGTGTGTGCTAAAAGCAGTTCTAATAGACCTGTGGTCAGATAGGTGTAATGTAAGGCATCTGGATAGGCATGTAGTAGTGTGACTGATGTAATTATTTATGAATTTGGTTTGATCAGGAATCCAGTTCCTTAAGTGGCATTTGAATTCATAAATAATGTTCAGTCATTGTAATTTTGATTTTGTTGGTGTGTTGTTATTTTTGAGGAGAAGGTTAGCTGTTTTAAATTTTTTGTAGTAGATAATTTGATTTTTTTTTGTTCAGGTCAACTGGGGTTGTGTATTTCTTTATATTTCTAAGTGAAATTCATCTTGTTTATAGTTGATGTGCATTTGGTTTTTTTAGAAAATATTTATGCTATTTTTGACTGTGTTCACTATCATTTTTATTTACTATAGGAAGAAATAGTCTAATTTGGTGGTCTATAAGGTGGTTAGGGAAGCTATTGTTAACTAGTGTCTGTTTTGCATTGTTAAGTTCTCTAAGGAAGAGTAGTAGAGAGGAATAGTCAAGAGCACACCAGAATTCATCCTCGGTTAAAATATTTTTTGAATTTTACAGCATTCATGCTCACATATTCATAACTTTCATTAATTTTTGTTTTAGAAATTAAAGCCTGAAGATGATCTTGGATGAGATTGAAAGTACTTGGGAAAATAAAAATAATATGGATAATTATGGCTTTTTTCTTGATCAATTTTGTACAGGGACTAAAATTAAAATAGACATGTCTAGATTATTCAACCAAACATGCTGAAGAGATGTTGCCTAAATATATATAGGTAGGTAATTCCATACCAAGTCAAATTCTCAAAAGTTCCCATGGGCACCATCTCAGAAATTTGATGTAATTTTAGTATATTGTACCTACGTATGAGAAACCAATAACATTTTAGATTCCTGAGACACTTGGTTCAGGATTTATGGCCTCTTGAAATCTAGTGTCAATTTTTACTGATTTCAAAAATAGCACAAATTGCCAAATTTGATACTTTATAACTTTGCATTCTAACAAACCAAATTAATATTTGGTAATGCTATATTCTGATATATGGAGAAAACATTCATGTTTTATTTTATTTCTATAGTATTATATAGTTTATAAGCTGCTAAAAATGGGGAAAATTGTTATTTTGAAGTTTTTTGGTGAGTGTTTTGTTACCCATACACGCTAAACCATTAGCAATAGAATAAAAAAATAAAGTTGATTATAATCATCTGATGACTTACTCCATGAAACATGTTTTACAAGAGTTTTATGATTCCTAGTTGACAAAGATTTGTACCCCAACTTGAAAAAAAAAATCAAATTTTAGGCCTTATTTGAAAGTTTGGTAAGTAGTGTAGACAGTTGAATTCAGGATTTATAATTTATCCAATTATAGATCCATTCCTTATTTTTCACTCATAAAAATTAAAAAAAAAAAAAAAAAAAAAATGATCCTAAATTAGTAAACACGTCATCAACAATGATACACCCAGAGAAAAATTTTGCCTTAAAATTCATATCTATTTTGAGCCTTAGAATCTATGGTACAATGAATTTAATATATTCTAACTTTAAGAATATTGAGTCTCAATCAGGGTTTTATTGTCTGACTAAAGTCATTCAGATTCCCACTCCATCCCTTGCTCCAATACCAAAATTGGAGTTGGCTCATCTCGTTTATTAAAAAAACAAAACAAGACAAATGCCATTCCATCTCTTACTTCTTAAGAGGTTTTTTCATTTCATGTATGATACATATTTAACTAATATACTAAAGATTTTTATATTTTTTAATATTGAGAATTTTCAAGTTCCCATGTTTTTGTTAAAATTAAATTATTTTCTGTGTATTGTTTTCAATAGATTTGAAATATAATTTTGAAATATATTTGAAAGTTTTATTAAAAAAAAAATGGAGCCTTTCCTTTTCCAGCACCATCTATAAGATAACTGAAAAAGTCTTTGCCATTTATTACATCATGTGGGAAGAAGTGATCAATGATATGCAAATGAATGCATCATGTGCTAGGAAAATGGTGGGGATGCTAGTTGAGGTATTGTCCTTGACCAATGCAGGAGTGTTGTGCACACACATCAATCATAGCTTGAACAGTAGCAAAGAAACATGGCAGTATCAAAGCAGCTTGTTTGAGAGTGTCTGCTTTTTGACTTTAAGGATATGTCAAGCCTTTGGGGATAATACTTTGAGTAAACGCACTGCCAACATTTGGATATTTTTTTTTTTTTAAGTTGTTCCTAAGCTTGAACTTAAAAACTGTGTCTGCTACTCAGTGACCGTTATTGATACATAGCAATTTTCTATGTCAAAATATCATCTTTGAGGGTGGATATCTTTGTTTCATGTCTGTATAACCACCCTGAGGATGGCACATGTGAGCCAAAAGCTTAGGAGTAACTTAAAAATATCCAAATGTTGGACAATATTTGTCATTATTTTCAGAAATTAAAGCAAACATTTGAACGGCTCATGATCAGACATAATAGACATTCATTGTCTGTTATGTTTAATTATATATGTGTGTGTGTGTGTGTGTAAATTTTATTGAAATCAAATCATGTACAATAATCATCACTATAACAATACATTTTGTGAATCATTTTGGGTAAAAAGGAAAATATTGCTATGTATGCTTTTTTTTTTTTTTTGTCACTTAAAAAATTCTATGTCCAGCAATATAACTCAACCTGTCACAGCCCAGGTTCTGTCTACAGATATATAATGGTCGAAAAATAGGGAAAAACATTGTACTTTTTTCTAACCTTAGAAAAAGCATTTTTAGTATTTCTTACAATTCATTGAATGATTCAGATCTTAGAAAAATGTCTACAAATTGTACATTAAATGTTTTGCGTTGATATTTACTCTTATCTTGCTGTTGCTTCTCTTTCAGAAGATAATTTTAAGGCCTGCTGTACTTTTGTTCCCTCTTATCTCACTCCTTTTCTGAATTTTATGTCTCTTTGTGTAGTTGACTTATTGTGGTACTATTGTCATATATGTTCTCAATAACTTTTATATAGTTTCCTTTAATACTCTGCTCTCATAAAGATGTTCTATTGAGTTAAATGCCTTCATATAGTCAACGATAAACAAATTGGTTTGTTACATTGTTGTTTTTCAGCCGATTGATATATTGTTTGGAGAAAAGGGTAACTACCCAACAGACTAAGATTTTACAAATACTTTTTTTTATATTTTGTATATATATCCAATTGTAATGTGATAATTGCCATCATTATATTATTATAATAGCCTTATGTAATGTACAATTACTATTACTTGAGTGTAGTTTTGTGGTATTTTTTTGTATGAATTCAGGTAAATGTAATCTTATATGGTATTATTCTACTATACCTTTCAAAAAGTCTATTAATATGCCAATTTCTGGTTCTTTTACACATTTCACACTTTGAAGTGCAAACTTTGTTTCCTGATGTGCAGATATGTAATAGTTACTGATACAGAAATTGGAATTGATGAGTTCAAGTTTTGACCAAGTTTGTTTCATTCACTTTGCACTAATGCCCTTGGAAAAGCATTTAAACAGACCAGGTTCTCTTGCCTTGTTTGGTAGTAAGTCTAGAAGGAATTCTCTGAATTTAAACTCCACTCTTTGTGGAGGGGGTTATGCAGTAGTTGCAAACTTCAGAATACAGAGATTTGGATTTGTTGTTAAAACATATTCCCGATAATGATGGAGTGTGGCTTTAAATATCTCATTTTTTTTTTTTTTTTAACTTTTCAAAACATTGAAAATAAAAAGCAGTAGTTACTAGCAAAGTATACAGATTTGTTTAGTGCTCCTTGCTTATGCTTGACATTTTGTCCCAACATTTGGTAACTGTCTCATACTGTATTTATATTTCTTCTCCTTTTCATCAGTAATAACGTTGAGTTATCTCCCTTTGTAATGCTACTTCTGTTTGTTTTCCCTAATATCTTTACTGCTTCTATTAACAAATTCCAATTCAGATTTACTGTAATTTTTTCTCATTCAGCAAAGCCTGGAATCTTTTTTGATTTCTATCTAAAATTCACTGATAATTTATCAGATCTTATTTCTATCTCTGAAAATCTATTTTTTTTTTTTTTTTTTTTAAATCATTTCTGCCCAAGCATGGTAATAAAAGTCAAAAGGATGCAGGGAGTTACTCAGAGTGAAAGAAACAGAAAGGACAATAAAAGAGAAGAGTTTAAGAAGACAGAAGATGACGAAAATTAAATGCCATGTGAATCATGATTTTCTTAAATCCTGTTCTTTCACTCTCAGTAACTACTTACATCTTTGTGGCATTATTGCTTTGCTTGCTGAAATAAAATAAAATGGAAGAGAATTCCACAAGTACAAAAGGAACAATTAGTATAGAACTTAGTTACAACTAGTGATTTCAACACTGAAATTGTGAGACTTAGCTGCCAATGACTAAAATTCATCAAAATAATTAATGTGAAAATATTTATAGAAGAGACAAAGAGCGGCAACATTACAGTAGTAGCAAAGTAACTGAAGCCAAGATGCAAGATCAGGACTGATAATATTGCAAATTCTTATTTGGATTTTGTGAACAATCTCTAAACACATAGCAGAAGCAGATGATCAGATGTGACAGCAATATTAAATGCACAAACAAATGATAGACTTACAAATGTGCAAGATAGATTCCGGTGGGAAAAATTGTCTAATGTGGACTGACTTTCCTAGCAGAAGACTTAGCAATTGATTCATTATAAGTATTCCACTTTATGTCAGTGGAAAACAAACCCAAGAAGGTACAATGAGTTGCTGTCCTGGAAATTAGTATCAGCCATGTTGATGGAATTTTAAAATAGATTAAAATGAATAGATTTATGATTAATGGAGAGCAGATTTGTCTTAGAGGCGTTAACAGGCTACTTTTTGTCCCAGTTCACAAGATTGTAGGTCATTTTTTTTTTGTTTTTTTTTTTTTTAGATGAGATGCCAATTTGATTTTATCAGACCTGTCAGACTTGGTATAAAGAGTAAATAGTGATATCAGCATAGATACTGACTCTAGAACTGATGATACCAGGAATGTCATTGATGAAAATAAGGAACAGAGTGGGTCAAAGAATAGAGCCCTAGGATGCAATGAAAGTCTAGTGGCTATTCAAGGCAGATTGAATCAAATCAAAAATTTGGCCAGAAACACCATTGCCCTTTAACTTGGAAAGAAGATCAGCATGTCAAACACCTTTGAAAGATCTAAAGCATGATATATTCTTTCCACAATAACTATCAACACATCAGTGGCTGACCTAAAGAAGTGAAAGCCATATTGTCTGGAATGGTGAGATTTATCTAATAGTTTGCAAAAAAAAAGGTAGAAGACTAAAAGGTTGATAGTTTAAAGAATCATACAGTTCTCAAAGAGAGGAACTACAAGAGGATTTCCAACAATCTGGAAAACAGCAAAACATCTATTGTAGAGGTTTGAGAAAATGAGCCAGTTCAGCAGCACATTTCTTAAGAACAATTGCAGGGATATCGTCCACATGCTTTGTGTGGATTAGATTTGGAGAAACCATTGATGAAGTTATATGCACATATCATACAGTTCTAGGTGAAAAATCAGGTTAAGGGATTCTTGATGAGTTAGTAAAATTAGAAGAAAATCTGCAGGTAAAGCATCCCTCAATTTTACATCTAAATTTGACTGCAAACCACTATTTTTTCATTCTTGCGATATTAACTTTCGATGGGTACACTTAAGTACATATTGTATTGAATCTAAAAGAACCACCTAAAAAATAAGCAGTACTATGGTCATCTCATAAGTCATTCAGGATAACAGGATGAGAATTATGTGGCATTCTTGGTGACGTGAGGATTGACTTATCAGTGACATTCTGTTGGGTAGACACTAACATTGTTCATTCAAAACATACATATATATATTAAGACACAGGATGCCAACCTGAAGGTCTATGTAGATGCAATGTTAATTGTAAAGACTGGACAAATTTAGCAGGATCTGTTGATGACACATTTATCTTAACTAGTTTTGTCAGTAATTATGAAAACAATTTCATCCTTGTTCTCGATTTAGATTTTTTTTCATTTACAGCCACCTTGCTTAAAAAAAAAAAAAAAAAATTCATAATTATCATTTTGTGCCTTTCTGAGAAGCTGACTAACATCTTGTTGATCTTTTTTCACTTCCTTGTTCCAAATTTTCCTACACCAGATTCTTCAGATATTGTAAAACCCTTCAAAAATCCTCATATGAACTTTTCAATTCATGTATTATTTTGATGGCTTATCTAGTTAATATCCAAGGTACTGTTTGACATACACTTCTCAAGAGAAAATTTCTATGGTATCGGCATTGAGTCATTTTGGAAAGTTACACAATATGCATTGATTTGAATTGTAAGTGACAACACATGTAGTGAAAAAAACAAAACAAAAAAAACTTTCAATGATGCTAGGATACCATTATCAGCTCAAGTACAATTTTTCACGGAATTATAAACAATGAGCTACATAAGACAAACCCTTATCAACAAGTTTCCCTGACTATATCATTGATCAGTAAATCAAATTAGCCTTAAAGTATTTTTGGAAAACTGACAGTCATCCTGATATAAACAAAAATAAAAACATCAACTTATTTTACCACAGCCATAAGCAGCCTAATTATAAACAAGATAAAAAAAGCCATTTCAAATATAACTTGCCATTATGTCATTTTATGACTGCAATAAACACATTAGAATTATCATTTTATTATAAAAAGTTTAAAACATCTAATTGCCAATAACCAGAGACCGCCAAAATATGCATAATCTAAAAACAATGTTGCTTATGAATTTTCATGTTCTTTACTGATAATGGTGATGCACTTTTCTAATCAAAAATATTAAATTCTTTAAATTGACCGCAATCACCATTCTTGTGTAGGTTGTCACTTTTTGAAACTAAATGCAATTTGTGTAAATATCAATAATCACATCAAACAGCCAAATTACAACTATTAACAGAAGAAAAATACTAGTAGATAATGCCAAAATACTCAAAACTATGATTATACAAAAGAAACTCTCTGCATAAAATACCTTTCATCACAGATGGCATTGGAAAGTCTGTATAAAATATTTGATACATTCTTTTCCCTGTGCAATCAAGTACTTTGAAACTTTTTACACATGTCACTTATACAATATGAAACTTATTCAAAAATGCGAAAAAGACAAAGAAAAACCTTGTTAGCCAAATTTAAATAGAAAGACTATGAAGGATAACATGTTGGCAGACATAAATAGGACCTAATGATTAAGATATATTGGTAGGTACCACCAAACTTTTTCTAAAAAGAGACCCCAAACTTTATAAAAAGGTTTTGTCAAAATGTTTAAGATGAAAGATCAAAGTATTTTTTTAATTCATTCTTGTAGATTTAAAATTTGATTAAAAATCTTGTTTTTATTGAGTTGGAGGTGGGGGTTTCCAAAGATTAGGAAATTTAGCATCTTTTTGCAGTAAAAAAGACATTCACAAATTTTTTTTTGTTTTTTTTTTAAGATGTTATTAATTTCAGTCTGTTTTTATTAAGTAAAAACTGTATTTACTAATTATAAATGGAAAAGCTTAATACAAATCAAACTTTTCAAAAGAATTTTGAATGGTTTTTGTTTGTGTATAGTCCTGATTTTGTAGTCATCCATACACATTACCAGAAAAATTCATTCATGTTATAGGAATGGCAGTATTACCTGTTTGAAAATTGTCTATTTTCATGACATCAACAGACTAGTTAAACAGTTTAATAAGACTAATTTATAACAAAATTTGAAAGATAAGTTAAGTATTGAATTATGCATACAAGTCAAATTTAAGGCTTTTGACTATTTTTTTTTTTTTTACTAAATTAAACCTAGGTTAGTGACAAAAGAGAAACCTTGTGTTTAGTCTGCTTATGGAGGGGAGCAATCAAGTTGAGAAGCTAGATAAGAAAGTATGAAATGTTGTTTTATGCTTGACTGTTAATATGAAGACCAGCAATTCATTTGAATGTTTCTTTTATTGGCATGATTGATTCTCAAAAATTGTATATGTAATGAATGCAGCTCAAGGGAAACAATTCCCTATCTTGAAAATTCAAGTTGAATCAACATCTTAAATTGTCCTTTTCATTGCAAATTCTTTCAGAAGTGCCTGCTTATATATAGTTCTGTTGAATTGAACCAACAAGACCCATTTCTTTTTATCATTGTATTTCCCTATTTTAATTAAAAAAAAAAAAAATTTGTTTACAAATCTCATTTGTCCTAACCAAAGTATTTGTTTAATTAATCACACCCGATATTACAAATACTTTTAATAACCCATGTTATTATGGTAGACTTATCCACTATGCTTAAAATAAAAATTATTGCACATCATAAATTACAATTAAGTTTTTCTTTTTCCTTTATTATTAATCAGTGGAGGTTGAAATATTTTTTTTAGCA
Source organism: Acanthosepion pharaonis (assembly GCA_903632075.3). Lineage (NCBI taxonomy): Eukaryota > Metazoa > Mollusca > Cephalopoda > Sepiida > Sepiidae > Acanthosepion > Acanthosepion pharaonis. The sequence continues at coordinate 3,345,783 of CAHIKZ030005024.1, read as the reverse complement.
TGGCCAGGTCTTATGATAGATGAGCATTAAAGTCAAAAGCTTGAGCATATCAATTCTTTGTGTAATGAAGATGAAAATAAAGAAGTTTGAAGTTTTTCATCCAAAGATTCTATTTAAAAGTAAATCCAGTTATTTCTTTAAAACCATAGTTTTCCAGTTGATCAATACAGTGCTCCAGGTAAATAACATTTAACTAGATTTAAAATAACTTGAAATTCACAGAACTGCCCTGCACTGTTAGTAGGGTAGTAAGCTTAATAACTACACACTAAATCTTAGGAGCTTTTAATAGGTTTTCAAATAGGAAGGCATAACTTCAATCTGATACAAAATAATGAATAATTCCCACAAATAAATATAGTAGCCAATATTTTACATTGAACTTTTGGATAAATTTCCAATGTCGCCAGATTTTTAGTCATTTGCATGTTCTAACAATTATAATGGCATCCGAAATTATTGATCAGCACCTGTTAGCATTCCAGACTTTTTCAACATGGTGCATACTATTGAGTTATTCAAAACATTCATTAGATAATTCTATGGTTAACACTAGAAATAAAATTATTCCTAGTTACAAATATTTGTGAACATGGCCCTTTTAAGAAACTCTTAGTTTGTCTTACTGTCCTGTTCACCCATCTATATAAAACAAACTTTAAATAGGCTAGTTTCTATTTCAATGTTTTGCTTTTGACTTCAAACTGTTTCTTACACCCTTTCAGAAAAACCACATGTTGCCTCAAGTCCCATCTGTGATGAAATTATTCAGCATTCACTGCCATACAAATTGATATTCTATAGCAGTTGAGGATCATTTTAATTTTTTTTTTCTAACAGTTTTCCCTCATTTATTTCATACTTTTAGTTTTTGAGAAAACATCATCTACTTTCCAGGTAATTAAATTGCTGTATTTATTGGAGTTTGACATTTGTTGTGCATACCTTGGTTTATCCTTATTGATAGTGAGAACACCCACCTTTCTAGATTTTCAATGAAAACAAGGTGTCATCTGCATATCAAACGTTGTTCCTGGCAAGAGTTTTAGTTCTTTCATAATCACTTCGTTACAATGGTGAGGACAGGTGTCCTTGCTTCATTCCCTTTTTTTTTTTACGTGTGTACTTAATTTTTTATCTGTAAGCAGTTCAACTTTTCAGAAACAAAAAAAACAAAAAAAAAAAGATCAGAAGGAATGTTAGCAGAAAGACACACATACATACAAAGACTTATGCCACACTCAATACATTCCAGCCATTGCTGTCCTCTGCTGCTTTTTGTAAAAAAAAAAAAATTTTTTTCTCCAGCTCATAACTTGGTTTATTGATAATGCTTCAGTTGAAGAAATCTGTTTAAAATGTCATTTGCTTCAAGCTGATTCAGTCATGTCAAAATAGCAAAAACTAAATACAGGGGGTTTATATCTTATCCATTCCTACAGCATGATGTAATCTGATTTTCGAAGTAGGTCAGAACTCACCTACATAAGCACCCCCGATTCATAAGATGAACTGAAGGCAAGGATTGTGGTGGCATTCACTAACTTAAACCCGGAGATTGTCCAGAAGAGCTGCAGCAGATTCAGAAGACATGTGAAGGCTGTGGTTTAATACAATGTCAATTTTTGTCTTTATTACCAGGATATTTTTCAAGCACACATTCTAACCACCAATTCCTATCATAGATTGCTTAACAAAATCAGTTATTGCTCCTTTAATTCTTTCTTTTTATTCCCCATAATTGGTTTGTTTTTCTAGTTTTTGATGCTTGATTGGTGATCCCCCCCCAAAAAAAAATCATTAAAAAATTGCAATTCATTTTCAGTATCAACAAAAATGCTAGAAGGCTGATCTTCAGCTAATCTTGAGGTACTTTCAGAAAACTCAGATAATGCTGTTAATTTTATTCAATAATGGGTTTGCTTGCTAATCTCTTTGTAAATGTTAAGAATTTTTTTTTTTTTAAATATTCATTTCAATGTATCACTTTTTCAGAACAAAACTTAAATTTTCAGTTTTTTTTATATTTAAAAAATTGATTGTTTGGGTGCATTTAGTGTACCATATCAAATGTCAACAAAAATTTGTTACCAATTAACATCATTTGTTGCATATTTCATGTTAACATTAATTCATGACACTTTATTTTCATTATATCACTTTTCATATGAAAAATCTATTTGTTCTATAATAAAAATGTAAACAAAAACCAAAAATAAGCTAGTTTATTTTTCACCAAATTGGTCAACATTTAACCAGAAAGATCAAATTCTGTTGATTTTATGACCATAGTTCTTATGTGAATATTAATCAGAACTCAAAGAGCTTTCTAAAAGATATAACTTGGCCACATTAGGAGATAAGAAAATGTTAGCATATAGTGGCAGAGATGCAAATCCGCCATTCTGAATTTGGCTGAAGTAAAATCCTTGTAACTCAGGCCACAGTAAAAAGAACGCCACAAAGTTTTACACATATCTTGCCATAAAGGAGATAAATTTGTTGTCTAATTTAAAAAAAAAAAAAAAAAGCAAAACAATGATATTTAAACTTTACTAGTTTCCAAAATCCACCATTTTAACAACCATTCAACATGAAGCTCTATAAGTGAAAAAAAAAAGAAAAAAAAGTGTTAGTGATGGTCAGATCCTTGCTAATTTGACACAGAATGACTCTGGTGTTAAAATGAAATATAAGTGTTATTTTCATTTTTTGCATAATTTAGATGACAATTTATCCATCGAATCCTGTAGTGCAATCATAATACATCTAGTATAATGTGACTAATTTAATCATTTACTGTGCCTTTAAATTCAAGTAAATTTTATTTCTATAAAAAGCAATGAACTCACACCTCAGTTTTATACACACACACAGAGAGGGCGTAACAGCAAAATTGCCCAAATCATGTACCAGGAAAATTGATAGATTAGGCTCTGAACTGTTGTACCTTAGAAATGATTACAGGAATTTTCAGAGGCTTTTATAACACTATTGAGCAATAAGAATGTACAATTACCCTCTAAGCTTGAAAGAAATATTGTGATGAAATTGATCATAAACAAATATGCCATTCATTGTTAATTAATCATATCTAAGGATCAGAAACTAATGTAGTATCAAAATAGAGTTCATAATTCAAGGATAATTTTACAACTTATTTAAGATTATCTTCACCCTCTCTAACAATTTTCTGGTCAGGAGTAACATGGTGCCTCACACTTTTCACATACAATTTCATTTTCAAGTCTTTTTTCACTGAAACTCCTCTCACATGTAACATGTCTGATGGACTGAGTTGGAACTTTTCTAAGTGATCTCTTTAGCTATAAATTGAAATGATGTTCCCCTCTTCCTGTTGAGACCTCCTGATCCAGTTTTCATCTCCACTGTTCCCTCTTGTTTATTCAGTTCTTTTGATGGCTTTTTTTTTTTTTTTTAAATGGACTTTGAAGATGGAAGCAAGAGTATGAATGTTGGTACCATTACTGAGTGATCTCTTCCATCTAACCATTGCTCAGTTTGAAAGACAGTGGGTCTGACACAAATTAATTCTAAATTGTTTTAAAACTGAATAACTCAAAAAGGTTTTCCATTGATATTATTAAAAAAAAAAAAAAAGAAAAGAAAAGTGGTGTCAAAATATCTTATCTGGAAACCTGGAAGAAGAAGAAGAAAAAAAAAAAAGAAAAGATATTAATCTTTTTTGTGGGTTGGAAAATTATTTTGCTGTTACACCCAATATGCAACATTTTAATGTCAGAGTATCTCTTAGTGATAACATGATTTTTGACCTAATCACCGGGTTTGAAAGGAACTGAATCAGTGATTTTTCTCAGAATAGGTCCAAAGTGCATTGATGCAACATTGGAAACTGTATAACAGTGTTTCCTTGAGGATCCATCACCTTCGCTCTGTTCAACTGAGCATCATCAGAACATATATTATGAAATGGACTAAGCACGACAATTGTTTTAATATTTATTGTTCATGTCATTTTTATATATACAAATATTTAAGTAAATTCTCCATTTATAATAAACACTATTAACAACATAAACCGGCCTGAATGTCAGAGAAATTTCACAGAAAATGTCCTCAGACACGAATCGAACCTGTATCCTAAATGAAACCATATAGCCTGACATTTAGCTACAGAGGAAGTGTCTGGTTAGCAAGGTTGAATTACTGCTTTTAAACTATAAAATTTACCATGATGTCTCTTGAACACTCATATCTGAAGTGTTTCATAATATATGATGTCATTTGTTTATGTTAAGCATGATGAAAGTTTCTGTTTGGTGAGGGCCACATGATCAAAAGTGAAGCAGGTTGATCACATCACAGGATAATCTGACATGGTTTCCTTGAATGTTTTCTAACCAAGAATGAAAGCTGGGTTCATACATTGGAAACATCCCTCCTCACCTGCTCCAAAGAAGGCCATGGTTATTTCATCTGAAGGGAAGGTGACAGCCTTAGCTTTTTTGGATACAAAATGCATTTGCGTGTATTGACCATCTTCAAAAGGGCCACAACCTCAATGGAGAGAATTATGCCAACTTGCTGAGGTAATTATGAAAAGCGATCAAAATCAAACACCCAGTAACTGACAAAAGGGGTCTTGTTTCATCAGGACAATGCTCAGGCACACAACTGGATTTGAACTGGTTGATCACCCTCCCTATTCTCCTGATTTGGCTATCATTTGTTCACCATGAAAAACACTTGGTTAGGAATCACAGTGATAATGTCATATCTGCTGTTGATGATTTTTGTAATAAACAAGATGAAAAGCTTCTTCACCAATGGATCCAAGCACTGCAACATTGGTGAAATAAGTGTGAGGACTACAAGGGAGACAATGTTGAAAAACCTCATTTGGTCACATTCCATCAGAGTATCTTGGTCAGCACAAACTTTTCAGTTGACATTTGTACATTTTTTAGACAAACTTGTCTAGGGTTAAAACATTTTCTACTCCTAGATTTAATACCTTTTGAAAATATTAAGCTGAAAGTTTATAATTTCCTACACAAGTAAATAATTTTTTGGCTTCATTTTACCTTTCCTTCAAATGGTTTTGATGTTACATGCCATTGGAATTTTTTTTTTTTTTTTAGAATTGGCCGGTAAAAAGAATTTGTGGGCAAAGAAACTAAACAAAAAGATTCCACAAACTATTTTAATTTTAAAAATTAAAAGTTTAAATAGAAACAATGTATAAAAATTTGTTTTTATATTAGGGAATTTTATCAATACTCTAAAATATACACAAACCAATAAGGTAAAAGTCACATTAATGACATTCTTTCTAAAGGAAAGAAACAAATATTTGGGTTTAGAGACAACAGTCAATACTTTCAGAAGTCATTTCACCTATTCAAATTTGTTTTAACCTTGTTTCAAATAGTTTAGACACTATATAGTCCTTTAGAAAGATTTCTTTTGGATGATCTACAAAGTCTTTTCAACAAATTGAACAAAGTTTCTGCCCAGATATTTTAGCAGAGAAAACCAGCAAAAATGAATGTAAGCTAAACAGAAAAAACAAAAAACAAAACAGCTATCACATCCTGCTTAATTTTATATTTGGTGTAAAAGTATTGTTTGAATAAACAAATACTTGTTACACAAAAATGCATCAATTAAAAAATCTATATGAAATTAGTCAAGATTATAAAATTCCACCTACAAGAGATCTGACAGATTTTATTTGGATCCACAAAATAGAATTGAAGGCTTTCATAAAATGTTATGAAATCCTTCAATGCTATTTTTTGTTAATGACAGAAACATTGTCAAGGGAAACTCCAAAATTTTTTTTTGAAATCCTTTTATTTTTAATAAATTTTTATAGCACTTACTTTCTAAACTATTTCAAAGAGTATAGTGTGATAAAGCACTACTTTCCATTTTGGTGACATACCAGAAATGGAAGATTCAAAATATCAAAGTTATTTACAGATCCTAAATTTCTTTAATTTTGTTGAAATAAGCATTAAATGGAATAAAACAAATGCAATCTTGGAATTAAGAAAAGACCAATATACTTAGAAACGGCTAACCAAAAAAAAAAAAAAAAAAAAAAAAATTTTTCAATATATCCCAAATCAATATCATCAGAAAAACAAATTTTTCAATGTTCCTATAAAAAAAACAACCTTACCTCTTAATAACAAAAGATTTTAAGCTTTTTTTTTTTCATCAACTATGCTAATTTTTTTTTTTTTTTTTTTTTTTAAAAGCAAATCTTTGGAGGTATAATTTAAATAATCTAGTGGAATCCTTATTTTGATGTCTTTGGTTTAGTTCTTTTGTACAATTATTTTTGTAGAGCAGTATAAATGTTTAAGACGCTCAATATAGTCCTAGAAATGTATTTTAGCCAAATACATGTTTGTTCACAAAATGGAACTTGTTACAGGGTATTCAGACATTAAGAATATATGGTAAAAATTTCCTTAAACTGCATAACCATGTCAAGAAAATAGGCAATTTTGAAGATAAAATGAGCCATTTTTAAACATTAATATTGACATTCTGTTTCAAATCTGAACATGTGATATCCTTTGAGCTATGAATATCAGAAGTTCATTATTTAGCAATAATAATAATAAAAAAAAAGCAGTGAAATTTGAAAATACTGATTTTAAAATTATTAAAAAGATACAAATTTAATATTTGGAATCTACCAATACATTGCATTAATGAAAGACCTGTGAATTTTCTCAAGAGGGTCACCTGTAGTCATCAGTTGATTCGAGATGGAATGACTTAGATGCATTTCATGAGGAAATCATTCCATATGACTTGAAGTCATATAGCTAACCAATTATTTTCTGCTTGTAAAGCCAAATCTACACCAAATAACCCGAGATACCTTTGGGTGGCTGCTACAGAACAACCTTAGAATTCTATAAGGAAAAAATAAAACAAATACTAACTTTTCTATTGTCCATATAAAAGAACCATTTAACGAGAAGCAGTAAGTCATTCCTCGAGTGTGTGTGTGGGGGGGAATGGACCGAAAGCTTTTCGACCCAACAAGAAATTACACACATGATAAAACTGGTTTCTTTTGGATGTGGAAAGTGGGTTGGGTTGAGAAATTTTCAGCACTTCCTTGTAACTGCCAATATAGATCGCTTAAAACATTTTATAGCAAAATTTTCATAAGATTTGTCTAAAGTAGGCACTTTGATGAAAAGCCACAAGATTTAATTCTCCACACCCAGCATCACTTACAAATGTATATCACCCTACGACATTTTATTTTTATCCTTTCTGGAAGATTAATTGTGCATACTAGGTGCCATCAAGAGATTTTCTAAAAGAATGCATATTTATTATTTACCACTTTTGTATTTTAAATATTTCATGGTACTATATTTCAATAATGTAAAAAAATTTGTTTTATTTATTGTCATTCCAACATTTTTCTTACTAGATATGAGAATGCTTCAGTATCGGAATATTTTCTTTTTCATTCTTGACATCAATTTTCAATGGGATTATTATTTAGAGTATAATGTAAAACAAAAATAATCACTACTGGAAAACCAGTTTCTTGCTAATATACAACTGAAGCCACCTTAAGTGATGAGGTCAATTTATACCTTACTACTAAATTTATAATATGGGCCTTACATTCTACACAAGGATAGATTGAGATAGTGTAGTTCTCAGTATAATGCAATGAAGTATTGACAAAATACTTAAATCATAAGTATTATTGAACATTTTTCTTTATAAGTAAATCAGGAGTATATATTGAGTTATACATTTTAAAGACATTAAATTAAATACATATTTAAACAATTAAGAACAATTTGTAAAACAAAACTTTACTGCTTCTGAACAATGTTTATGGATCTATAACCAAACTTCCATTGGTTCATATATTTGATAAACGTTACTTGTTGCTCAGCTAATTGAACTATTAGTGTGAACATGAGTGACAAAGTTAGTTTAAAAGAAGATTATTCTACTCAACACAATTTAGGCATTCTCAGGTTAATGTATATTTTTTCAACCTTGTTTTTACTATGACTTTTGAGAGGAATGACAAATGTTTATTTCATGTGCCTTTAAGATATCACTCTGAAAGAAAAAAAATAGCATCTTAAACTTAATTGTGTATCTGCAAATGACATAGTAGGTAGAATAAAGCCAACTAAATTTTAATAATAATAATAATAAAAAAAAAAAAAAAAAAAAAAAAAAAAAGCACACCTTAAATTAAAAATGTTTTAAAATTTCATTGGTATCAACAAGTACCAAGCTTAAAAAAAAACAAAAAAAAAGAACAAAAAAAAAAAAAAAAAAAAAAAAAACTGATGCTTGGTCAAATTTTAGTAAGCAGATCAAGCTGAGAATTTTTCAGTACCCCTTCATACATTTCATAACTTAAGATGTGCTATAGTGTAATTCTATGATATAACCATAAGTAAAAAGAAAATTGCCTAAGACAAGAGACTCACTCCTAGTATACCATTTTAAAGTTAGTTATGCTCACTGAATTTAATGATTCACATAATTATCACTTCATGAGTGCACATAATTTGGTTTTCTAACCATTAAAATAAAAAAAAAAAAAATTTTTTTGATAATTGCCACAAACTATTTTGTGAGGAAAGTATTAATCTAAGTAAATGAAATACAAGATGTAAATGCTAAAAATAACTGGAGTTTAATGTATTTCAGTGCCATAATAACAAAGTTCTAGAATGTGTCAAAGTTGTTTATAGTTCTTAATAAGAGATGGTGTCTAAAGTCTAATAGTAGTAAATCAAAAATGGACATTGCAAATAAATGAATGAATGAATGAAGAGAAAAAAAAAAAAAAAAAAAAAAAAAAAAAAAAAAAGTAATGTGAAAATGAAGTTCATAAGAAATAGTGATAAATAAACAATGCCTAAACATTCAATATATTTAAAATTATGAACATATCAAAATCTGACAGGAAAAAATAAATTGCAACCAAATATACTTCATCTTATAAAAATAGAACCACAATTGCTACATGAAAATAAAAACATTTCGCAACAAATTTCTGCTATCACCATTATTTCACACAAAGATGAGAAAACATACATTATCAATTTTCTAAATATCTAACACACACACATACACACTTCAAAATTGTTTTCGGACAAGAACAAATTTATGGAAATACAATGTGGGGAGTGCCACAGTAGAGACGTAGACTACCTACTTACTGTTTTCGATGGGGGGATTGTAAGGTGTCAATCAATCCGTTTATTCAGCTAGGATACACAAAATCTAGTAATATTGTAAAAATGACCCATTTTCATCAAGCCAATGAGATGATACAGTACCTAAACCAAATTATTTTCAGTTGCTGCAACACATAAATTAAGCAATTATTTCTAATATTTGATTGAACTAATGTAACTAAATGCAAAATATTTATGCACAATCCCAATCAGAATACATTTGGCTTTCACAATTGTTGAGCCAAAGAACAAAGTTTACATGTCTCTTGCCCCAAATTGTTATTTTATCACAAAATTTTCTATTAATCTTTTTTTTTTTACACTAATACAAAATACAGTTGTTGGTTATGCTAACAAGTGATATTTAAATGAAGTAATTGAATCTTATTCATTAAACTATAATTTTTTTTATATACAGGCTGTTTAAGGGAAAAAGTAATTCAACGCTGGAAACAAAATTCTCAACTTTGTTACAATGTCAGGCAGATATGGATTTTGGATACATCAGTCTTTACTTGCATTCTCAGAAGAAATTGTAGAACTCAGAATTTTCTGAAGATGCATCTGAATTGTAAAAATTTGCAAAAGGTTCCTTGGATATGAAAAATGTTTTGTTGGATTGAAAAGTAGTTGATCAATTCTGAAAACTTCATAAGCTACTCTTAGTTGATCAATTCTGAAAACTTCATAAGCTACTCTTGAGCAATGATCCACCCAAGAAATGCAATTACAATATTCAACATACTACTTCAAAATTTACAACACCTGTAACTGGGTTTCTATACAAATGATTGGTTAACAACTTAGTTTTCTTTTTCTTCTTTTTCATATTTAAAATAGAAAAAAATGACAGACAAATACTAAATTATGTTAATGTTTAAAAAGTTGTTAAATTTAAGTAAACAAGAAAAATTTAGCCATTTTATATTTTATTTTAAAATAACCTAAGCAGAAAGATTAAACCTATGTGAGCATATCTCAATCCATATAGTTTTCAGTTAATACAGTTTCCAAAATTTTTTTCTTTTCAATAAAGTGCAAATTGTCCCTGCATGAAGCAGTTCATTTGGAAAAAGGTTTTGAGCAAAGCTATTTCACAGTGACGTAATATTTGATTTAGTACTAATAATTTTTTAGGATTTCAGTTTAGATATGAAAATGATCAAATCAAAATTGAATTTTTTCCCTAAGATGAAAGGGTAAATAAACTGAAAAGATTTTAAATGAAATGCTCAAAAATAACAAAATAAGGTAGCTTCCATAATTTTGATAATTTGGAGTTTGTTTACTAACCCCATGTTTTTTTTTTTGGTATTGTTCAGAGATTTTTTTTTCTTTTACAAATATCTGCTGAATGCAATCTTATATTCTTAGTGTTCAATAATACTGTTCAAATGCCATGTAACTGAAAACTGATGAACAATAGATTTGTTATCTGGCATTTGGATTTTGTGATTAAATTCTAAAATAGTGGATAGACTAGTTTCAGTATTCAGGAAACAACAGATACTGGAAGCAAACTTATTAAACTATGCAAAAGCAATATTTAAATTTAGTGACCTATTTTTTTTTTTAAAACCCTCAACTTATAACTTAATGAATGGTGAATCAAAAAATTACAAATACCCAAAACAAAAATCCAAAATTTCAATCAAATGCAATAAATTCCTAAACATGATAAAACTGACCACAAGTTATTTCCAAAACCTTTCCAGGTTGAAGGGTATATTTGAATTAAAAGGGATAATTTTAACATGAGAGTGAGAGAGAGAAAGAGAGAAATAAAAATACAATTTTCACTCAGAACATTAAAATAATACTTGTTCTAATGTTCATATTGCTTTAAAAAAAAAAAAAAAAAAAAAAAAAAATGTGCAAGTAAGTAATTACAACATTTGTATAGGTCAAAGAGAAAAGATTGATTAATATCAAGTTCTTTAGTTATATATATATATATATTCCAGAAAATATTGGGGGGTTGTTTTCTTAGAAATTTTTGATTACCAAGATTTACCTTTTTAAATTATAATTATACATATAAGATATAAATGTTCAACTTTGAAAAAGTAATTCTGAACACTAAAGTAAACATTGTTGCTTTTCATTTTCATTAAAGCTCATTACTGTTTAAGCAGAGATTTAGGTAAACTGTCATAAAAATGTATAAGTTGACAAACAGAACATAGCATATATAGCTTTACTGATTATGAGATAATTGGTCAATACAATATTTGATCATTCACAAAAAAATCTTAATGATGAAAAGTTTCAAAATGTATGGAAAGTAAGCAGATTTATGTTCAATTCATGCAAATTGTCTATAGATGAATCCATTACACACATGATTATCTCCTTAAAAAAAAAAAAAAAAAAAAAAAAAAAAAATTCAATTCTAGGCAAAAATGGCCAATGTGGTAGTTTTTAATCCCGTTAGAAGTAAGTTTTGTTTATTTCAATGATTACAAAAGCAGAGTAATTAACAAAGCAAACAAAACTTGCTTTATATGGACTATATTGTAAACAACCATTTCATAAAAAGGCTGACAATCCAACAAATACTGATGACAACTGATGGTGGTTATAAAAAGAACTTAGATTACAAAATGATTAAAATATTGATAAATTTACATAAAACAGCAGTACAGAATTGTAATGTAGTTATAAAAATCATTTATTTTTAAGAAATGAAATATTCAACATCTTTATACAAATAGCTCAAATGGCCAAATATAAGAAACTGGTATAGAAATTGATATAATTAATCTAATCTGAAAAAGGCCGATGATTTTGTTTGTATTATATATATATATATATATATATATATATATATATATATATATATGTGTGTGTGTGGTGAGGAATCCTTTTTACAATTAATAAACATTTCTCATTGAATATATATGGAAAATAATAGATCTGTTGATTATTCAATATGCAACTTATTACTTAGAAAAATTACAAATTCAGTTTTCCAAAGTGTACACCACTAATCTTTTTTTTAAGTGGGAGGAGGAGGAAACGCTTCCTAAGCAGCAAAACAAGAACAATATATTTTTTTTATTTTTTAAATAAAAAGAAATGGAGAATAGAGCTTACTTCCAACTAAGGACCTTAAAAGTAATGGAATATAAAGTTTGTTTAACTGAAGAAAAATTATTGTAGACATGTCAAATTATTTCTTTAAATGTAATGGGAATCAGTAGCTATTAGAATATTACTAGTTTTAAATGGTTATATGTAAGCAATCAAATCAATTTGAGATATGTGAAATATACTAATTTGAAATACAGTATGGGATCTGCTTACTGAAAGTAATTCAATTTGTACATTACTAAAATTAACCTAAAGTAGAGTGCTGCCTAATACAAATAACAACAGCAGCAGTAAGATAATGTAGTTAACTATTTAGCTGAAATTTGAAATGACATTAGCAATGAAATTATTTTTTGTTTTTTATTTACAGGGATACCCCAGCAGAAGAAAAAAAAAAAAAAAAAAAAAAGAGAAAGAAGTGAAAATGAAATAACAATTTAAAGTGTTTTCATTTATGACAAAAAAGAAGCTATTTTAGGGAAAACTCTGGTTCCTGAACAGAGTCAAGCAGTAAATGTGGATCAATCCAGCCACAACAGTTAAACATTTAGGCCAAGCCCAATAGACTGGTTCAAAGCAAGAAAATGACAATGTTCATGTGACAGTTGTATAAATGTATCCGTAGTGAATGCAAGGTGTATGTGAAATGAGGAGAGGTGGCAGTAGCAATGAGTGTGGTATGAAAGTGGTGAGAGTGGCTATGGGGGATAGTAAACCTACCAAGCCATCAACATCCACTAAAATCTGAGTGCCACAAGTACTGCACATTACCAAGGTTTTTCATAAACATTTTGCAGGGCAATGTGAATGGAAATGACTCCCCATTATTCTTTGCCAAGATATCAAGTACAGTTCATGTTGGTGATTGGGTTTAATAAAAATAGTGGAATTCATGGTTTTAGGTTATTAAAAACAAATCTTCAAATAAAATCCAAATGTTTTACCAACCAGAAAATTGATAATACTAACTTGATATTTCAGCAATATCACAATTAGAAGAGTGGCAAACAATTTATTGCATTATGAACATTTTATCCCCACAGAGATTTGAAATATAAAACCCAAAGTATAAAACTAAACTGCCAATTGAGTTATGTTATTGTAGAATAAAATTAAATCAATCAATTATTAAGGTAATTTTAATATATCAAGTGAGACTAACTGTACACAAAACTATCAATGTTTAATCTAATAATAAATGATATTAAAACCTTAATTTTTATTACTAAGTGATCAAGAACTAGATAACTTGGCAGGAACTTTTGGGGTTTTTGATTAATTTTGCACAACAATCTTTTTCTTCAGATAAGTTAAAATTTTTTTCAACTTTATTTTTCCTGGATTAATTTTACAACTGTCACATGGTCAATTCAGAGGAATCAATGTAAATAAACTCTGCATAGGGAATTCAGATTTTTATTTCTTTGTTTTGTACAAAATAAATCATGCTACTTTGTATCACGCTAAATACCACAGTCAATACTGAAATAATCAATGTGTGGATGTAAAATATTTATCACTAAAAATGTAATGGACATCCACCCCAAAACACAAGATCTTATATTTCATGTTGGCTGCACAAATGTCTTGATTATTTATTCATTTTGAATTATTATATAATTTATGTCCCAGATAGGGAAATTGACATTGTACATTAAAATCTTTTCAAATACTGCTTCTTCCACCATTGATATTTCAATTAAACAAGTTAGAAAATAACCTAAATGGCCAGACAGTGATGACCGACACAAATTTCTAAATAAACAAAACTTAATATTTTTAAAAACTATTTTAATACTACACTCATTCTTAAATCCTGATAACTAAGCATTTATTGAAATTTCATCATTTTCTTAATTTTCATTGAGTTACAAATTTCAAGTCTACAGAAAATTAGAATAACATTTTATTAACATTTTAAATATATCGCTTCATTTTTCACAATGTTACAGTCAAATATAAATAGAAATTGAAATACCACTTGTGGTAGCAATCTAGAAAGTTTAAGCAATGTTCCTAATATACTCAATATATTGAGACATTCCATGTTGCTTTTTAATACCTAAATTATGTTGTGATTCAGAGATTTACTAACTGCCTTTTAAACAAATTAAAGATTTTTTTCTTTATTACTTCAAGTTAACTCACTAAACATGGAATGTCTCAAACTATTTTCTTTTATATCAAAAGATTATAAGTGACAAAAGAATATTTAGAATGGTTGGTACTCACCATGAATGTGTGACACTAATGTTTAAGCATACTGGGGATAGAATCATGTCTGAAACAGGGGACTCAATTCCAGAAACATTTATGATACATGCATGGCGCCAACACTGGATTGGAATACAATGATAGTTTGGTCAAAATCTAATCATCAATAGAAAAATAGTTACAACTGGAAATATCTGCAGCAGCAAGCATGTGCCATCATTAGCAATCCAATAAGGGGTCACAGACAACAGATATTGGAAGCCACATTTATCCAGTTTAATTCTCCAAGTATAAAAATGTAAAGATATAATACCTGTGTCTAGCCCAGGAGTTTATTTGCATGAAATTTAAGACAAAATCTTATCTTGAGAATCCCAATAATTATAAATTGAATCTTGCTGACCATGTGGATTTATTCCAATTCACATTATAGCAGAGCGATATGTTTGCTCCTGAAATTTGGAAAGCTTGACATTTTTGTTAAATTCAGGCATGATTAGAACAATATTTTTCAATGGGGGAAAATCATATTCAGGTACACATTAAGTAAAAAACTTAAATTACAAGAGCAATAACCAAATTATGCATAGGATTTGTGAACCATTAAATATTAGGCTGATTAATAAGTATTAAATTAAAAAAAAAAAAAAAAAAAAATATAATATTCTTATTAGCTCTCAGATACCACCAAAATTGCATTACTAGAATAGCTTAAAAATATTCTAATTTTATTTTACCTTTTAATAAAAGCAGTAACAGCTAAAAGTATACATTCAAAATATTTTTCAACATCCCTTAGCTTTAAAAAATAAAGATATAAAAATGATAGATCAAAAACAATTTAATAAATAAATATGGTTACCAATCACAAACACTTGCAAAACATGTCCTACCATATGAACAAAAGAATTGAGCTATTATTCCATGGTCAAATCCTAGTTACTTCAATTATCAGAAAGGCAACATATTACGGTCATGTTACATTGGATATTTGGAATTGTTTTTACCCCCCCCAAGTTGAATACTTTTTCACTGTTTGCCTCTTTGCAACCAGTACTAATACAAAGATTGTGTGCTTGAATGAGAAAAGCAATTATAATTTTCATCTAAGCCTAAGAGTAAATGAAACAAGTATTTTAGTCAAATTTGAAATAAGATATTTCTCCCTAATTATATACATATATCTCCCCTAAATTGGATTTAAATGATTGCATATCAAAGCATGAACACATTTACAAATAAGGCTTCCATAAATAAAACTAATTCAAATATAGACTTAAATGAATGCAACAACAATTCAATAAAGCAAACATGAAATCAATGTTCAAAAGGGTTTATAGATAAAGCAAAATATTTTTAAAGTTTGAGAAACCTTAGTAAACATACCAAGAGAGATTGTGGCTGTTGCAATACCAGCAGGATCCAATGGGATTTCTTGATCCAAGCTAAGCATGGCTCCACTAGACATGTGTATGTGTGTGGGTGTGTGTGACTGGCAACCCAAACCCACTGCTTCAAGTATTCAGAGGTCAATAAAGAATAAGGCAACTGATATAATTTAGTAACAATGACCAATTCATACAGGTCTTAAAGAGGAAAACAAACAAAACAAAAGCAAAAAATATATATATATCTCAAAATAATATATAAAAAAAAAAAAATCAAAAAAAATCATTACAGATTTAATAGTCTATAAGTAACTGAACATTCTCTTGGGAAGCTTTTATCTACATAATATTGTAACATTCAAGAAAAACTTTTCAAACAAATACAAGAATAAAGAATAAGTCACAATTATCTAATCTAATACATTAATATGTACTTTTAGCAGTCATCAAATTATACATTTCTAATGGAGATGAAAAACTATGAACAATAATTGAAGGTAAGAATAAGCAATTTTGTAATCAAAAGAGAATAGCAAAAGTGAATAGACCAGATAATTTTGATATCCTAAACACCATATTGAAACAAACCATACAATCAAAACATTTTGAAAAACAATATTATATATATATATATATATATATATATATATATATATATATATATATATATATATATAAAAAAAAAATTACAAGAAAAAAAAATAATAATAAAAAAAAAAAGGACTTATGACTGGATAAATCATCTCAACAAAGCAATATACTTCCAAATTTTTGAAAAGATATAAAAAATGGCAAGTGTTAGGGAAGAAGAGGATGTGTATATATAAGCACAATGCAAAACAAATTAACTATTTCCATTCACTACCATTTACATATCTTTTCAGAATTTGAATATAGAAAGTATCAGCAAAAACATGGTAACATTGTGTATAAGTAAATGCATAGAGAAAGAGAGAATGGCCAAGTAAGACCTGTGACCATTCTAGAACAGCAACATTGACTGTTGCACATTATAGAACACTGTGCCATCAAAGTAAATGGTACAAAGAGCCTCATCACACCACCACCGAAGAGGGTTCCCACCAAGAATAATAAAAATATAAAAAAAAAAAAAAGAAAAAAAGAAAAAAAAAAGGGGGGGGGAGAAAAAAAAAGGAGGAGAAAAAAGAAAAAAAAAGAAAAGAAAGAAAAACTAAATTCAGCAATCATTAGTTTTATGGGGACAAGGAGCCAAAAGAAGACAATGTAAATAAGACATTTGTTTCACATGCAAATTCAATAACAAATTTAATTTCTTTGGCAATAAACAGTTTGGAAGGTTAAAAATTAAACAATAGCATACTATACCAAGGGTTTGTCATGGTCAGTCAGCTCCATTCCACAAACATCCTCGGTGGATACGAAGCCTGTAACCTGACTCATAGCTAAAACAGAACTAATAACTTTCAGAAACTGGGAACAAATTCAGCCTCAATCATACAAATAATCAAAAATAAATTGGGAGTGGAAAAGTAAGTTATGAACAAAATAAAAAATCATTTGTGAAAATTGGAATGAAAAAGTAATATTGGCAAAGTACTTAGGTATATCAAAAATAGAAATATTTTCAGGCATATCAATCTTTCCAATACGATCTAAGCATTTTTCTTATTGTTGATAGTATTTAAGGCTGTGATGAACTGAAATTCAGTCTCAAGCCAATGTAGAAGCAACAACAGTATCAATAGATACTTGCTCATGCATAGCGAAAAAAATAAAAAAATAAATAAAAAAAAATAAATAAGGGGGTTGGGGAAAAAAAAAAAAGAAAAAAAAAAAAAGCTTATCAAGCCCTGAAAAAGCAAAGAAAACTTGTTATTTATCAAAACTAAGCCAACGCAAGGGTATACAATAATAATGATTAATCTAGCTTAATATTAAATAACATCAGTTTGGTAGTCAGCTCAATAACCAAGACTCAGCATTTTGCACATTATGCTAACATTTTTATTAACAAATGTAATCAAGCAATCTCCACCTCACTTTTTCTATCAAAGCATCAATTGAAAACTATTGATAATCTCATTTTGCATATCCTCAACTAAACAGTGATCATGAAAATTAGATATATTCAAGAATACATCAATGTTAAAATTAAGCATATAGATACAAATAGCCATGTGACTTTTCCCAAAGTTAATCTCTAAAAAAGAAAATGCACAAAAAGTACATAGAAGCAGTTTTCTATGCTTAAATTCAAGATTTCAAATGGAACATTAAGCATTTCTATGCAACTTTTTGCATACCATATACAGTTCAATATGAACTATAGTTGGAACACATATCTTGTTCAAGATGTGTAAAACATCAAAACCAGTAAGAAGCATCAAGATGTTTTGATGATAAAGTAAACACATTTTAACATTATATATCACAATATCAAATGTGTAAAAGTAAAAACTTTGTAAAACAAAACAAGAATATTTCAGAAAATGACTATTACAAAAATGCATAAACAATTCATAAGCAGATATTCTGATGTTATAAGGATTGAAATAACACAAATTTGCTTTTCTTTAAAAAAAAAAAAAAAAAAAAAAAAAAACAACAACAAAAAAAAAACAATAGGGGAAAATAATTTAAAAGCACAGCAAATCCTTCAGGACTAGCCATGAAGTTAGCACAGCAATGCCAATTAGGTATATGAAGTTAGAAATCACCAAAGAAAAGTGATATCAAAGTAAATGCTGATTGTAATGTAAAGTGCTTTAGCAGTGCTACCGTTTTGTTAAATGTATTGTTGGCCTTAAAAAAAAAAAAAAATCAAACATTGATCATGGACTTTAATTCACAAGCCCTTATCAATCAGATAGGGTACCTTGATATTTAAGGTTATCATAATCCTTCAAATAATCATAGAAGGAAGATATAAAGCCAGAAATCTGAAACGGGCAACATTCTTGCTGTTGTTCAAAAGAAAACAGAAATAAGTGATTTTTCATTGCCATTAGGTGTGAACAGTCATACAGAAATGTTATCACTTGCATTGCACATAAAAGGGGTTTTAAGATTTTAAATATGATGGGTGTAATATAACAAAAAAACAAAAAACAAACAAACAAAAAACCAAAAACATGAGAAATTATGAGTACTAAGAAAAAAAAAAAAAAAAAAAAAAAAAGTTGACTTCAACAAATATCTTTTATGATCAATTTCAACATTGATTGGGTAGAGAATTTCACGCACATACACCTGAGCTGAATTGAAGGTTAAATATAGTTCAAACAGAAAAGTACAAATGTAATAGTTAACCATAGAGATTGAATATCCAACATTAGTTTAAAGCAAACATAAAAAAAAGGAAAAAAAAAAAAAAAAAAAAGAGAGAGAAAAGAAAAAGAAAACATGCATCAAGTATGTATTTGGTTTTAAAAAGCAAAATAATTGACACTATAAATAACTTTTAGAGTAATACCAAAGCATGTAAATGGATAATATATTAAGAAAATATGCTTTACCTAAGAGGATAAAATTTAACTTGATAATCTAAAGAAACAAGTATTCACTAAAACTTTATTTCTATGAAATTCTGGCATTTAAATTACAGTAGCATTTGGTGTCTAAAAATATTTTACAGATTTTATAATAAAAGTAATCAAATAATCAAAGTTTGAACACCTTCGCATTAAGAAATTACTGAGCAAGGAATGGGCTTTTTTTTTGCTCTCATGTTAAAACTGGTAAATGCATGTAAAGAAATCACTGATTAGCATTTATATAACTGCCACTACTAGTAGTTTCACCATGCAAAACTAAAACAATTGGAGTTATAATTATTTAAATATTTGCTCTTAAAACTAAATACTTGGAATAAAAAGTTCCAACTAATTTTACCAGAATTTGCATTTACATTTTTTCTATAGTACATTAATGGCCTAAGTATAGACACTAAACAGCCATTAAATGTTATTTATAGTAAAGTGCAAATATTCTAACCAGTCATTTATTGTAAATACTGTAATGTACTAAAATTAAGAACATACTATCATCATCACAACTAAGAATATACTCACCCTCAAAAAGAAAATATTTCAGAATATTTTTTTTATTTTAACAAGAATCAACTATTTTAGCTCAATGGAAATTAGCATTATCAGTTGGTTTACCAAATTCTTGGTATCCATGGCTGGAAGTTACTAAGAAAATTCAACAAAGGCAAAAACAATTTTTCAAATAAAATTGACTAAATGTTAAATATAGTGGACAAGTATGACAAATCCAAAATAATAACTCAGCAATAGATAGAATTATAATGAAACATTTCAATGAAGACAAATTATTTTACCTAATAAAGCCAATTTCATATTAAAATGTCAACCAAGTCCAAATGTGATTATCTAAAGCATTAAACAAGTGAATGACAGACAGCAATAGAAAATGCAATGAGGAATAAAAAGAATGAGCAAAATAAACAATACATTAAGATGAATATTAAAATAGAAACAAAGTTGTTTTCACTCAAGCAAACAGAGGGATATATCATTCTAAATAAGTTAAAAGCATAATGGGCATTAACAAAAACAAGTTTGCATATATTTTTTTGTTGAGTACAATACAAAAAGGTAAATGGTAAGGGAAGTGTGTGTGTGTGTGTGTGTGTGTGTGTGTGTGTGTGTGTGTGTGTTCATGTACAATATCACTCTATAATGAAACCAATCCCCCAGTTGACCAAGCCTACAATATCTAGAAAAAATTAAGACTAGTAATATTGAAACATGGGAACAAATCCTTATGATAAACCATTCGAAAATAGCAGCAACAGTAGCATAAGATGTGCCATCCTGCCCTTGGAAGTCTGTTTCAAAGAGAGATCAAGACATATTGGGGGGTGGAAAAAAAAAAAAAAAAAAATCACTTTCCTCAGTTATATAAACAAGGAAACATTCAAATTTTGAAATACTTCAGAACATCAATAAAGTTGATGTAAATAAATTTCAAAGCTTATCAACAGTACTGCAATAAAATTTCATCAAGCCAAAAGTTTTAATCTTTATGTTCCTTTATCAAGTGATTTTAAGTGTAATTGAGGGATAATTGCTGCCACTTACCTTTAATTAAAATTTATGTGTAAAATGTCTGAAATTAATCTGTGCCATTAAGAACTTTAGTACCGAATCTGCATATTATTACTAGTACTGGGCCAATCAACTTTTATTTATCTAAAACTTAATCCTTCTAGGCTGTATACAAAGGTTAAACTGGAAATATTACATAGGCATTAACATTTAAACAATAACTATTTTATACATATTATAAAAATAAACAAACTTGAATAAATCCATGCAAAAAAGGCACTGATTAGGCAAATTAGCAACACCAATAAACTACGTATTGTACTAAAACAATTTTAATATGGCTTTCAACAGTTGCAATGATTTTAGAATATATTTTGATAGTGGTAATATTTATTCTTAATTAAAATATAAATCTTATGAAAAGCATCAGTTAAATAGTAACCGTCAGAATCCTTAAAAATGGACATTTTTATATCCTAATTTAATATTGCAACAAAAGAAAATTACACACATGAGAATTTATTCCAACAGGTGGAAAAAGAGAAAGTTTATATAAAAAATATACAGTAATATATTGAAATTGTGTATGTGTATACATTAACACTGAGACTCTTTTCATTTAACCATAAACAATTTCATTACTAATTTGACAGATTACAATGGTAACAAGATTGAAAGTACCTAATATTAGCAAAGAGATTAATTCATACCAATATAATAATAATAATAATAAAAAGCTCTATGACCTTGAATTAAGAGACACCCACTGCCCAAAATTAAATGATGGAGGACACATTCAACAAGCACTTAAAAAACATCCAAACATAAAAAATCAATAAGTTCTGGCTGACTCTACTGAAACGTAGAAATAGTAACAATGAATACATAAATAGTGCAAACAGTGGTCAATAATAGATGAATATAGTCGTGCTTATAACAATTACTTAAGTTGTAAGAAAGGTTAGGTTGGTAAATTTGTTTAGTGACTAAAATTTGAAATAAGTGAAATATTTGCATAAAAACATTCTCATGAATCTAAAAACTGATGTGGATGGAAAGGGGCAAGGGTTTTGTCATCATTGATCCAGGTGAAATCCACTTGTAGTTCCAACAGAAACAGGTGAAGTCTTGTCAGTAATTGGTAACCTGAAAGTAACTTACCTTCTATTAGGATATGGTAAAATGGGAACTTAATAACACAAACACAAGTCAATACATGAAGAAACTTTATTGCAAATCATTTTCCCCCAATGATCTTACCTTCCTTCAATCAGCTGCTGTCCTTTCAACTAAGTGCTGAAAAGCAGCGGTGTAGTTGTAGCTAATCATACAAGGCAATAGAGAATAAAACTGAGGATCTCTGATGAATATTTTACATGTAGAAAAATGAAACTTATTCACAATGGTCACTGATTAATGACACTAAACTATGTTAAAATACTTGCAACTCTGAATTCATCAGGTTCACAAGTTACAGTGTTAGACTGTGGGCACTCAACTAAGACATGGAGAAGTGGTTAGGAGAGCAGGGACATACAATGCAATGAATGGGAAGTTTGTACTGTCAAAAGAAACAGCATGATCAAAGTAGGACAACACTGATAGAAAGCTGCAAGTGATGGTACTTATTCCTCAAGGGTTTGTTCCACCCATGAATTTGATTCAAAATGTGCTGTACTCCCCACCTGAAATAGTTAAGAACCTCTGCAGAAAAACTGGGAGGGAATTCCACTTGCAGCACATGGAATGTTCAAACAAATCCATGGGAACTTCAGTCCAATTAGAAATCTACAGTGACTTGATGTATATATGTAGAATTAATCTGTATGCGTGTGTGTGTGTATATATATATATATAAATGTACACACACACATTCATACAGATACACATCATATATATATATATATATATATATATATATATATATATATATATATATTCTAATATTCAACATAGGACCACTAAAGCATGTCATAGAATCGTGGAAGTAGCAATACAACTTTAGGCTGCTTCGTCAACAAATCCAGAGGAGAGAGTCGATACATTTTGTCTTCAGGGATCCTGCATGAAATAAACAAAAGCAAAACTATTTTTGCACAGCTGGAAATGGGTTCTATTCATACAAATAGAAAACATTAAAACATGTAGGAGGAAAAAAAAGTAAAAGTAAAAAGAAAGAGCAACATTAACTATTAAATAGTCATCCAAGAAGATCTAAAAAGAACCATTAGTAAACACCGAGAAAGAAATGAATATTAATTGTAACAAAATTGGTAAATTTTCTATATTTTAAGAGTTTACAGTCCAATCACCCATGAAGGTGAAAATCTTGTATTAATTTACATAATGCTGAAGATTGTAGTAACTAACAATCTTTGGTTCACCCAGCATTATAGATTTAAAACTTG
Organism: Acanthosepion pharaonis; assembly: GCA_903632075.3. Lineage (NCBI taxonomy): Eukaryota > Metazoa > Mollusca > Cephalopoda > Sepiida > Sepiidae > Acanthosepion > Acanthosepion pharaonis. Next base: position 3,322,387 of record CAHIKZ030005024.1, on the reverse strand, counting down.
TAACCACTTTACATTAAAACAATAGTTATCCACATGTGAGTAGATGTCACTTGAGAAGATTGGAGCTGTTGTATCTCGAATAATTCCAAGGAAAGATTTGGTTATAAACACTATGTGTAATACCAACTTAAAAAAAAAGAAAGAAAGAAAAAACCCATACCCACCTGTAATACTTACCACTGGCTTAAGACAGATTATGAAGAGTCAGAATGCACCATCCATCAATACAATTTAGCAATAATTCGAGATTACAAGACTATATTACCGAGACATACGTTTAGTAATAAGGGCAAGTTATGATAAAAATAAAACAAAAAAGACAGCACCATTGCAACAGAAGATCTTTAAAAAGTCAAAAGAGCAACAGTTTTATAAGAACTAAAATTGCAGAAAAGAAAAGGAGGCATCCTGAAATGAAAACACAGCTAACAATATGACAAAAATACAGAGAAAATACAACTACTAGAAAAAAAATGTTTCCAAAGCTTGAAATAGCAAATAACTCATTTCAAGTACTAGAGTGTTTATGTTAATGGAAACAAATGAATTGAACAGATTCAAAAATCGTTTTTAGAGCAAACTCCAGTTAAAAATTTTGAATTATTTGAATTAGGATTCCAAGAGGTATATTTTTTTTTTTTTTAATGGTGTTAGCAAAGAAAATGCTGTGTGTGAGAGAGAGAGAGAGAGAGATGACAAACTGAAATAAGGTATTAAAGGGTTGAACTATAAAGATGGTGCATTCTTCCCCAACAACCTGTAGCAGCTGAAAGAGACTCATTCGACAGTGAAGCCATATTTACCTTATTGCTGCCATGGGTTAAAATTAAGCTAATCAGTCATCACTGAGGCTGGGGTTGTTGAGTACCAGGGGCTTGGTTGGCTACTTGTCCTTGCTGCTGTGCTGCTTGTTGCAATATCATGTTAGCATGATAGTGCATTCCTTGTTGCCTGTAATATTCAGCCCAGGCAGCACTGTAATCTGGTTGCCCAGTTTGTGGATTGATGGCTGCAAATTAAAAACTCAAATTAGCTTTAAAAAAAAAAAAAAAAAAAAAATTTAAATAATACTTTTTCTAGCATTATAATAAAATAATGTATTCAATTATACCTTAAATTTATAAGCAGTTGACATGAATATGGTACTTTTCATAGGGATGGCTCTACTATGAGGTTGTATTATACTGATTGATGTAATTTATTCCCAGTTTTTAGCTTCAGATACACACGGGTTGTATTATACACAAGAAAAGACAGTAGCTTTTATTTTTTCATGAATAAATATTTACATACCAGGCTGTTGCTGTTGTTGTGGTTGCTGGGTTGCTTGTTGCTGTGCTTGTTGTGGTGCCACCTGCTGCTGAGGCTGCTGCTGCTGTGGCTGTTGTTGAGGTGGCTGCTGCTGTTGAGGTTGCTGTAACTGTGGCTGCTGAGGAGCTCCAGGACCTGCTGGCTGACCTGGTTGCTGAGGAGCTGCTTGAGCACCCTGCTGAGCTTGGTACTGACCATACTGACCATATTGGGCATAATACTGAGCATAATAAGCAGCCCATGCAGCTGCATTGGCATCCTGGGCTTGTTTATCTGAAAAAGAAACTGCAACTTAAATTTATGGTTTGAAACCCGAGAAAAGACGAACAAACATTTCATTTCAAATTTAGTATGATTAAATAAGATATATATATTTTCAACAGCCAAAAAATATGTTCTGTCCCTTAAATAGTCAATACCGAGCTAGCATACATTCTGATAACAATGTCAAATTTTAGACTTTAGGCAATGTAAATACATGAACAGCACTGCTCTCTCCAAACATTTCTGACAATTGAAGAATAGTGCTAATACACTCATTACATGGAATGTTGTAGAAAGACAAATCTTATAATGGGAAAGGCGATAGATGTAACTTAAACCTTGTAGAAAAATTAGTTATCTTAAAGCACTTAAATAACCCTAGCTTATTAAACAAGAGAAATAAATTGATAGTCTCACATGTAGGCATAAAAATAAATATTTGTTGAAATATCTTGATTCAGATTAATTTTTTTTTTTACTGTAAATTATAACTTTTCCCCTTTTTCTTATTTTATTCTGTTCACCTATCTTATGTAGAGGACATTCAATTTTTTTTTCATGGTTTCTAGGTTCATTATATATATATATATATATATATATAAAAAAAATTTAAAAGAAAAACAGACCACTTTAAGGTACCATTATAATAATTTATTTCACCAGAGCCCTTTTAAAGGACGCCGGATCATCAGATAGCATGTCCAAAAATGAAATTAAAATTGATGGGTAGTGTAAGAGAGTGTAAAAGGAGTAGTTAAAGAGACATGGTAGAGTATAGGGAGGGATTAATTTCATATCTCTCTCAAGCATACTTTGTATTGGGGGAGGAGGAGTGATTTCATCCTTCTTGGGATTACCCATACGGATTACCATGTTCTTCATAATATTATATATATATATATATATATATATATATAGTAACCCCCACTTAATGTATGATATAAAATTATTATCCCAACTTTAAATAATTTTTTTTTATATATATATATATATATATATAGTTTTAGGTAGGTCTATTTTTAATAAATACCATTAATCCCCGTTTATTTTAAACTAGCAGCATGGCCCAGTGTTGCCCGTGCTTGATTCAAAAATCGTACAACTCATACAGTAATCTCACTTGACTTAAAATATTTCTGCCCTTCCTTGCCTTTAAAGGAGTGCCCTTTGCCGTGCTGATGTTGCTACATGCCTTACTTCTTGCCTATCTCACACTGCAAATTTTTTTCTAAGCTCTATACTAAACATTTTATGAAAAAAGAACTAAACAAAATGAACACAAAACGATCAGCTTTAAAAAATGACTCGTAACTGGAAAAACCGAATGAAAAAAGAATGTTAAATACTTTTTCACACCCAACCCAGTTCTGCGGAATCAGTATCAACGTTGAGTTTAAGCATGCAAATGAGCCCATTGGAGTAAAGTGCCATGCAGATTTAAATTTTTCCCTACTTGTGACGAATGCAGCTATCGATTTTTTTTGGATGCTAGTTAACCTTCGTGCCAACTGTTGGCCCTCACGCTGGCCAATAGAATCTTCTTGCCTATTCATGGCAGCCAGCTATTGGCTCTCATTCTGGCCAGTACAAAATGGCTGCAAACTACGTGAAAACTGCCGTAGAAGCATGGAGGAAAAAAAAAAAAAAAAAAAAAAAAAAAAAAAAAAAATCGATTATTTCCATTATCGATGGGAGTTGGGAAATGCAAAGTCGGTCTTGGCCTTCCCACTAACTTGGAGCATGTGCATGTAAATTTTGGTGCAAATCTGTCGAAAATTGCGGCCATGCATCCGTTACACACACAAACACACACATCCTGCCTTTTATAGAGATATAAAATAATCTAATGCATCATGTCTGGTTCAGCACAGTACAAATGATTAAATTAACTATCAAATTGAGCAAATCTTTTGATAAGGCATGCAGTGTTGCGAGTGAGGTAAGGGACAGTTATCTTTTGAAGCAAATATGTATTAAACTCTTTGAAAATGCAACTAGCACACATCAATGAAGATTTTCACTTTTGTACATTCACTGTATAGTCAAACATTTATTAAACAAATGGTAACAACCAAACAGTTGTATTAAGCATGAGCATAGATTATAACTGGATTTTGTCATAATTCAACTGTGTTCTGTATAACACTTATAATCTATCAAAATAACTTTACTGGAATGTGTTAATCTGTGCATATTTTCCAAGAGTTTTCTTAAGTGATATTTCTCTTGCATAATACTGTGAAATATTTAAAAATATAACAAAAGAGTAATTCTTCTATGCATTGTATCCCTTTGGAACGTTGTTGATCTTGACGATCTACAATTTCTTGTCCTTTACTAGTCTCGATAAATTTTATCATCATCTCTCCTAAACCTTGTTCCATCATAGCTAGTAAGGTTATGCTGTTTTGCCATCCCTCTTGACTTAAATCTGTTCTGAGTATCCAATTTTCCAAATCCTCTTCCCTAATTATGTGCCCTAGAAATTTCAACCATTTCTTCCTGATAAGTACAAATGTGCTTTTTGTTTCCATTTTCACTAAAACTGTCTTTGCTCACATTTGGTCCATGGTATTCTTAGCACCCTTCTGTAGAATCACATTTCTGTTGCTTCAAGTCTTCTTCATTTTTTAAGATATTTCCAGCATTCACTGCTATATAGGAGGAATGATATTACATAATCATTCAATACTTGTTCTTAACAAAATTTTCCTATTTCTAAATACTTTGCTTAGTTTTTGGAAGGCACTTCTTGCTATCCCAATGCACCTGGATTTCATTGTTACACTTTCCATCCTTTGTTAAATCTCCTTCTAGATATTTAACTTTTTATACTTGACTGATGTTGGTAACTCCAATTTGTATGTTGGGCTGTTCCATTTGCTAACAACGATGCATTCTCTTCTTGCAATTGACGTTTAGTTGTTCTTGCTTTCCTTCCCTACCTTCTGTAGGAGCTCTAGTAGTTTCTTTTCTTTGTCTGCTATCAACACCGTGTCATCTGCATATTTATGTTATGTTAAGATTGTGGCTACTAATAAAGAATCCTGGTAAAACCCAATTCTCTCTGAATCGCCTGTGTAGGTTGAATAAATCTGGTTAGAATACACATCCTTGTCTTACACCTGTGTGTGTGTGTGTGTGTGTGTATATATATATATATATATATACACACACACAAAAAGATTTTTAACACTAGTACTACAAAATTAATCAATACATATTGAATTATTAGTTATTTCCATCGCAATGTCACATGCCAATTATTCAATCACAATAGATTATTATTAGTAGCAATGAGTGAGGATTGAACTCATGATCAACCTGACTAATTTGCTATCTATTACACTAATGTTGAGATGCTCATCATTTAAACAATTTGGCAGATTCATGTTTTTTTTTTTTTTTTTTAAATAATTAAATTTGCTATTTGTTATCTCTACGTGCCATTATCTTTTAAAAAACTTACTTGGGTCAGCTTGTTGCTGTTGTTGTGGGTAACCTTGTTGGTATGCTGCACCCCAAGCTTGGCCTCCATATGCTTGCTGACCAGCAGGTGGTTGTTGACTTGATTATAGGAAAAATAAAAATAAAATGTTAAACAAAATATAAATCAAAGATCTTAATAACTAAATTTTCAATTTTGACAAAATGGAATGAAATAAATGATGGATCAATTACCTTGGTTGAGTATACTGACCATATTGGTCATATCCAGCACCAGCTGGAGGCACACCAGGAGCATTAGGGCCAGATGGAGCTCCAGGTGCATGGGGACCAGGGCCTCCAGGAGCAGGTGGAGCTCCAGGTGCACCTGGAGCACCAGGTCCTGCTGGACCATTAGGGCCAGGGGAGGAGGTTGCTGGAAGGAAAAAAAAAAAAAAAAAAAAAAAAAGGTTAATTTTTCTATACTCAGCTCATTAATTTTAAGTCTTCAAATGATAATTACAAACTTTGTTTCACATTGAATAATAATAAAAAAAAAAATTTAAGAAATTTTGAATCCCTTCCAATGCAAACATTGATTTTGCACAAAATATAATAGGAGATTAAGAGGAAAACAAAATTGTACAATGAAGAAATGAAATCTGCATAGACAGTCAAAAATTGTTATAGCTGTCTTTTTAGATACTCATGAGAATAACATCAAGCTAGCCAATCTAGGTATTAAAGACTGGCAACTGGTGAAAATGTTTTTCCTCAAATAACACAACAAAACTGGTACTAATCTAATGCATCAACTATCTGAGAATTCATAAAATGAAGTCTTTATACTTACCAAACCAGCCTTTTCACAAATCATTTGAATAGCATGTTGAATTTGTTGTGGACTACCTCTAACATTAAATATTTTCTCATTTGGATTAGGAGGAGGCTGACGTTGGAGTTCTACATGTGCACCTGATTGACGAATGATTTCCCTAATAGTTTCACCACCTAAAATATTATAAATAAATATTAAACTAGGTAAACTGAAACAAATATTGCAAAATTAAAAATCAATTTCAGAATATCAAGTTACCTTTGCCAATAACTAAACCACATTTATCAGCTGGTACAGCATATGTAGTCTCATCTTGAAAGTTTGGATCAAAGCCCCGTCCCATTCCTCTGCCTCCAGGACCATTTGGGCCAGGAGGACCTGACATGTTGAAAGGACCACCACCTCGCCCACGCCCTCTACCACGGCCCATAGGAAAACCTCTGCCCATTCCTCCTTGCTTCTGAAACAAAGTGCTTGGAATTAAAGACAGTATATACAAACATAAAACAATGTAAAGCACTAAGTTAAAGGAAGGCTTATGCAAACTTAGCAACAAGAGGAGGAAAAAAATAAATAAATAAAAAACGATTTTCACGTATTTCATGGCTTTTTGAAAAGGCCAATATGACAGTTAAAATACTTCTCAAAACTAACTGAACAAATTTCTATAATCAATTTACTTATTATAAAAATTCCTGTTCTGGTATTTCATAGAAACTGTTATATGTACTGAGGCTGCAGTCAATATAATACAAAGGTAGTCTTTCATACCAAACTTATACAATGTCACCTTAAAAGAGTGGGGAGTGGGAAGGCCATTATAGGCAATGCATATAGATGAGCGGGCGAGTCTGTTCCACAGCAAATGAAGTCAAAATAAAAGACTGTAAAGTGGAAGCTGCACATCTGAATTTTATCAAAATACCAATTTACCTGTAAAATGAATAGCAAACACATGGGGCACAAAGAAGTTCACAACTCAAGAGTATCTTGGAACCCCTTGGTTGGTCCAAGAGGTTTTTGGAGAGAGAGATAGAGAGATAGAGAATGACTGAGAGGGTGGAATGCAAATTGGTATGCAGAGGTAGTACACTATAAATTTAATAGAGTATTCAGTTTTTCAGTGTATCAAAATTGTGCAAGTTTGTGTTGTCAAAATCTACGCCGGTTCATCAAAGAATCACGACCATGAAGCTGTATTTTGGTACAACATTTCATCTAGAACAGGACAAGCAGAGAAAGCAGTATTTAAGTATGGATACAGACATCCCTGTACTGAACCAATGAGTTAGGTAGACCAGCATCTGTACAAATTGGAAGATAAGGTTTGAGTAAAAACCTTCAGTGTACACTGTACATATCAACTGAGACAGGAAGGGTAACAAACATTTATTCCAAGAATAACATTTTTGGAATAGTGTGGTCCATCATTTTTTGATTATTCATAGGATCATCAACTTACTGGATGATAAAGAGACTGATGACGACAAGCACTGTAGCAATAAAAATCATGCAATGTCCGCTTAAGGCAATCAGTAACTAGGAGATGGCATAATTTCTATTAAGCTGGATTAATTGTAAAGAGAAAGGTAGGCTTTATTTTAATTTTCACTTCTTTTCTGTAAATTCTCTCAGCTTGTGCAATAATTTTTAGTTCACAAGTGTGTGTATGATTTTAACAACAGATCTACACAAGTGTTCAGAAAAAAATAATTCTAGTAGTTTCATCAGTTAGAGAAAGCTCTAAATAAACAGCTTTTTCAATGAACTTTTTAACACATCCCTTAAATACAAGTCAATGACAACCTAATCACTTGATGAGAATAGATTCAGTAGTGATTTAATAAAAGTAGATAAACCAGAATTAGAACATGGCTTCTCAGCTCCACTTTTTGTCCATAACCATTACACTAATTGTATCTATTAAATTTATACATCCCCCTCGTCAAATTCACCCCCTATGTAAGGTAATAAAGCCACTAGGACTAAGAAAAAGGCCAGCATAATTATCACTGTCATTAATGGCAATACAAACTAGTAAGAATGTGACTGAGTAATATGCCCTCAAGGATACCCAGCAGAAACACACGCAGGAATAGCTACCCATGCACGACATGGCACTACAAATACCCTGATATCATGTGACTTTATCAGAGCAGCCTTTCTAAGAGTTCGAGTTCCTTACTACCAGACAGATGCAGCAGCCAGCGAACTACCAACCCAGTACCCTCATAATGAAAAGTCGCAGCCACTGATTAGATTACCAAAATGTTAAGACAGTTAAATCATTATGGTCTTCAAAGTAAATCATTTCCTAAACAGAGAACAAGGGATAATCCTCTACTCCTGTTCAGTAAACATGGAAGGAATGTGAGAATTTTACTTAGTTTGTGGGATGGTGATCACCAGAAAAGGACAGAATTGCAGGAGACCAGTGAGTGGTAAGTCCATGACAATGCACTTGCCAATTCAGTGCAGCAGTTTTTGGCAAACCACATCCCCAGGTTTGACAACCATCATATTCCCCAGATCTCATGCCTTGTGACTTTTCACACTTTCCAAAACATCAAGTCCCACTTAAAATGAACAAGTTTTCAAGACATCAATGAAATCCAAAAGAATCTGACGAGGCAGTTGCATGCTATCCTTATAAAAAAAAAAAAGTTCCAGGAATGCTTCCATCAATGGGAATTACGCTGGATAAAGAGTGTGGCATCAGCCAGGAACTACTTCAAAGGAGATTAAATGCTGAACTGACAGTGTTGCAGAACACCAGGAATATTGAGGAAAGTGAAAACTTCTACTCGGAACTGCTTTAATTACAAGTAAAAATAAGTGCAGTATGAAATGATAAATAAAAGGAAACACACTTACGTTAGCATTACCCAAAATTTCACTGATCATGCTAGCAGCTTGTTGTACTTTATCTGGAAGACCCATTATAGAAAGTAGACGTTCAGGTGATGTACCATCATCTGAAAAAACATGACAAGAATAAATAGGGGGAATAAAATGATATCTAATCATTTTTATTGTAATATACAATTTTATGAAATGAAATTTAATTCAGCAGGTTTTTAAGCTTATTTCACAACTGTTAATTCATAAAGACTATTTGAAGACATTTTACCTGGCTTGAACTGTAACCGAACTCCAGTTTCATTTTGTACTTTCTTAATGGTCTCTCCACCTTTACCAATTACAATACCGACAGCAGGCCGAGGAACTGGAAACTAGAGAGAATGTTTCTGTCAACAGAACTTCAATATGCTTAATAACTAAATGCAAATAATTTAGTTGTAGAAGTGGTGTAAAAAAAAAGGGGGGGGGGTCTGAAACCTCCCCACACCATTTCATTGCAGAACTGAATGAAGACTGATATTTATGTTCTTAGCTCCAGTTTAAAAATCGTAGGTATCCCTTTACAGGACATCTTGAAGTATGGAGATAGTAAATGTGTAGAAGTAATATAATTAACAAATAGTTATTGAGTATGTTTTAAATATGCACATAAAAAAAAAATTATGGATTTATTAAGAATAAATGATTTTAAAAAAAATCCTTATTTCATGCACAGATTTGAGAAAATTTATTCAAATTTACACTGTATATAAAATATACTTACATCCATGCCACCACCTGAGGGAGAACTCCTCATACCACCACTATTATTACCAGTCCCAACGGATGACCCATATTCATTAGTCTTGTTGAGAAAAGAAAAAAGTTTTTCTTAATTATATCAAAGCAATGTTGAATGCAGTAAAATCTCAAAAATCATTGAATCCAGTAAAATTATTTCAGCACAATTTAAACCCTCACATGGAGGAAAAAAGAAAAGAAAAAAGCATGAATCTACCCACTTGCTCCAAATAGATTGCAATTTCAAATTTATACAAAAAAAAAAAAAAAAAAAAAAAAATTACCACTGTGCCATCTTTATCTGCTAATAATTGCATTACCATATCCCTGGCCCTCTGAAAAGAGAAAACCGAATTAAAGATCCAATTGACATTGAAAGTTATTTCCAAGAAAAGAGACAAAAGAAGGCCAAAGAAAAAGGTTGTAAAGATCATTCTGTTCTTAAAGGTAACACAAAGTAAAAAGCAATTGAATTGTCAGCTTCTAATTCTTTCCGAGTTCACACCAGCTTTATGGGATTTAGTCAGTCTAACTAGTCAAGGGGTATTTTTCTTGTTCTGAATTGCCAATCAATACTGTTTTTGAATCCCATACAATGTCCATTCCTATGGCAACTATTAAGAAAATAGAATAGACAACATATCACTATCCTGCCCATGCTAGTGTAGGAGAGAGAAAAAAAAAGGCTGCAAATTGAAACTGGCAATACAATCATGGATGCCATCATTATTGCAGATGTAACCAAGAAAACGTAGCAATTAGGCAACATAAGCATTTGTTTAGAAAACATCAGTAGGTATCATTTAGGGCTATTTTAAACTGTGAAATGTCCATGAAGATACTGCTGACTCTTGTGATTTTAAGCAGCATTTTTAGTTTATGTTAAGTTCCAATGTCACTACATCTTGAGCAACTAAAGGCTTCATTCTTTTTTGTTTTTGGGATCTTTAATGCACAAGTTCTTTTCATTTACATAATTTTCTAGTTCCTCACTAAAATATGCTTAAAAGAATTTTCATCTACTTGACAACAAAGATACTCACAGCACAACGGGATGTTTCTCCTGTGATACGTAAAGGCTTATCATGAGCACTCGGGAGGTTGCTATCTTGAATCATAACCATTTTAACATTTGCTTGATCCTGATAAAGAAAGAAAAAAAAAAACATTTAGATTGTGTAATACATTTTAGAGTGAATAATTAGGGATTATGCAAGAATTAACTCACCTGCAACTGGCGTATTGTTTCACCTCCTTTACCAATGATTAGACCAACTTTATTGCCAGGAATCAACATTTCAATCACATTTTGGCCTTCTGGAACAGGAGTTTGGTCCAAGGGTAAAGTTGCACTTTGAGCTTTGTCTACTATTTTTTGCATTTGTTGTTTACAGGCACTGAAAAGAAATAATAATTTCCAAATTAATAGTCAAATATGGAATCATGGAAAGTGAAAATATTTATATTTTCATATATATATATATATATATATATATATATATATATATATATAGATAGATAGATAGATAGAGTTAAATTACCTTATTGCAGCTGGTGCACCCATTAAAGAACAGACACGATCTGGCAGTCCTCCACTATCTGCAAACAAAAGGAATTATCAAGTTAGAAATTTGAGAGTTTATGAAAAGATAATCAATACAATATATAATATCAACATGTAATGATCAGCTGAAAAATCAAGTTTTTCAAAACATAGGTGCTTCCTAAGAGTCCCCAGAATTTCAGGACAGTTTAAAATAAGGGTTTTCAAACCTTCAGAATTTGTCCATTTACAAAATGTCTACAAATGAAAATAAAAATTAGATTTGTGAAAGTAAAACAAGAAAAACAAGGCAAGTTAGAAGTTAAAAAGAAACAAACCAAATATGATAGCTGGGTAAAAGATCTGCAATCAGCAAACTGACACAAAATAGCAGGCAACAAATATGAATAGCAGACATATTTCCAAGTTAGATTTAGAAATATATCGGCAATTAAACATTGAAAGAGAGAAGTTAATTTTAAAGCTAAAATTAACCAATTAGAAAATGATTACATGTAAAAAAAAAAAAAAAAAAAAAAAACTGATGCACATTAACATCGATTAGCATAAATCAGACATTTTTGTTCAAAGAGAATGCTGAAGTGAACAATATATATATATATATTTAATAGTAAACATTGGTATTCTAACATTACAATAGAGGAAAAAAGGGGGGGGAGGAGAGAGAGAGAAGAGAAAAACAGCAACTAAAATCATCAGCAAAAAAAAAGAGAGAGAGAGAGAGAGAGAGAAAAAAAAAAGGAAAGAGTGAGGCAACCCACAAAGTGCTGCTATTATAACAGATGTCATGCTCTGAGACAAGCTTGAGAGATGAGTTTCTCAATAAAAAAAAAAAAAAAAAAAAAAAAAAAAAAAAAAGAAGACAGTTTCAAGAGATATTTTATTGTTTTTAGTATGAAGTTGAACAAGGCCTTTAAAAGTCAATTTAATGAAACTTTCCTTTTCATTTTTTTTTTTTTTTTTTTTTAAATAATTGAAGTATGACCCAAAATGAACATTTTGTTATTCGGAGCAACAGAGAATTAAATCAACTTTGAAAGCAGTAATTCACAAGGACAAAATATAGGTTTAAGATCAAAGAAAAAGGCCAGTCAACATTTTGATTAAGAACTATATTTATGCAGAAAATACTAAAACTGAAATTCTTCTAGATGAGCACACATTTTCCCAAATTTGATTTTACTTAGCTCATGGTAAATGAAGAAACAGATATATATATATATATATATATATATATATATAAAATAAATAAATAAAAAATATAAAGAGAGCAACAAGAAGGGTATCTACATAATATGTGGAGATGGTCGCTGAAAAATTCTCGGCCCATGAAACTGATCCAATATCAGATTTTCTTTTAAAGTCAACCCAAAACTTTTCAGCACCCTCTCATTGCACCCCCAACCCAATATAAGACTTGATGTTATCAAATGAAGTTTGTGAAGACTAAAATGTAAATTTTGCTTGATCAAATGTGAACTTTAATTTACACTTACAAAAATATTTTGGAAACAATTTGTTTACAAGTTTGAAAAGCAATGGCACAGTTAAATCTTTCATTGAGGTAATCTTGTGTGTATGTGTGTGTGTATATATATTTTATTAATTACATGTACATACATCAATGGATTTTTAGATTTACTGAAAAAGAAAAAAATCTACTCAGGGGGAAGGCAATCAGTTGGTGTCAACTCAGAGATAAAATGCTAGACATCTTTACCACACACAGATTAATCCTGTTGAAAGAAAGGTGAAGAAAGGTTTGTAATGATTAATATAAATTTTACATGACTATAAATTTAAATACTTTTTTATATTAGATATGTTAAACTTAATTTAAATTCATAGGGTTGAAAAAAAAAAAAAAAAAAGAACTTCCAATATTTGTCAAATTGGAATTTGAATGGACAAATATCAAAGATTTCTCTTCACCTTTCTTTCAATAAAGATCTATTTCAACAGGATTTGAAAAGGTTTACAAGTTGTTAAAAAAGGAAGGCATTATTCTCTAAACCTGATAGCTTGAAAATTAATAGTCACTATGTTAATCTATGTTTTTTGTTTTTGTACAAATTCTGAAAAGATTCTATATTTTGATTAATAAGTTAAAAAGAACCAAAGCCCATCAGTGGCAAGCACCATTCATGTCAATAAGTAACCCATGGATTACTGACAACACCAATTTTAATGCCTTCCTGTAGGATGCTTAAGGGAAACTGGCATGGTCAAGAGCTAAAAACAAACCTACCTGGTGCTATTTGAATTTTACAACCCGTTTCTGCTTGTAACCTCGATATCTGTTCACCACCTTTTCCTATAACTAAAAAAGGATATGGAATGGTTTTAAGAATAATTCTACCTTGCTCCAGTAATTTTCTAATAACTTGTTTTTGTTTATTTATTTATTTTTTTTTTTTTGTAAAAGGATGATTATTTCATCCAATTAAAAAAATGTTCTGCAATTTGTTTAATATTAATATCTAATATAATAGTTAGCCAATTAGTAACGACAGCCGAGAAATACAATTGTTGGATACTAAACAAATGTAAAAATACTGAACTTAAATGTTCAATGAAGAAAGAAAAAAAAAAAAAAAAAAAAAAATTAAAAACTTATGCCTCAAAAGAGACAAGTGATATATATATATATATTTTTTTTTTTTTTGGGAAGTCTTGACAAAGTATCTTGCAAACTTAAGCATCCCAAATCTTTATAGTAGTAACTTTTAATGAAGCTTTCAACTAAAAATAACTTTTTGAATTGAAAAGCAAGCAAAATATATTCAATATTAATTTAAAAAAAAATTCTGAATGCTTAGTTAGATGTTTGACAGTAATTCTAATCTTTAGCTAAAAATGAATTTCTAGTTTGAATATCTATAAAACAAAATGTTTTAAATTTAGTTTTATTTAACTAAGATTAAACTTTAAAATTTTTCATATAGAAAAGGCGAGATAACATTTGCCAAATTTTAGAACTTACAAATCAAAATATCAATTATTCTACTAAAATGAACATAATTCATGTTCATAAAGCAAAACATTTGAATGATTAAAAATAAAAACAAATAGGGTGAACTGATTTAACAATCACTGCCTATGAAAAACCTTTCATCAGTTATAGAGAAAAAAAAAAACCTCAAAGTGGTCATAATAGTAAAATGTTTCTAAACAGGAAATACAGTATCTTAATGAGGTAAACTGAAACATTAGCAATCTTTTATACTAATCATGTACGTTTCAACAAAATAGCTTAAAAAAAAAAAACAAAAGTCGTAGTGAATTGGTCAAAAGGCTAATGCAAATTTCAAATATAAGCTTCATGTTTGAAAATATGTGAACTTCAAACAATATTGACATTTTCAAGTTATGAAGTAAAGAATTATTTCTATTTACATTTAAATTCAGAAATTAAATTTAAAAGATAACATCTTGAAAAGTTTATAAGTCATTATATATATATATATATATATTTAAATGTAAGAGATAGAAAAAAAATTCAAAATGTCAACTAAGTAAACAATTTTGGATATCAAATGGAAAACCAGTTGCATTCCATTAATACTTGTTGATAAAATCATTCAATCAAGAAAAGCCTTCATACACAATTTTTTCAAAATATGGCAAATACGATAGAATTCTTTCAGATATGGCATTTGAAATTTATGAACAATGGTTTTTAAAAGCTCTCTTGTTCAATGACCTCCACAACTGCACACACCTTAAAAGTATCAAAATTTTGTTACGTTGTCGAAACAAGAAATTGGTACATCATTCAGCCTAACATGATGCACCTTACATCTCTTTGGCATTTTCAGGAGGGGATTTTTAAAAGTGCTTACTCAAACCAACAAGTTTGTCAGGCACTTTGTATTCTGAGGAGACCATCTCCATAGTTGAATGGGGTCCAGGGCTAGTGACTGGAGAAGACTTCTGCAAATTAGGGATTGGAAACACCCAACTGTTGATTGAGGGCGTGCAGCGGCTTCTTGAGCTGCTTGTGCTGCCTGTGTAGCTTGATTTGACCTGAAAATAAAAAAGCTCTCCAAATTTAGTATCCAAGAAAGAGTTCTAAAACACAAGAATCCTGATACAAAGATATTTTTAAACAGTGCAAAAACATAGAATTGTATAACTATAAAAGCCAACAACTAAGATCTTCCAAGTATATAAAGTTTGAAGACTATATTTTGTAAGATATAAGTATTCTTCACAAGCTCTCATATTAAAGCAGCTAATATCTAGCACACACACACAAAATTCAAACATCCCTATGTTTTATAATCTTAATGTAAATTGTAATATTTAATTTTACAACTACCAAGGGAGGAAAGAAAAAAAAAAAAAAAAAAAATTCACTCTCGGAGAGTAATAACTCACCTTTGTTGCTCAGCCATAGCACGTAGTTGGGCTCCAATGGCTGAAGTAAAAGAAAATCATGGTAAAAAAAACTAAGTTTGAAACCCAAAACAAATGAGCTGTGTAAGCCAGGACCGAAACCAGTTCACTAAAAATATAAAAATTCAAAGAATTTTATCTGCTATAAACTAGCTTAGGGGAAAAAAAAAAAAAAAAAAAAAAAAAGTTGGTGATTGTTGATATGGTCTTAATTTTATATGAAAGCTAGATTAAAATTCAATATTAAGTAGCATTTAATAACGCTACTTGGTTAAATTGTCTAAAAATAAAAACATCTTAAATGGAATTTTACTAATTTGAAGTTTACCTGTAAAATGTAACTAAGTATGTATACAAATGTAGATTATCTAAAAGAAACAGATTTAAGTGATGTTATACAATACCTTTTGAATATATTTTAAATTACAATTAGGTTTGGGTTCATGAATAAAAGTGAAAAAAAAAAAAAAAAAAAAAAAAAAAAAGGAAAAAAAAAAAAAAAAAAGGAAAAAAAAAAAAAAAAAAAAAAAGAAAAAAAAAAAAAAAAAAAAGAAAAAAAATAGGAAAAAAAGAAAAGAAACATTTGCATTCAAAGTCAGCATTTAAAAAACATCTCCACTTGAACTTTGCATTTAGAGAATTTAGCATTAAAAAGTTGGCATTTATGACAGTACAGTTTAAATAACAAAATTATTAATATATTTACCTGTCATAAATATATCTGTGTAGGAAACAAATCAGGGATGCAAATGTTTCCCTTTGTCAGCACCAGCAGCTATCAGGATCTAGTTTGACTATTCACTAATAAGTATGTATTCCTGCAGCACTTGACTCCAGCTGGAGAAAGGGAATGCAGTACATGTTGTCCAGGCAGCAGCAATATGCCTGCCCATCTGCGAAACTGTTTTGGTAAGTAAAGTTCTGTCTACCTTGTCAACTTTCACATTAAAAACGCCCCTCAATCCAGCAAGATTTTGATTTTAATAATGCAACAGCATAAGCATAGAAACTATTTATGAGGATAAAAATACTTTGCAACGGCTTAAGAGTATAACTGCAGGAGCAGAATGGATTCATTAAAAATAAATGAAAAATAAAAGTTTCCATCACTGAATCATTATACAAACACGCACACACACACTCACACTGGCCTGTGAGCAATCAGAATGCAGAGAGAAAAAATTCAACAAAACCAGTAGATAGGGATGTTATTCAACACCAAACACACAAAAAAAAATTAATTGAAAATAAAAGGAAAGTTAAATAATGATCATATTAAGGATAAATAGATGGCAAACATGGACCATGTAAGAAAGTATCTTAATTATGTCAGCTGATCATTGCATTGATATCCATGCAAAATTGTGATAAAACAGACTGTGTGCAAGACACCAGTCACAGCTAGCCAGCAATATATAAAAAGGCATTCAGTAAATTCAAACTACACTTCTACAATGCCAATTTATCAGGCTTTAAATATTATTTAAGTTAATTTTCATAAGTTCTTCACAAAACTTACCTTTTTATTAATGTCTTCAACAAAAAATAGTAGTAAACAATGGGACCAAAGTAAGTCACAATAAAATACTCAAATACATTTTGATGTATAGACAGTTTTAGTTTCAACAGGTTTCTTCCAAGTTTAAAACATTTCCATTATTGCATAATGGAAAAAAAATACATATTCAAAAGGACCTCAAGACATTTGACTATGATGTTTGACAGTAGTCAATTATGAAAACTTTTTTAAAATGTGAATTTTATCAGGAGGTAGCACATTTTAAGTGC
Organism: Acanthosepion pharaonis; assembly: GCA_903632075.3. Taxonomy (NCBI): domain Eukaryota; kingdom Metazoa; phylum Mollusca; class Cephalopoda; order Sepiida; family Sepiidae; genus Acanthosepion; species Acanthosepion pharaonis. The sequence goes on along the minus strand of CAHIKZ030005024.1, from coordinate 3,305,156 downwards.
AAAAAATGAGCATTATAAATTCAATATGTAGAATTGTGCAAGAATTATTCTGATGCCCTTCTATAACTGGTGAGTGATGAGTATAAACAGGTTATACAAAGTTACCCACCGCTCACTGACTATAATAGCATTCAGCTAATAACTTACGATCATTTATTGCAGCAGGAGTCTTCTTCACATCAGGCTCACCTGAAAGGGCAAAAAAAATAAAAAAATAAAATAAATAAAAAGCAATTTTCATCAACTATTATTAGAGTAATATATACGAGAAAATTTAAGGAAAATATACATTTCTACTAAAGAAATATTTTCACAATACTCATTGAAATTTTGGATTTTTAAATATTCATAAAAATCAGATATAGGAAATAGCATTTTATGAGTTTTAGTTCTGAATTAATATCCTAAGCATTCTTTTTGATGGTGCTGGAAGTTTGGAAAATTAAAGCTGATATGTAACAGACAAGGAATGTCAACTAAGCTTTTTTGGAAAGCCTCTCCTGATATTATAGATTACATATAAAAAATTTTGGAGGCTCTACATATCAAAATACAGCAATCTACCATTAATAAATTTTTTTCAATCTTAGTGAGCACATGTTAAAATGCTTTATAGGGTAATTTTAGTAAAATTACATAATGTATTCCACCATAATAGCATGTGGACCCATTACAAATTGTCCATTAGCTATCTCTTGATTTTTACATTTTTTTTTTTTTTTTTAGGAAAATGACCAAAAGTACATAAAACTACACAACCTCAGCAAGTTCATCCACAAGTTTTCACTTTATATCAAATGACCCATTTGACAAAAAAAAAAAAGAAAAAAGTTTTTTTTTTTTTTTTTTTGTTCATTCAATTTAATAAAGTCTTTTTAAAGTTATATAAAACTCGACTCTTTCACACACACAAGGGTGGAATTGAAAAGTTTTTAACCCACTAGTTACCAAAATCTGACCACAACACAACTTTGGGAGAATACCGTTTTAACAACCTCCCTATATTTACAGTTAAGTTACTGACAGGATAATTTTAAACAGGTTATCCTAATACATAAATTTGGGTTAAGAGAAAAAAAATTTAAAATACAAAAAACAAAACATTCCAACAATTCACAAGTTTCATACTTTTTTTTTTTTGCAAATGTCTTTTTGTTTGAAAAAGATTTAAGAGAATGTAGTTTCTGTCTTCATAAAAACTAGTCTAATTACTCTGAATTGGGTGGTAATCAGATGCAATAATATCCAGTGAATATTGAGGGTTTAAAAAATAAATTTATCTGGACAGAAACTAAAAGTTTATCAATTTTGAAATTGGCTAATACTAAAATAATCACAAAACAATATGAAGAAGCTCATTTCTGCCAATTTCTTAATGTACAAAATATTTTTTCAAATATGAGAAAAATCTAGCATTTAAAAACTTCATTAAGTAATGATGAAAGTGTCTTATTCCAGTTCTTCATTACATATATAGAAAAGTTTAAGCTATTAAATTTGTGATAACCTATGATAAAATCTAAAATCAGGATTTTTATTGTGCAAAATAAAGTTTACATTTACATAAAATCAGTGTTAATTACATAAGTTATCTGATGATTCACTTAATAATCTAGTGGATTTAAGTGTTGATTTGTAATTTTGCTAACATTGCAAGTTCAATACCTGGGTCAGATAGTAAGACACAGATTCAGTGGAATTAGGCAGGTACTAACTGAGCAATACTAAATATCAAAATGGAAAATCCTTAGACATGGACAACAGAATGAGAACAATCCAACACCATAGATTAAATAACAGATTGGACAGACACTTGAAGACTAGATGGTATGATAACCAAAACATTGTGATAATGAGGAAATGTAAATAACTGCTCATCCTAAAATTTCTTTTATCTACAGATATATGCATATATAAAATGATAGAGAGAAATATTAAAAATAGCACCGAGCACCTGCTTACAGTGGAGCAACTGAATTTCTGATCATACAATCCTGACATTTAAGAAAGCTATAAAATACAACCTTGTGACTAATTTTTGTTACTTTAAGAAACTATTTGTTTTTCAAGCTAAAAATAAATGTAAAAAAATTGTATTCTTTCTCTACTGGATATATTTTCAAATTTTAAATCTCATGATAAAATCCTATTCCTGGAAATCTTAAATGCTCTAATTTTATATTCATATAAATAAAACACACACATAAATTTGGAATTTATGTGTCCAAGAAAAATACTACACAATTTTCGTTAAATAAACTGACAGCAGGATTTTTTTAGTTGCAGCAGAATGTTCTAATGAGAACATGGTAGCCAATACAATGAGATGTATAAATTATTATTTGTTGAGTGAAAAACCGAAAGCCAATTCAAAGTAATAATTTTACTATTTATCTCGTGTTAAATCGAATTTCTTTATACAACAATTATTTAAAACAGTAGATCATGTTATGTCATTATTTTTCCAGATCTATGATTAGTGAAAGAAACTTTGTAAATATCTAGAAAAGCCTTCAAGTCATATTGTAGTTTTAAGCTGAAGATTAATCTAAACAAAATTACCATAGCTTCTTAAAAAAGTACACAAAATACAGTCAGTTATAAATGAAGATTTAAATAATAATAATAAAAATAAAAAAAAAATAAATAAATAAAAATTTACCAAATCCTGGTCCATCTTCATAGGGTCTTTTTATTCCTTGTCCATCCCCAGCAGGTTGATTTATTTTGGCAGCAATCTATAAGATTTTGAAAAGCAAAAAATTCCCATAATTCTATAACAAAAATTTAAAAACTAAAATATTGATTCTTTTTTTTTTCCTTCCGAATTTTTAAATCGGCTCACTAGTAATTTCAAGCACTATATATGACGTTAGAATTTACCACATGAAAAATAAACGTAAAACTAACGCAAATATACTAAAGACTCAACATAAAAAACGTTACGAATGGGGGTGGAGATATATATATATATATATATATATATATATATATATATATATATATATATATATATATATATATATATAAAATTAAAGGATACTGTGTAAAATTTTTTTTTTTAGCTTTTTGAAACCACCGTAAAGAATTTTGTACATGGCAATTTCATTTGGGGCCTTCAGGTTCAGTGATTTCTTTTTAATGAAATCATTTTTAACAGTGCCAAAGATTCTAGTTTGCTCCAAGCAAAATTTTATATCACAAACTCTAAAATTCTAATATTTTCGCTCATAAAAAAAAAACTAAAATGACTTAAATTAAAAATCGTTCCTTTTTTTTTTTTTTTTAAAGTTACATTAAAAGACTAATATTTAAAGAAACAGGCACAGAATGAGTTAATCTGAAAAAAAAGTTGCATTATGATGACATTTGTCGTAAAGCTTAAACATTTCTATATGTAAGAAATAGTTTACTTACATTCTAAGTAAATAAAATAAATCAACAACTGCAAGATTCTAATAATCGCAACGATAGAATTATCGAAATTCTGAATGTAAATTAAAAGTATTGAAGAAAAAAAAAATTTACGCCTCAAAACAATCGTTATACCGGCCTCATGTGGTTAGAAAAAAGAAAATGTAAAATATGAAGTAGGAAAAAAAAAAGACATTGTTTTAACTTTAATAATGAACTGCCGACATAATCAGTTATAAAACTATCTTTTCAAATGCGCGCACACACACACATATATATCAGGTTTAAAGAGACTGGTATAAAAATAAAATATATAAAATTTATACTAGCTATATTTATATACATTTTTGTTTAATAACTAGTTAAACTAGTCTATCGTAATCTAATCAGAATTAGGCAGTATTTTTTTTTAATTTTATTATAAAATCTTTATAGTCGTTGCGTCTCTAACTTGAGATTAAAAAAAAAATAAACCCTTGAAACCGGGCAATATAAGTTTTTGATAATTCAATTTTTTAGACTGAAAAATATCAGTTAAAAAAAAAAAAAAAAAAAAACTATGAAAAAAATGCTTAATAATTATTATTATTATCATCTAGTATGTAACGCGAACACACAGATCAGAACCTATATTTTGAGATGTTTTACTTAGTACTAAGACAGCCCGGCATATTTTAAAAGGAAAAGATGTTTAAAAAGAAAAGGAAAAAAAAGCCTACGCTTAGCAAGGACAACGATGCTAAAGACTAAATGGAGGAAATGGAAGTCGGCGTGTCGGCCATGTACATACGCGTGAAAAGCAGCAATCGGTTTTGTTTCAAATATAAACTATTTCAAGTGTATTTGTTTTCAAAAGGAATCTTAAAAAGGATCTTAAGTCTTGTACAACTTCAATATTTATTGCAAAATCAATTTGATCTAAAATATATAAACAAATTATTTAAAATATTAAACGCGCTACAAAACCACGAGGAAATGATTTTTAAGTTCAAGGCTAGATGCATAATTTAACTGAGAAGAATTGGCAAAAATAAAATCAAGATACGCTTAAAATCAAAGATTGAACTAGAAACGGGATAATTCACTGAATCTTTTAAGTACTATATGTATTTTAAGTAGAGTAAATTCCTCTTAAATTATTTCGTCTGTTATTGATAAGACTTATTCACCGCCATATTGGCGTGCTTAAAATGGTGAACTACGACGAGGGAAAAAAGACCTGGTTTCAAATTCAAGCACCACGATGGATTTGAAACAAAGATGAAAAACATACAAAAACAAAATAAAAATAAAATTAATGAGAGATCGGAGTGTAAAGAAATGATACCAACGAGTAAAACAAAGATAAACCTCAAGGAAAAATGCAACATTTAAGACCATTTTTCTTACCTGTCTTGCTCGAGCGACAGCATCCGCGAACGCAGACTGGCTGGGTTCCATGCTGGCTGTAAATTTTTCCTTTAAAAAAGCTACGTTTTAAGCGAGCGAATATTAAGAGTAAATGTACAAGTTTCTATTCTCCCCTAATATGTTAGTTCGTTAAAATAAGACTAATTTTTTTTTTTTTTTTTTTACTTAACGTGTGGCCACTCGACAGTTGTGAGTAGCACTGCTCGCTTGCTTGTTTCAAGGGAGATCTAACTGACTCTCACTCACTCTCTCTTTACATCTACTACTCCCTCTCTACGATGACGACAGCCGCCACTACGAATATTAACATTAGCCAACTACTATTATTACTTCCAACAAATCTACATAGTACATTCACATTTAATGTGAGATCGCTTATGTACCACTACTATATCAATGGTTTAAATTATCAATAGAGAGTTTAACACTTTTTGACCTTATGACTCTTTATTCCTACTTTACTTACAATTGGTTCCAACGTTCACTTTACAGGGGAAAAAGAAACAGAAATAAATTTAAGAAGTTAGCAAAATGGGGGGGGGGAAAAGAAAACATGAGACGTCACTAGATTCTAGTAAAGAAGTCTCATTTAGACTAGAGAGAATATGACTTAAATTTTTAGTCTTATATGATATCATTATTTGATAATAAAAATCTTTTTTTTCTATATTAGGAAAAACAGATGCTCGTCAACATACTACTAAAAAATTAATCGACTGTTAGATTGTTTCCTTTAAACAAAAAAAAGAAAAAAGAAGCAAACTAGATGAAAATTGGATTTTCATCTACAAATTAAATTTATTTTAATCATGAGCATTGTTGCTTTTCCCCACACAAGATAACAAATATCCTCTAAAAATTATTAAAGCCTGACACAAAACCAAGTTTTTTCTCATTCATACGGTTATATCACATTCAGAGCGCGTGTGTTAATTAATTACTGAAACATATTTCTGTACCATAAAAAGAAGCAATTTTTATCAAATGGCCAGCAAAAAAAAAAAAAAACAAAACTACGAAAAAATATAATCAAAATATAAATTGTCTCATTTTTTTTTTCATAAGAAATGTGATTTTTGCTAAAGTTGTAAATAAACTGTTAAACTTCATAGATATACCCTTTCTTCGTTCTACTTTATGAAGAGAATGCAGGTACTGCACCTAGATCTTTAGACTCAATCGAGTTTGTTTGATGAGTATTTTACTGTCAAAAAAGACATATCTTTCTGTTTGTAGTTGTCTTTCCATTTTTTTTGAGTGTGTAAAATTGTAAAGTAGACAATAATTTAGATGCTAAAAAGCTGATATCTTTTTCTTTATTTTTTCTTACTGAAAACTAAAACATCATGACTATCTTCCATGAGTTAAACAAAGTCTAGCAAAAACCACAATTTTACAATAAGAATCAAACAAAACTAAAAAAAAATTCAAAACATCAATTTAAACAATCGACATTGTTAACAAATGTGAAAAATTTCTAATTGAAATTTATTCAATAATATAAGACAATGTGTGTATAAAATTTATTGGTCATATAACCTGGTCTTCCCCTTTTAGAAATGAGATATTCTGTTGCTATGGTAACAGGAGACACTACTGCTTGATGTCAATAAGTGAAGATGTACAATGGAATTTGTAAGTAATTAAATCAGGCTGCTAATACATAACATTTTTAAATTTCTTTTGGATATAATTTGAATGTTTTAAAAAACAAGAATTATTTTTTAAATGCAAAAATAGAGTTAATTGTATAGATCAAAATTTGAGTTTACTTATACAGATAATATGGCCAAAAATAATAACCAATGCTACTGCAATATTATTTTAATTGGCACCCTAAGTGCAAACTAGTATAAATAATACTTTTGTATACCACTGAAAAAAAAAAAAACAAACAATTTTTTTCAGTGACATGTTAACAGAATCAGTGGAAATGTCACAATTATTGTAATAAAATCGATTTAAGTGATTTTTTTCATTATATGGAGAGTATATTATATTCATATGTTTAAATAAATACTTTTTGCAACAATTTTAAAAACCTATGATAATAAATATGGAAGTGTGATCTATCTGTACATAAAGTAGAATTTTATTTATCATAATGTGTGTATATCTGTTGTGACACAAAATATGTTTTTTTTCATATCTAAGAGTGTATACTGGACAGACCTTTCATATTTGCATACATATCTGCACAAAATGGTATAATTTACATATTGCTCATCTTAGGTACTAAAAATTACAAAAGTGCAACAGTGATTACAAAAATGTATAAAAATTCTTAAGCTATTGTAATAATTTAAGTATTTTTTAGAAGTTTTAATTTTGGTTTTAATTACAAGAAAATAGCACAAGGTTGGTTGTAAAATAAAAAAAAAAATTGCTTCTGCATACTTAAATTAAATCTGTAATTAAAACTACTGAAAAAATAAAGTAGCTCTTATAGAAACATAAGATTCAATGAAAAATATTTCTTTTTATTGAAATTATATTGAAAAATACATTTGTTTCCATTGTTACGACATAACTCAGTTCAAGGGTTGTGTGGGTATATTGAGTCATCTTTCCTTACTTATATGTAAGGAAAGCTACATAAAATTTACAACTGTTTCAGAGAACAGCAAAAGTATGGATAAAAAAAAATATTACTGCGAATGGCAAAAATATATTCCCAACATTAAAACATTGTCATATGATTGGCAGCAATAGTTTACAAAATATTTTTAACTTTGTTATATTCTTAATTTCTCAAATTCCATTCAGCAGGATTCAAATCTAGTGACTTACTGATATTTACTAAGATTGACATAGCACATGGCCAGAACACTAAACCAGTAGTAGTAGTGATCTGTAAGATTATTTAAATATAAAATAATGGTGTACTTAGACATTGGGATATAAATAATAAAAAAATTCATACAGGAATGAATTTAACGCAAGAATATTTATGTATCCTATATGGAATTATTAAATTCAGTAAAAGGCAAGATACATCAATTTCACATCTAAGCTCATCCATAAATACTTGTAACAAAATAGGGCCAATGGTTAAAAAAGAAATTCTTGATTATTTCCTTTTTTTCTTTGCATGGTGTTTACATCAAGAATAACAAGTAGCTTTAAAATAACTGCTCAGTATCAATCTGAGTACTGCTCTTGACTGGATGGTTCCAATTTACAGTCTCTTTACAAGGCTCTTCATAAAGACAATTCCAAGCACACAAATAATGGTAGACATAACTGCTATTTTTATGTTTCAGAATTTATTTTTATTTAACTCCCAAGGTTTACATTTCCCTATATATTTTTTTTTTTTTTTTTTTTTTTTACTTTCTTTCATTTTCCCTCTTTTATCTTCTTAAACAGTAATATCCATTTTAATTCTTGAATAATAGAAAACAAAGTAAAAAAAAAAAAAAAAGTTTAAAAAGATGAACACAATTTTTTATAAAAAATGCTTATAAGTTATCTAGCAGTTATTGAAATTTACAAAGCTTAGTCTGGCACAGGTCCATAAGAGTAAACTATCCAATGAGAATCAAAACTATATATATATATATATATATATATATATATACACACACTGACAGACAGATACACACAGGGTGAGGTAAAAGTTGCACAACACAGGTATAATTTATTAAAGTCACAAAAATTTTATTTACTAGTTATTTGTTATATATGCTGTTCAAAATGCCCTTTTTCAAAAACACATTTCAGTTCTGGGTCTGCATGATTCATTAACACATCAGAGAGTTTCCTCTGTCATTTTATTGCATTCATATTTAATTCTTTCTTTAAGTTCCTCAATATTTCTTGATAAACAACCGATTTCAAATGGCCCCAGAGAAAAAAAAAATGAACCTCAGTAGCCATTCAACACAACAGGGCTTATCAAAACAAATTAGATATTTAAAACAATTAACCCCTATGGTGCTTAACATTTGCCTCACTCTGTATATATTAATATATTTTCTGTTTATATGTTATTTTATAGATATAAATATTTAAGTAAATACTCTGTTTATAATAAACAGTATTAACATTTACTGGCCTGAATATCTGAGAAATTTCATAGAAAATATGTGCACTTTGACAAGAATCAAACCTGTATCCTACATGGAAACTGTCATATAGCCCAACATGCTATACCATTTAGCTACAGAGGAAGCATCTGGTTAGCAAGGTTGAATTAATGCCTTTAAACTACAAATCTCCCATGATTTCTCTTGAATGCTCATATCTTCTCAAAGTGTATCTTAATGTAAACAAATGACATCATATATAATGAAATGAACTATGTCTGACAATTATTTTAATATATTTTCTGTTATACATTATTTTTCTACATACAAATATTTAAGTAAGTACTTTGAGGACACATATTTTCTATGAAATTTCTCAGACATTCAGGCTGGCAAATGTTGTTAATACTGTTTATTATAAACAGAGCATTACTTTTTACATTTGTATGTATAAACAGAAAATATATTAAAATAATTGTTGGACTTTGGTCGTTCCATCTCAAAATCAACCAATGGCCATGGATAACCCTCAGAAAAATTCACAGGTGTTCCTTGATCCAAACATCAGATCTGTATATTTAATAGTTTTAAAATAAGGGCATCTTAAAATTTCACATCGATTTTTATGTTTTGCTTAATAAGACTTTCAACAAACTCATCACATTCATAGCTCCAAGGATATTGCATGTACAGATTTTAAACTTGGTGGCAATAGTTGATACTTATTGTATATTATAAAAATATAAACAGCTCAGGTATGTCTTATGTGTGCCTTTTGTACTTTTATTTTTATAAGAACCTGAAAATGTCACAAAATCCAAAAAAAAAAAAAATCAAAGAGCTTCTCAATTACAAAGTCTGTCATCCAAATTTAGTTTTCCGGTCATTTATGACCTTTCTATACAGTAACCATATTCATTCCTGTTATAGGAATATCAGTCTTACTGTTTGAAAAGTGTTTGATTTTAAAACTGCCTATAATTAGCAGACCTGTTAGGCAGTCTAAGAATTTTTTTTTTTTTTTTTAGATTTTTACCACATATGCTTACAGGTTTTGATTTTGGCAGCTTGTAAATTTGATACTTAAAATATGAAGCTGAAAGTTGTTACCCCTATAATTCTTTATGCAAATAAACTACTTTGAGCTTCATTTTACCTTTGTTCTAAATAGTTTTAGATGCTATGGGCCTTTAAAAATCATTTTTCAGATGGTCTACAAAATTTTTAACTAAACCAAGGACATTAAAATAAGTATTCCATTAGATTATTTTAATTTTAAATACATTAAGTCAAAAGTAAAAATACTTCAGTTTGTTAATGTTAAGCCATTTTATTGATACTGAAAAATATACACAAATCAGGATCATTAGATTGACAAAAATTATATTAAGGATATTTTCAAAGGAAATAAATGTAAATATATAGGTAGAGTGATAATAGTCAATACTTTCAGGGATAAGTCAGCATTTTAACTAGCAACTTTTAATATTACAATGTATTCAAAATTACTAATACCTTTGTTGCATATATTTATAAAAAATTTGGATTTAAGTTTACATTTTGATACATGTAATTATTTATTCTAAAGCTCAAATATTTTGTGAAATTGTATAATGATTCAATTTTTCGTGATTTAGTTAGAAATCAAGTTTTGGTTTTGATTATTATTTACTAAAAATAGCTTAGTTTGCCTTAAAACCATATACAAGCAGTACAGTGAGGTTTGAACTAACTTGTTAACTATTGAACCATAGACAAGTGTACAGTCAAAAGTTCTTGGCTTTAAGTTTTGTAATTGATGAGTTCAAGATAAAAGAGGAACCTTTAGTCAAGACTTACTTTTATATGCCAGATTGGTGACATGTTGCTATATGTAAATTATGAGAAGAAAAACAATTGAGATGAGAACAATCATTTTCCTTTGTAACATTTTTCAATAATCACTGGGTAACTAAGAAGAAAGCTTTTTTTTTGTTGCAGATAAAGCTTTGCTAACAATATGTTATTATTTACAAATATCCAACAATTATACATATATTCTATTATATATACTGGAACAATTGCTGTATCTTATATAAAGAGGATTAAAATGGTCTGATATTATGGCTAAGGAAAAATATTTGAAGAATGTTTCAGAATATTCTAGAAGCCTAAATTATTCTTGAAATCAACACCAGTTGGATAGCTATAAGACAAAGACTATTATCTTTGATTCAGATGAGGATATCACATGTACTCTGTTGAATGATTGGCTACATCAACAAGGAAAATTTCTGGCCATAAACGTTTTTGTGGTCAATGATGTAAGCATGACATTTGAGGACTACTGAATTAGATGTAATAGTAAGTGGACAAAAAAACAAAAACAAAACAAAATTCTATCACTCCAACTAAGCCACTGTGTCATCAATTACTACAGTCAATTTTAAAAACATGAGTTTTTTTGTATGAAAAATCTGTGAATAAACCCAAAAGATATAGGTGATAGCATATTATATTAATCAAATCTTTCTATGTACTTAGAAATTTTTATTCTGTAATTGTCTTTCATTCATTAATTTTGTTAACTTTTCTATTCTTTTGACTTGAACATTACTTGCAGTTTTTATTGTTTTTCATTCCCATATACATCTTTTAATCAGGTTTTCTATTGGATTAATATCTGGGGGAGGATGGAGGCTATTCCATAAATTTTGATGACTTTGAAAGAATACTGAAATCCACAATTTACAATAATTCTCTACATTTATCTTACTGCTTAAAATACTAAACCAAGATATTGCTGCAAATGCATGAACAGCGTCTGTCCATGTATGCACATTAAAGTGCCCTCTGTCTGGTTAACAAGTTACATCAGGTCTGCACAACCAGTTCTTGAAATATTAAAAATGGCTGAATATGTTCTGGGTGGACAGCTGATAGGATTTGAATTTACCACCTGATAAACCAAATCTACAATATAATGACCACCTATCCCACAGACGTATTTTTTTAAAATTTTGTTTGAATTATTTTTTTTAATTTATGCTGAAGGAATCTTTTTTTTTTTTTTTATTTTTTATTAAAAGTTTCTTTCATCACTTACAATCTGTTATCTAAAAACATTACAAAACAGAAAAATTATTTTCAATGTATTGAAAATTATATATATATATATATATATATATATATATATATATATATATATATATAAACCAAGTAACAAAGTATCTATCTCAATTGCTTTAGCTTGGCTGGAGAGAGAAAAAGAAAATACAATGCCATCAATGCTAATGAACTTGTAATATCAATTATGAATAATAGTTTCAGCCAAGTAAAAAAAAAAAAAAACAATATCTCATCATTTGATAATCCTTTTAAATGATTGCATTCTTTAACTTAAATTACTAGAGCACTGAACAAGAGACCAAAAGGTCTATTTAGTTCACACTAGATTAAACTTAGTCCTAACCCCCATATCAAATAATAGTAAATAATATCTAATTAGTAAGTGAGATTCAGTTGGAGAGCATCAGTAAAGCATACATAAAAAAAGGAAAGTTTTAACTTCAAATGTCTAACCTTGACATGGTGCAGTACAACTCTCATGTCCTATTAGTCTTATTTTTATAATTTGCTATTTGTGTACTCAGTATTATTACAAGGATTTATTAAATATATCAACACTTTCATTCACTCTAATGATTATATATTGACACAAATTTCTCTGTTGGAAGCTGACAGAAAATAAAACCATAATGAGGATTTTTTTTTAACTGCATGTGGACCTTGTACATGTAGGTAATGTTTCAACTTTTCTTAATTACTGTTATCCCACTATAATAATTTCCTACTTTAACAAAATATTTCTAGCAATGGTAGGAGAGAAAACAAAATTCAATGATTAAACATCACATTGAATTTTGCAAAATGTGGTCTGCCTGAACAATGACAACTACTATCTAAATGTTGTGCACTGAAAATAAGGTAAAAGAATTAAAACAAGTATTACTGACAGAAATTCTTAATCTTATCTATGGTGTTTCAGCAGCAATTTCACTTTTAAAAGTCATGAGAAGTTGCCGGAAACCCATTCTTAGATTGTAAGGGCAGGCTGACAAGTAAGCATGATATGTTTTGCTAAAAACTCTGCACAAGATATCATTGGAAATCCGATGGTCACACAATTACACAAGCTTACTTAGGTACCTCCACGAAATCGCTAAAAAAAGAGCATAGCTTGATGAAAAAGACGCCAACCTTGCCGAAAACAAAATTTTATTGTCTAAATGCTTATGTTATTATTTAGAGGAAAGACCAAAGTTTTTTTTAATTATTTTTAAAAAATTTTCCTTCTTTTTAGAAAATTCTAAATTTTGATTAAAAAAACCTTGTTTCTATTTGTATCAGCAGAACCAGTAAATAACATAGACAATTTTTAGCATGTTTTTTTGGTATGACACACATTAATTTGAAAAATCGTGCAAAAATAGAAATAATTATCGGATGTTAATGAAACTTTCAGGAACTATTCACAGATGATCGAAATTATTATAAATATGTTTTTTTTATGAAAGTCATGGTAGAAATATTTTTTAAAAATATTTATTACCCCCCCATAACTAATTTTATGAAAACGCTAGAAATTCGATCGCATCGGTTTTAGTGATTACAATAATTAAAAAAAGCACAGGGCTTTGAGGAATGCAAATCATGTTTTTTTGTTTTTAATTGGATACCCAATACCTGAAAATCAGCTCTGAATTGTAACATACAAAACTCAATAAAACAAAGATATTATTTAATTTTAAATGCTTTTATTTGCTTTTAGTTGTTTTTATGAATATGGACAATATTTTCTGAAAGCAAAAAAAAATTTTTTCGATGAAAAATGAATTTTTAATACAATTATTTGTTATTTCATTAATTATAATAGATTTTACATTTAAATTGTTAAAATATTATAAAATTAGATAAAAAAACCGCACAGGCTTTCATAAGTGTCCTTATGAGATAGATCTTTTTTTAGCGCGTTGTAAATTGTATCATTTTGACTAATCAGAAGAACCCCAGTAATTAAAAATGTAATTTTGTGCTTATAATCGAGCTGTAATTATAAAATACGGAAGACCAACCAGAATATAATTAAGTTGGCGTTATTTGAGTTAAGCATTGTTCTCCGCTGTTAAGGCCTTTACTTTTTTTTCTGTAAACACGTGTGGAGAAGTTAATTTGATTTTTCAATTTCAACTGAGAAGGTTACCTACAAGTATCAGTATCATCTTATGAAATTTATATGATCTTATTTTTATATTAATCTCAGTTACGACATTTTTCCATAAATGAAATATCAAAATTAATAATAAAATGAATGCAAATACAAATAACAATAGAATGTAATAAATGTACATAAAATTATAGTATTTTATGTACAATTCTGATAAAATTTCATAAGAAAGGTACCTATAAATTAATTAGATACCTTTCTTAAGAAATATGAAATTTAATGTCACTCTTAACAGTTTTATTTTAATTTCTTTTTACAATGTATTTCCCATAAAGCATCATAAACGCGTAAAGGTGAAAGCTAAGTACAAAAAAAAAAAAAAATTAGACCGCTGAAAGTTTTCGTTAAAAATAACGGGGTAAATAATTTGTTCACGTAAATGTAAATTATTTCACTTTTCTCCTTCCGTAGAACAAATTAGCCTCACGGAATCCGTCAATATGTCATTCGTCACATGTCAAGTGACGCGAAAGTTTATGACCTGCTTTGTTTTATTTTCAAATTACATCTTTTTTGGCACAAAAGCTAAGTTAAGTTTGGTTCAAAATATTTTAAATAAACATTATAATTTCTGATTTTCTTAAAATAAGTTTTGAAAAAATGATAATTGATATTTAAAAAAATTTCAAAGTCAGATTTCCAGTTTTTTTTTTAAATGGAAAAAAAAATGGTCAATTTTGCTGACTCAAAAAAAACTAGATTTTTAATGAAAATTTCGGACGTGCTATGAACGATTAAAAATGGAAAAAAATACCCCAAAAATACTTTGACCTTTCCTCTTAATGAATAACAAACATTTAGACGATAAAATTTTTGTTTTTTCGTCAAGTTTAATCTTTTTTCATCATGCTATGCTCTTTTTTTTTAGCGATCTCGTGGAGGTACCTAAAATTTTACTCAATGCTGTCTCACAGCCAACTAAGTCATTTTGTTAGCATGTACCTATTCAATTGTGTTCACCAAGTTCTCTTCTGATGGGTTAACAAGTTACATAAGGGTTGTGCAACTAAATAAGCAAAATAGGTAGATACTACAATATCTGTTCCAAAAGTATCATGAAGATTTCATTTTTCAAGTAGACACTTTAAATCTTATTTAAAGAATTATACTTTAAATAATATCTATCAAAACCAGAACTGAAGTTGAATTTTAATATTTTTATAGAAAAATGATAGTCCTCTTGTATCTTATTTTATATATATATATATAAAAACAAGCAAAAAACTATTTCTGCTGAAAAACATAAGTTTTAATTATGATATATATTATATAATATAAAATACCATGTGACTTTATTGGTCACATGGTCTGACCATACTTTACTAATGAAATATTTCATCAATGCCATCAAACATGTTCCTTGTCACCATAACAATGGGATATCTCATTTCTAAGTAAATAGAAATTTGCTAATACAATGCCTTTTATTTTATATTAGCTTTCTTAGAATATTTTTTTTTTTACTTTTAATGAATTAAAAATCAAAATTCTTTCTTTCATGTGATATTTTACAGATAAAAACCCCAGATTATTCATTAAGAAAATGACCAATGCTGTTACCAAATAACTTATTTTTTGATGGTACTATAGGTAAACGAGTATAATGTAAATAATAAATATTTAACTATATCTCTCTGTAGATGTGCATTCCAGGTGTGTTTATTCTGGAAATGATTCCAGACAGAATAGATAGCTTGAGAGAATCTACTATGATTCCAGAGAGCATTATAATCTCCAATAAATAATGTGCGATGTATAAATTGTCATCTAAAGTGCACAAAAATGAAAATAATACTTGCATCTCATTTCAACAGATATATTTACCAAAATTACACAAAAATATCTTGAAATGCTAAAAAGTAAATTTTATTCAATTTATTTTAACCACAGCATCCAGATGACTTCAGAATCTATTGCAACTCTTCTGGACGTTATCCTTGTTTAAGTTGGTGAATGTTGCCATAATCCTTGCCTTCAGTTCATCTTTGGTGTGACAAGGAGTTTTGTTGGTCTCTTGATCAACTGTGCCCCACACATAATAATCAAGGGGGTTGCAGTGTGGGGAGTTCGGTGGCCAGATGTAAGGAGTGATGTGGTCGCAGAAATTGTCTGACAGCAACAACTGGGTTCTCCTTTGTGTGGCATGTTGCTGTCCTGTTGCCAGACATAGCATCTTCTAGCAGTCACCCTCATGACCCAGGGCAGCTCTACCTCCTAAAGGCACTCAATGTAGGCTTCTGTGTTGAGTCTGAGGCCCTCACCAACAAAGTCAGTTCTTTTCTTATTAGAAAAGATCAGAGTGAGTTTTCCAAGTTGCTGTACCATCATAATCATCATTAGACTCATCCAACTCTTTCCGAATCCTCTGCACCGTCCTAAAATTGACACCAAAAAACACTGAAATGTTTGTATTGGAGTTTCCAGCATGAATGTCAAGCAGTACAGCTTGATGTTTCCAAATTTCTGGCGGAATGAATTGCATTATGGTGATCCTTTTCTCAGTGTTCAACTGACCCTACTAATACTGCGCAGTTGACAAAATCAAAAACAATGCACAAATTTAAAAATATAAAATGGCAACAATTTACCCATTGTACCCTGTGTGTGTGTATATATATATATATATATATATATATATATATATATATATATATATATGTGTGTGTGTGTGTTTAGGTACTTTTATCATGAATTTGGAAGGTAGTTTTGCACACTATTATTACTTAAATGAAGTGAATTTTTACTGGGTATCCTACAATTGGGACTTTGTGCCAAATTAAATTAAGCTATAACTATGATACTTTTTCCTATGTAATCTCTAAATATATTTTTACCTGGTAGTTCTATTATTCAGTTTTCTTGATACACAATAAGGTATATTTCATTTTTACTACTGTGCTTTTGAAGATGTATTTTGCTAAAGTATTCTTGTTGTGTAGTTTTGATTTCTTTCGGTTTTCTTTGTGAAATGAGAAACTGTGTATACTACATGTTTTTCTTGACTCCTTTGTAGTTTTTTTATTTAATATTTTTTTTTTTTTTTAAGTAAGTTATATATTGACTAGTTTTTAACAAATTCAGTCATGTGGCTACAATGAGGGAAAAGTAAGCTGCCTCTTGGATGCTACCCACTGAATTATCATATATCAGCCAATAACTATTTCGCTTCCACTTTTTCTTTTGTCCATAATCATATTGGAATTGGCTACAATAATATCATTCATTCATGTATGTGTGTTTTATAGACATCACTGTCAGTACAGGCATTGTTTACAAGTCAGAGAAGTTGTCATGGTTTTTGTGACATCACTTACCACTGCTTTTCCAATGCATCTACCAATCCTTCAATAACTTTATTTTCCTTTGACTATTACTTACTAATATACTATTGCTTACTAACAAGCATACAACTATCTCTCATCTTATGCAAATACACCTGATTTCATATAAATTGCTGTTCTTTTCTACTAACATGGCTATTTTTTAAAGTTTTATCATAAAACCAACCTGTACTTAAATTAATGATTATAAATAAACTGCCTTAAAGACTGTGTGCAAATATTTTCAGCACTAATGATTTTTTTAAAAAGATGAGTTTGTTATGTATCTTCTCTCCAGTTAAAAAAAATAAAAGGGTCACTGGAAATTTTTTCAAATACCTAAATAAAAGATACAATAAAATTTTCAAAGTAATGAAAATGTTTTTTTGTAAGTTATTTGATTATCAATTCTTGAGTAAGTTTAAGTTGGATAGGCTAAAAAACAGTTTAAATCTTTCTACTGTGAACTTTGTTGCCTAACAGTCAATTTTTCTTTTTTTTAAACAACCATACTTCACAGCCTTTTTTTGGCAATTTTCTTCCAATGTAACTACGTTAAAAGTAACCCAGGGTTAACCACTGACATCAGGTTTAAGAAAACTGGTTGAAAAACTATTTAAATTGGACAAAGAGCAAAAGTTAACGTGAAGTTTATGTTTGCTAATGGTTTTCAGTAATAAAAAAACAAAATGATCTACGAGCAAATATTAAGTGACTAACAATATCAAGTGGAGTGAAACAGTTGACAAAATAATGTACATTCTTCTCTACAATTGGTAATAAAATCTTTTGTTAAGACTAGAGTTAGTGATGGTCAGTTTCATAAAAAAAAAACAAAAAAAAAAACACACACACTGATATGAGATATTTTGTTCTCAAACTTATCAAGGACAAGTGAATGACCATGACCAGGTGTTGAGCTGATATCAACTGCAACAGTTGCATTGGCAGCAGAAGGTGCCAAATTTAATGAAATAAAGAAATTTGTTTCAGTTTCAATGATATAATTGCCATGGTCTTAATGTATAATTTGCAAGTTTAAGAAAGGTTTTTAATGAAAAAAGTGCATTCTATGGTGTGCAAGGTTATAAGTTAGTGAAAAAAGGGATGTCACTGCAATGAAAACATGTCAATATGCATATCTGATTAACAAAAAAACAAAAAACAGATGATCAGTTTTTAAAAAATAATTTCTAAGTAAAAGTAAGAGAAGGAGGAAGAATTTGAAGAAAAGTCAAACTCAAAACAAATCAATCCTAAAGGTTTCTTTGATAATTGAGAGTCAATGAGTTCTTATTATGGTTAAAGGAATTTGGTGATTGATTCTTTTACCTTTGTCCTCAACTAATACAGTGATTCTCAAACAGGAGCCTCTTGACTCCTAGGGAAAGAGTTTCAGTCATAAATATGATGACAATTTAAAATGGGGGAAGAATTAAAGAAACCAGAGATCAATGCCTCTGAGAACCACTGAACTTGATGGTTGATACTAACAGGATACAAGTTTATCTCGCCTTTTCCACCTCTCGACTTGTTTTTGGCCATTTTCTGATTGTTTACAAAGAATACAGACTGCAGGAGAGTTATTTGAAAAATTTATTTGTAAAATAATTAGCAGTTTGTTAATTAACCAAGTGTTTCTTTGGAATTTTTAACCATATTTTTTTCAAAAAATAATTGTTATATGAGACAACGGTATAACAATGCTTGATTAAATTATGAGTCGGCCTTATTTTTAGTTTAAAAAGAAATGTTGACTGTTAAAAAGAGTATTTCTTTCATTTTCAACATGCTGTTCAACATAATACAACTTCTTGTACAAAGTGGCAAGTTTACAAAATTCAACAAACCCTTTGTGTATACAGCTGTATGAAGACTAATAAGAAAAGTTGTCAGGTCAATACTTTTTGATAGCACAATGGAGTCATATATTAACTCGAGTTACAGATTACTCATAATGAATTAGGTTCTATGGCACACTAACTCATACAATGATCATGTCAAACATTCTTTAGATTATGTTTTTCCTTTAGTTTATAATCAAAGAGATAAAGTTATAACATGTTTATACTGGTAAAATCTGTAATATTCAAGAGGCATGGATAAGACATTTAATAATTTTTGTCTCAATAGATTATTGAACCAGTTTTCACTTCAACAAGTAATTATGTCCAAACTATTTAAAACAATCTAAATGGGACATGGTTCTGGTTGGAAATAGTCCTTTGGGTAATGAACAGACATTTTATAATGATCTTAAACAGTCCTTCCCAACAGGATATGGACCAACACTTCAAGCAGACATAGCAAAAGGATCAAGAAAATGTTGACCTATTTTCAACAACAGCAAAAATGACCGTCAGCTCTTCATATAAGGTAGAAATATTTCCTACTGATTTATACAAAGAGAGTTTAGTAAAAGAATTTTAAACAAGGAACAAGTAGTCACAAGGTGCTAATTCTAGTTATATTAGATCAAGCTTATAAGAATCCACATATTTAGATAGGAAAGCTGTAATTTCTAATAGAATAAGAAAAGCTGATAATTAAATACTGTAAATGTAGATTTATTTCTGATAAAGTTTGTATGGTTTTAAAATGTTATTATGATAGAAATTATATGGTCATGGACAAAAAGCATTTGTATTTTTTGTCTAATACCTTTTCTCTTTCAGGAATAATATGTACAGTTAGTTGTGATTTTTATATAAAACTAAAAGCAAAAATTGATAAATTTAAAACCCGAAACAGCACCAAAGGAAAATGAACCGTTTCATTTTTTTTTAAAATTACAAGCTGATCTAAAAATTAATCTCACATACTTAAATAGACTGGGCCACTCAAGAAAAACAATTTTTGTAGATTAACATTATTTAGACCTTTCTTAGGCTGCAAAACTTGTTAGAATAAAAAATATTGATTTTTTATTGATTTAGAAGGGGATCCTGTTTATAATATTGATACAGTGTCAAATTGATCCTTGGCTTTTACAGTTATTAGCTTTAGGCTAAGTCACAGCTGTTATTTCCAAATGTCAAATTTGAAATGTACTAACATCATTGATATCTGCATTTTTCTTAAATTTTGATTATTAAAAAAAAAGAAAAAAAAAAGAAAAGTTTTTATGAATAAACAGGTACATAATTTTATTTATGTAAAATGCTGTTCTTTACTTAAAAATGTATCCATTTGTTCATTATTTAAAATAAATCTATTTGACCCCACTTCAAAAAATGTATTTTTGTATGCCAATAACTATAAAACTTGGGGATCAATTCGACATTGTATCAATATTATAAACAGGATCCCCTTTCTAAATCAAAAAAAAAAGAAAAAAAAAGAAAGAAAAAAAAGAAATATTTTTTTTTATTATTGTAACATGTTTCACAGCTTAAGGAAGGTCTAAAAAAAATGCTAATATACAAAGATTATTTCCCCACAAAATTTTCCCTATTTTTTATGAGTGGACCAGTTAAAAAAATAGTGGCCAGATAAAAGCATATCATTGCTATTTTCCAAATCTTGTGATGTAGTGTCAACACTTATTCAGAAATGACTAACTACATAACATTCATTTTTGTTATTAAAACTTTGGTAAATTAAAACCAAGTTGTAAAGAGAGGCAAATTTTAAAGAACAAAATTAAGTATTCTTTCTAAGCTTAAAATATAGAAATAATTACTAATTTCAAAGTTTGTCCTTTAAAATTTGCAACATTTATTACAAGTTTGTTTCAAGTGTTGAAAAAATGGCCAGTTAAAAAAATGCTGTTAAGAAAAAAAGGAAAGAAAAAAAGAAAAAAAAGGGTATTAAGAGAAAATCTCCAATCTTGTTCTTTCAAAATTTTCAAGTAGCTTTAAGACATTATAAAAGTAATAATGAAACAAATCTTACACTTATTTACTTTATATCTAGGTATGTGTTAAATTGTATTTCTCATTGTATTTTGTTCCAG
This sequence comes from Acanthosepion pharaonis, assembly GCA_903632075.3. NCBI lineage: Eukaryota > Metazoa > Mollusca > Cephalopoda > Sepiida > Sepiidae > Acanthosepion > Acanthosepion pharaonis. Next base: position 3,283,763 of record CAHIKZ030005024.1, on the reverse strand, counting down.
TTATAAACATCTGGCATGAAACTGATGTGTTATTTTCTATTCATGTTGATAAGACAGTAGTTGATATTTGTATTCATTTCAAATTTGTTTTTTGTTTTTTTATTAGTTGTATGTAAGTTAACACATAGAAAAATGTTCAATGTTCAGAATCCACAACTTATGGCTAAAATAAGATAAAATAAAATGACAAATATCCATATTTGTTTATATCTGGTGCATGATAAAGTAATAGAAAAAATGTATTTTCTAGCCACTTTGAATGAATTCTTGTCTGGTAACTCTCAATGAAATATTGAAAAATATTTTAAAAGAATGTACTTTAGTCTTATTCTTTTTTAAAACTTGTCAATTTCACCATGAAACATAGGTCCACAAAACCTCACACAAGATAATGCTGCTTTGGTTTCAGTAGCAAGTAGGTTTTTAACAGGATGCAATTGCTAGTCAATGCCTAATGGATTTGAATCCAGGATTTTACTTCCAGACTAGTAGCCATCCAAGGTTACAGAGCATAGTCTGCTCTGTTATTTAGTTTAATTAGGCCAATTAAAACTAGGTTGAAAAATGACCAAATTATGTTTTCATGGTAAGGAAAGAAATGGAAAGGAAACACACACACACAAAAAGGGATGTTTTTTCTACTTATATTTACCGTAAATATAGCAAGATGCATGTTCATTACAGGTTTTATTGTAGCAGGGTATTACAAAATTATATTTTGTCCAGGGTAATACAGAACTCTATTTTGGGTAAAGATAGAAGTATTTTGTTTAGTTAATTCTAAAATAACATCTAACCTCCTTTTCAACACTTTAAAAATATTCAAATGAAAAAAAAAATCCATTTATAATAAATTCTTTTTCATAAGCCTCTGTATTAAATTCCATAAAAATACATATGTCCCATAATTGTTACATTTTTACATATAAAATTTGGTACAGTGTAGCAACTATTATGGGACAAAAGTAGTAATATATTACTTTTCTAGTACTTAATGTTACAAAGAAACAATTAAGACAGACAAGCATGAAAATACATTTTAAACAGATAAATTATGTTTTTTCCCATCCTTGGTTAGTTACACATTTTTGGATCTTGTCTACCAATATTTCTTTGTAGTGGCATGTAGTATTCTTTTGAAAAATAAATGCAACCTATTTGCAGTATTTTTTAATATTGAATATATAAGTAAAGAATTCTATGCAAAGAGTGTTTTTTAGCAAAAGCTTTAAATCCTAATACTGCAAGCCTCATTAAGAGTCAATTAGAAATTGGGTAATTCTATTCAACCTTTCAGTATTATTAATCAGTCTAATAAAAGCACAGAAAAATACAATAGAAAAAAAAAATGAATAAAAGTCAAATTTCCATATACATTTATGATAGTCATTATTTTACCATTTTACAGCTTTTGCTTTGAGCTATGCCAAGAATTTAGTATTTTTTAAATAGAGAAACTAAAATAGCCTTGGGAATCCAGATATATTTTTCTTTTATATACTTATTTTCTATTTCTATTGGTCTGTAGAATGCTGAGGAGAAGATTGTGGTTTAAAGTGCTTAATAGTTTACTAAAAGGTGACAATTTTAAAATGGAAAAAATATGACAAAATATTAGGAGGTCCATTATCAGTCACTGTTATGAGAGAATTATGGATCTTTATGTACCATGTTCCTTCAGAATGTGGGCAATCGTGGCTCTCCACAGATTCCTTTCTATTACACATGTTTAATGCAACTGATATAGGATGGCCTACAATAATTGTGATGACCTGTTTTAATCTTCATTCATGAAGTAAATTCATAATAAATACTGAAATAATTTTTAACAGGTGTTTGATGATTAAAATCAGCTCTCCACTCTGACTACTTTGGTGGAGATGAGGAGAGTGGTTAACAATCAAGTAGAAAGAAAAATAAAACCTTTCAAAAGACAGAAGAACAAAAGTCAACTGACAACTAACTAGAAATGGTGTCACAATAAAAACACCAAGGAAAAGACATACAAACACTTCCACTATCTCTTCTAACAATAAACTGTTGATATGACACGAAATTTATACTTAACACCGTTTTCAAGAAAATCACAGCATTCTACAGTAAATAATCAAAATCTCTCAATGACCTCATTAATAGGTGAAGTATATCTGTGTGACTAATAAAAAAAATAATAGTAATCCAATGACAGTAACAAAAAGGAAGAAAAAAAATACTGCAATTATACTAAAATAGTGATTTTCAAAATCTCAGGTCATACAAATTCCTCCCTTTGAGATCCCAGGTTTCTTCAATTCCACTCTCATTTTGTCATCTCATAATCTTTTCATTATTATCCTTATGAATAGAACAAATGACTCCACACCATAGTTTCGAAATTCCTACCTTGGGATTAAAGTGCCTCTCTAAGAATCACTGGACTAATAGATTCTGCCAAGTTGAGCAGTTAAAGAAGTGGTTAACATGCCGATTTTGAAAGTCAATGATAAATTCAATCTTTATAGATAAAAAGAAGGCGATTTTTCTAATGTTTTTATTTTTGTTATACACAGAAAAATATAATTTTATGTATGCACTGATCAATAACCAAGCAAAGATGACATAAGAGTGAAAACTATACTTTTATAGGAATAATAATTGTACGCAATTCTTTCTTTTAATGCCAAACATATATAGGTGGTGTAGTGGTGAGTATGCAGATACTGAAAACCACAAATAGCAGGCTCTTTCTTCACTGGTTACTTACTAACTTTGTATGCAAAAAATCATCATGTGAGATGCCCTAATTGTGTGAGTGTGTGTTAGATAAGTGGCATTCTGGCAAAAAGCTACCTTCAAAAGATAAGAGGAAAAGACTTAAGCAATTTCTGAAAGATTGCCAAAAAGAATGTAGAGATTATATAAAAGAAGGTAAAAAGAAATTACAAAAATGAATTTTTGTTTAAAATCAAGTTTTGTGAGCATAATACAAACAACCAATGAAATATTTGAAACTAAGAAAAAAAAGTAAGGTATATATTAGTTAACATCACATTTTTCTAGAGGGTCTTGTATTATAAAACTGACTGCTCAATGAGTTTTGTTTCTGAAACTTTTTCATTTTATAGCATTTTAGAATATTCTTAAATTGTCACATTTGATGCTGAACATGAAATTTTTAAAACTAGTTAAAAATAGAATCACAGAATAGAATAATTTACAAATAATTTTCAACAATCAACACCCCACTTATCGCAACTTATCTCATACTTTTTCAGAAATAATTTAAAGACTAGAGAAAATAAACATTAATAAAATGACCAGTCCATTTTTTTGTAAAAATAAAAACATAAAATGACTAAAAACTCAGGCCATCTTTAACTTTTAATTTTTTAAATTTGGGTAAAGATAGTAATTACCTATTGAATGACAGCCATAATAAATACTATCTTTGTTTTGCTTTTAATTTAATTTACATGCATAATTGTTATTTGTTGATCTTATAACAAGTATATTTTTAATGACAGTAATTTTTTTATCCCAGTAAAAAACCCTTTGTAAATTGTTCATGACTGTTTTAAGTTATAGGAAAGATTCAAGAATATTACAAAGTGCAGCAGAAATACTTCCCACATAATAAAACATTTTTTTTAGCTAGATGAAGACAACATTGCCACTTTGTGAGAGGTGTTTCTGCCGCACTCTATAATTAAATTGAATATATCTTTATGCATAAAAAATAACATTATTGGGTTATTATAACTGAAATTTAATTAATTAGGAAATATAATTAAAAATTCTCAGTACAAAAGAAAAAATTCTTTAATACTGGAAATCACAGACGAAAACTGAAAGATTGCTGAATTAAGAATAAATTTAAATTTCATATTGAAAGGTAATTTTGTTAAAATTTTTTAATTGAAAAGTACCAAATAATCCCTGTATGAAATTTACAATTTTAAAATCTTTCTTCAGAAAAAATTTTGCGATCAAGGTTCAGTAAGAGTAAGACCTTAGAAAAAACTCAAAAAACTCTTTCAAAACAGTGTGACGTGTGAGTAATAATGAATGTATGGTAGAATAATATGGTAATTTTAGAATTGATATCTCTGAATATTTTTTAAATTCCATCACAGAAAAAAAATAAAATGATTTTTTTGCTTTTAATGATTCTTAATTAAATTCTTCCGCAACAGATAAGAACACACCCACACGAACAAAAAAAAGTTTGATCATGTTGTATATTGAAGTAAAGTTCTATGAACATATCACTAACAATAGGAAATTAAAAATGTTTCTTAGAAATTCTACGTAAAAACCGAAAACGTTTTAAAAACTTAATTCAACTTGAATACATTTTTGAACATGCTTATCGCCATTTTAACGATGATGTTGACTGAGCTTTTTTTCTTGATTTTTGCCCAATTCTTCCCTTGGGGGGGGGTCTTTCACCCTTAGTCATTAAAATATCCAACTCAGTTTTTTTTCTTTTTATCAAGTAGTTAGAACGCATAATTTAATGTAAAAATCACCATTTGCAATCATTTAAGAAAAAGATTTACTTCTATAAATAAAAAAAAAATAATATCATTTTTAAACGAATTTCTTTCTCGGTCGTAGTTGAGGCATTCGTTCATAAACTACTTAAGTTTCATTGTTACAGACATAACTTTTCCGGTTTTTTTTTTACTACGTTATTTAATATTTTTTATTTTTTTTTTTAGAAATGTTCTACACTTTAAATCTTGAAACAGTGCAGTGAATAAATCTTTTTTACATTTTTATTTTTCACTCATCAGAAATTAGAAGAAATCCTTAGAAAATTGAAACTCCGTTTAAAAAAAAATGCTGAAAAACACTTCTTTTACAGCTTTAAGAATCCAACTACGAACAACCAGCAATCGTACATTTTTTTTCCCCCACCAGATACAGGAACTTAATATACTTCTTTGCATACAACTGTTACTGCTTTCACTGCTTATACATATTTTACTGCAATTTCAAATGTTGGGTAGTAAACAAATAAAATAAATTTATGGGGGTGGGAAAAATGGACGTTTTTTTTTTTTTTGTTTTTTTACTGTCTGGTTTTTCCAACAAAATTATAGGAGGATGAAAAATAGAAAAAGAAGGAGGAGGAGGAGAGAGGCAAAAAGACATTTAAAACGAAGCTTATTTTAAACTCCAGAATATATAACAAACATTAACAAATTGACTGTATGAAAATGCTACAAAAGTAGCAGCAGCTAGTTTATAGCAGTTTTCTTCAATTATTCGCACGTGTTTACTTCTTTTTTTTACCTGAAATTCATCAGTATTTTCAATTTCTGTCTCGTTTCTTTCCCAATCGATCTGAGTGTCTGTTGAGCGCGCGCTCTCTCTCTCTCTCTCTCTCTCCCTCCCTCTCACTTTATCAGTCTATTAACATCTCTTTATAAAACCTCAGTTTGTATCTCTTTAAGAAACGATTGTGCAGTGCAGCAGTGATTTATAGCTTGTTGATTCTGCAAATTATTCTGAATGAGGAGGATTCTTAGTAGGCGCTCTCAAAATACTGCCTTGTACCAAACTTGGTTGTTTTCAAGGCCAGTAATGGAATGTCTTCTTGTCTAGGTATGAGTGTGAATTTCAAATTATTTTCAAGACAGATTTCTCCAAAGAAAGCTTTTTAGCTATTTTTACTTATTTTTTTAGCAATTCATTTGATATATTTGTAAAATCTGCAATTCTGTTTAGTAGTTGAAACAGTATCAAGTTTCTAGTGGAAATGGTGTTCATGTTTAGATCATGGTCAGGATTTTGAGTGCTGATTCATGGTAGGCCTTTTCAATCTGACAAACTGCACTACATAATCTTCAAGTAGTCAAGTACAATCACTTCCTTGTAAAACTTTTAGTACCAGAGTTGTATATTAGCTTAACAATCAGCAGTAGTTAACAATCTTATCTCAATAACCACCGATAACAGGTTCAAATCTTACCTAATACTTAATAAATATTTAACCTCCATACATACAAAGCTCAGGAAATATAGGTTATTTGTAAGGTGTACATATTTCTTCTATTATAAAAGGTAATGCATTCATACCACCCTAGGAAATATATATATAAAAAAAATAAAGATGTGCAGAAGTGAACAATGTAGATATTACAATTACTATGTTGATGGAAAAAGCTTTTAGCACTAAATTTTCTTTTTTATACAATGTTAGGGAAATCTTAGAAGAGTCTTTGAAAGTTTACTTACCTCTTTAATGATTATGAAAAGTGATAATTTTTTAGAAAATTATGGCTGAATGATTAATATAAAATACACTATTCATCATGTTTAAATCTTGGGGAAAATTGTGCAATGGAAGCTCAGCAACAGATCATTGAAGCATAGGCTAATAATGCAGTAGTTGCAATGATAATTCCAAAATGGTTTTCAAAGGATATGCAAAAGAAGATTTTAAACTGAAAGACAAAGGATGCCTTGGGAGAATTCAGAACTTGAAAATTGACAGACTGGATTAATTTTTATGAAAGATGTGAAATAATATGTGAACTTGCAAAAAAAAAAATTCAAGATAAATCAATTGACTTTGATAAGGCATTGAAAGAAAAAAATGTAAACCAGAGAAATGATAATTGTTCTCTATGAATTTATATAAACTATTACTGCACAATGCAATTCGCATTTTTTAAATATTGTGATAGAAAGTTATTTTCTTTTGGCATGGAAGTCAACTGGTGATTTCACAGCCTGAACATCCTTCATCTATAATAGAATATACAATTTCCCTCCAAAGATATAGAAAGGTTATGAGAAAACCAGAAAAAATACTTTGATGACTAAATAATAATGCTTGAAATATATATGAATAAAGAATAAAAATATATATAGAAGAAACTTTTGCATCAATCCAATACATATCAAAGAGATCAACTTATTACTGCTAGGTTTGAATAATGGTTATTTAGCTTAAGAAAATACAAAGTTATATTTTAGTAGCATCAACCTGTTTAGAGATGATGATTCAACCATGAAATGTGATATAAGATATACTTAAACTAGGTACCACAACTAATTTGCTGATGAAAAAAGGCCCCAAACTTGATAAAAAAATTTCATCATCAAAATGTTTGTTATTATTAAGAGGAAAGTATTTTTTTGATTATTTCATGAAATTTTTTAATCCATTTTAGCATGTTCGAAATTTTGGTTAAAAATCATATAGAAAATTTTGTATTTTTGTGGTAAAAAAAAAAAATAAAATAAAAAAAAAAAAACACACTTTAATATTGCCAGATTTTAATAAAATTTTTCTGATTTATTCACAAATGAATGAAATTATTTTTTAATTTTAGGAAATCTTGGTGAAAATTTTTTTTTTTTACATTTTTGAATTTTTTTGTATGTATACACGATATTATCAGAAAATAAGAGCAATAACTATAGTAACTTTAAAGTCAAAATTTCTAAAATTCAAAAAACATTAGATTACGGGGACTATTTTCCTAAATTTTTAAGATTACTGAGTACTTAAAAATTATATGTAAAAAACATTTACATTGTACTCAATTTTTCTTACGGATAAGATAAACATCAATCTGTCATTAGCAGATTAAACAGCTAACTACGTGTTAAAAAAATTAATTTCTGCAATATTTTAAACTTAAAGTAAATAATATTGGTTTCAAATCATTAATTATACTTTAAACCAAGTAATATTCCTCAAATTTTCAGAAAAGTATATTTTATTTCTGGAAGATTTAATAAAGACAAGCTAAAAAATAGTGCTAAAAATCAGATTTTTTTTTTTTGAATCCTACCAGTCAATTTAAATACAGTAAAGTACTTTGCTTATTGGAAATATTAAATTTAATCTGTTAGCTTGAAATTAAAAATAAAATAAAAACTTCAAAAAAGATTTTTCATTTCTTTAAAATTCCTTTTAAACCTTAGGTATCGCGAATCTGTGGAAATTTTAACTAATAGTAAAGTGTAATAGAAAATTTACAACTGATGCCTTCAGTAAAGCATGGTGAGCTAAACAAAAAAATTCATATATAAAGTCCATATATTAATTTAAATAATAATTCTCTTCAGTCATTTGATTCAGGATTTATTTCCAGCTAAAGTGCAAAGACAATTTAAACTTGAATTCAAAAAGCTCAAACTGAACAAAGAATTACTACGACAAAAACTACCAAATTAAGATGTTTCCTATTCAAATTTTTGTAAACTAAGGTTAATTACCGTTCTTGTCTACAATTACAGATCTTAAGAAATATCCCAATTGAATAATTTTTCTCATATCATGCTGAATATTTCTTGAAATATAATTTGTTTTGCTTCTTGGGTCATTCTGAGAATTTTCAGCAATTTCAAAGTTATTACATCTTGAAACAAGAAAAAGAAAGTCTAAAAAAATAAGGCTTTATATATTTAATCACTTAAATTTTGGTTCAAAGCTGTCTCATAAAAGATATACACATTTAACACCAGTTTCTTATAAATTTTTGATCAGCAAGTAAAGATCAATAGAAAGAATTAAAACAGAATTATTTCCTGACAATTTAGTTACTTCAATGCGTGAACAGACATTCATGCAGAGAATGTGTAAAAACAGAACAGTTAGTAAATGACATTAAAAAACAAGTAGTAAGGGGGAGAGGGACAGTAGTAATTGGGGAGGAAGCAACGAAAAGGACAAATAATCACATTTTACACGTATGCACATCCGCACAGACAGGTGCACGCATGTGAATGCACACATACACAATAAAAAATAATTTACCAATCATAAGTGCATATAAAAAGAAAAATTAAAAAAAGAATAAGCAGTAAATTGGTGATACCCTCTGAGAAGTGATATATATATATATATATATATATATATATATACACACAATATTAGTGATAAATATACACATACATATGCAATATATATATATATATATATATATATATACACAGATAATATTAGTGATAAATATACACATGCATATGCAATATATATATATATATACACACAGATAATATTAGTGATAAATATACACATACATATATATATATATATATATATACACACACAGATAATATTAGTGATAAATATACATATATATATATATATATATATATATATATATATATACACACACACACACACACACATATAGATAATATTAGTGATAAATATACACATACATATGCTATATATATATATATATATATACACACACACACACACACACATATATAGATAATATTAGTGATAAATATACACATACATATGCTATATATATATATATATATATATATATATATAAAGAAAAATTTGGAAAAAACAAACAAAAATCCTTAAATGCAATTATGTTGTTTAAAATGATGAAATGCCGACGTCTGACATTTCGGTTTAATAAACCTTTTTCAAGACAATATTCATTAAAATACGATTCAGTTCAATTTGACAAAGACGATGGACATAAAAACAAGTCTTATCCAAAACAGATAACTGAAAATTTTTAAAATGATCAGCTTTCCGTTTAGCATGGTCACGTTGTCGTCACATGGGCGACGCTTTCAAAACGTATTCCTAAAAATTTGTGATTATTTTGAAATGAAAAAGAAAATGAAAAGAATTGTATACTATTTGAATTGTTTGCGATGATGGATGTCTCGCCATTTAAATCATTAACCTTTGCATTAGTTTTGTGTGAATAATTCATGTATTTGTAAATTGATTGCACGTTTATTGTAATATATATATATATATATATATATATATATATATATATATATATAAATATTATGATAAATATATATATACACACACACACACATAGATAAATAATATTAGTGATAAATATATATATATATACACACACACACACACACATAGATAGATAATATTAGTGATATATATATATATATATATATATATACATACACACACATAGATAATATTAGTGATAAATATACAGATACAATATATATATACACATAGATAATATTAGTGATAAATATACACATACATATACAATATATATATATATATATATACATAGTATTATATTAGTGATATATATATATATATATATATATATATATATATATATATATATATATATACACACACACAGTATTATATTAGTGATAAATATACATATGCTATATATACACATAGTATTATATTAGTGATAAATATACATATGCAATATATATATACACATACATATACACATAGATAATATTAGTGATATATATATATATATATACACACACAGATAATATTAGTGATAAATATACACATACATATGCAATATATATATATATATATATCTTATTTTAAAACACAGATTGTGTGTGTGTCTGTAACGTTTATATATTGGATCGGATTTCCTACATTTTTCAACCAATTTCAACAAAACTTCACAGGACTACATAAAATTACCTTGTGGTGGTTCTAACAGCACCAAAAATGGGGAAAAATATAATTGTTTTTGCACAAAATCAATTTGAAAACACGATTAAGAGACATCGTGAAAATGGAAGGGGGACAACTCACATCGGGTTGTTTGTGTGTGTGGGTTCCTTTAAATATGGGAGCGGATTTCCTATGTTTTTCAGCTGATAAAACCAAACTCCACTTTTTTTTTTTTTGCAGGTAGTGTTTCTTATTCTCTTGCACACTTTTTTTCTTTATTTTTTAACATTCAGAATGCTTTAAAATTCCATTTACAAGACAATTATTTATAATAAAATTCTATTCAATTGGGAGACTCATAACGATTGAAAACAATGTTTTTGTTTGAGTTTGACCAATTCGTAAAAAAAAAAAAAAAAAAAAAAAAAAACTAATTAAGACATGCGTGTCCGTCAACCTTAAACAATAATCTAACGATCTCTACTGATTGTACGAATACAAACATCGGATAAATTCTTTATCTTTAGGAAAGATAATGAAATCTAAACATACACAAGTACTAACTAAAATAATAACCGAACGGAAAACTACTTTAAATACACATGGTGTCCAATTTTTTTTTTTACTGTATTCAATAAGTAAAATCATAAATTGTAAAAAGATTATTATTACAGAAAGGCTACTAAATGAATAAGATTTGTTAGATCATAATTAATAAACCCAAATAAAGTTAATATTTTTTGTATTAGAAACGAGTGGAAAATATATTCAAAGCGGAATTCTAATTATGAATCACCACAAGCAAAATATGCAATTTTTTTTACTGTATTCAATAAGTAAAAATCATAAATTGTAAAACTAAAAAATTACAGAAAGGCTACCTACATTTTTCAACCGATTTCAACAAAACTTCACTTCTTTTTTTTTTTGGCATGTAGTGTTTCTTATTGTCTTGCACACTTTTTTCTTTATTTTTACATTCAGAATGCTTTTAAAAATTCCATTTACAAGACAATTGTTTATAAAATTATTCTATTCAATCGGGAGACTCATAACGATTGAAAACAATGTTTTTGTTTGAGTTTGACCAATTCGTAAAAAAAAAAAAAAAACTAATTAAGACATGTATGTCCGTCAACCTTAAACAATAATCTTTGTCAATTTTATTTTTCAGTCTTTATGATGGTGGATACTTGATCTATCTCTTACTGTTATATCCCCAGGCAACCCCCTGGCTCTACTAATATAATATATATATACATACACACATAGATAGATAATATTAGTGACAAATATATATATATATATATATATATATATATATATATATATTTTTTTTTTGAATAAAAAAATTCCAAGAGGATAGAATCCAGGTAGAACTCAATGTCCAGGACAGAGTAAGGATATATATTTTATAAATATATATATATATATATATATATATATATATATATATATATATATATATATATATATATATATATATATATATATAAACTGGCTAATTAAGAATCATGTTTTGTATCAACTTTATACACTTGGAAAAGGCAAGAGTTTTATGTTCCCTAACATTCCCATGAGATAAACAGGAATGAAAGTGTGAGCATTACTCTCCTAAAACAAGGCTCTGCAAACTTATGTTTCTTTTTCATTCTGAATTACATCATGCTGATTACAAGAAAGATCCAAACAAAATTGATTCATTCATTTATAAAACAGATTTTCATTGGACCTCCCCAAAATTGTGTAAACTATTAGTGGTCTAAGTAGCTATCATTCTGAACCCAAAAAGGGTGTTCAAGTGTTAGTCTAGTAATCAAGTCCAACCAGAAAAAAAAAAAAAAAAAAAAAAAAAAAAAAAGAAGAAAGATGTAAAGCCATGATTATTTTTGCCTTCACCTTATCATTCCTCCAACCTGCCACCCCACCAAAAAAAAAAAAAAATCAGCAATTGTCATGTACTGATAAAAAACAGTATTGATGAGAATGAAGAAATCATAGAACAGTACTTGAGAGGATAGTTATTCCTTATTTTATAGACATAATTTACATTCAACATCATTTTAGTAATTTACCCCACTCTTGAAAACTAGGAAAGAAAGAAATACCTACCAATCCTAAACTTAAATCTGAATAAACAGTCATCATGTTTATTGTTATTCAAATAATTTATTACAATATAAACCTCAAATTATTTTTAAACCCTACTGATTCTAAGTAACCAAGAAACATCATTTTCTTTATATGAAAAAGAAAATAATATCATGAAAAGGTTTGGTGGGGGCAAGAATGTTATACTATAAAAATGACATTATTATTCTAATTGACTGGGTGTAGCAAAGAAAGAAAATCTCAAGTGTTCATGGCTATTAAAAATTGTCCTTAACATTTTATAATCAAAAACTGCATGAATATAGTGATTTTCCAAGCGTAGCTTTGATGTGGCACAAGGCCAAAAGTATGGGGCACCCAGTGAGAATCCAACTCTCTACTCAGTTGTAATTGTTCTAATGAAAGCTTGCTAACCATTACACTGCCTCGAGGTGCCCAAATGATTTTCTAAGCATAGCTTAGATGTGGCACAAGGCCAAAAGTATGGCGCACTCAGTGAGGATCAAACTCACTATTCAGTCGTAATTGTCCTAGTGAGACAAACTTGCTAACCATTACACCACGTCAAAGTGCCCAAACTGCATAAATATAGTATAAAGAAAAATCAACATCTGATAAAAAGCTAAAGTCTTAACTCTTTCTGAATGATTTTCACTTTTAATTTTGAAATTCTTAGTCACCAATTAAAAATCTGTCTCTCCATACTATTTAAAAAAAAAAAAAAAATAATTAAAAAAAAAACAACAAACTTTGCCTACTCACAATTTTAACCAGTTATACATACTAAAATGAAAACTTGACCATTTTATACCATCAACAGAACATTGCAAGAAATTTGCTAAAAGTGCTCATTGTCTCAAGAATTTTGCCAAGAAATTTCTGAATATGAGCTCAAGATAGTCATCCAGAAATTTAAACAGATTAGAATCAATATCATCAAAAATAATTAAATATACATGTTCTTGAATAATGTTTAGCATACTACTCTTGCAAGTCTCATGCCAAACTTGGTGGGATTAAATATCAACACACCCTCATATTTTAACATTATAAAAAAGTTTTTAAATCATTTGTAAGTGGACATTTACAGAAAATTAAAGTGTTTAAAAAAAAATAAAATGATTTATCCTATATTCATTTTTCAATACTATATTTTGTATAAATATCATCATAATAAATTATAAGAAATTTAAAAATTGATAAGTGTGGGGAGCCACTATTTAAACATCCTGTCTAGCAATTTTTATTAGAACTAAAAGGAAACACCTTGAAAATATATCTGTATTAATAAAATAAAAAAGTAACTTCTAATTTTGTCTTTCTCTTTGAATTGAAGAGTATAATCATCAATTGAAAAGTGAATGTCAATAGAAAAAAATGTTGCTTAATGCAAACTCCAAAGGAAATACGAAATGTGATTGAATAAATTCAGCCATCAAACAGTGAAAAAGTCAGAGCATTAATAATATCAAACATTCAGAAATGACAATTTTAACAGGAGAAAAAAAAAACTTCATTTTTTCCCTAAGGTTATAAAAGTAAATATTTTCTAAATGTTAAGTGGTTAAATTTTGAAAAATTAATTTAAAAAAAAAAAAAAAAAAAAAAAAAAAAAAAAGTAAAAAAAAGTAAAAAAAGACTTCTGTAAGTTGAAACCTGATACACATCTATTTATTTATGGACAAAAATAAACACATTTTATACATCCATTAGAATCATGTAAAACTTGTCAGCACTATATTTTGTACAATGTTAGAGAAATCTTAGAAGCACCTGTGAAGTTTATTCAGCCTTTTAATGCTCATGCAATCAGTGAATTGTAGAATTTTATAACCTAAGCAAAACTTTAGTTAGAAAAATGGGTTCCACATGAACTTACTGAAATATGAACCTCCATTTAAACACTTGTCTAGATTCATATGTGACATAAAAAGTTCATTTTAGATAAGACAGTAACTAGAAATAAAAAATAAACTGATTACAAGAATTCAGAGAAAATTATAGCTACATCCAGAACAACCTTCAATATATAATCTAATATGGAATATATTGTTTTGTGCAACTTAAAAGGAATTGATTATTAATTATTAAGGTGAACAAAAACGATGAACACACTCCACAATCCATTATTATTATTATCATTATTATTAATTTCAGAATGAATACAGATTTGTCATTCACTGAAACTTTTGTGGCTAAAGCTGTTAGGGTGCATGCTGTTCATGTAAATTGTATGACCTTAGTATGGTTAGGGTTAGTTCAAGCCTTGTCAGAAAGTACTTCTAGTTTTGAGCTCTTTTTGTTTTCATTGAAAGAATTTATTAACCCAGAGGAAAGGCAAAAATAATAGCATGAAGTAAACCTAGTTAGTATTAAAATAATAGAGGCTAAAAAAAAACAAAAAAACAAAAAAATAATAAAATCATAAAATGATTAACAAACCAAATTAAAAAATATATATATAATAAATCATCAGATAAATATCTTTAATCTCTTGGAAGATGGACAAGTTTTGTGATGTCATGGCAGCAAAATATTTCTTCAACTGCTCCAAGACAATCATTATTTTCAATTTTTTCGTCAACATCTACATAGTGTTTTGAATCATGATTGGAATCATTATCAGTCAGAAGACACAGGATAAGGATATTTCTTAGAAGAATCCAGGACAATTATGGTTCTCATTGCATTCAATCACTAGTCAATTCACTGCTACTATAAAAAGAAAAACCAGAACAGATTTCTCATGAAATACATCGTCAATTGTCCCAAGTGATTAAAAAGAAAATTTGAAAGAAAAAAGAAATTTACTTAAAGTAAAAATCTATTTGAATCAATTCTTATTCTGTAGATGTAGACATTTATAAAGTTTACTTCAAACTAATTTTGATTTGATTAATTTTCCTTTGATTGTTTTTATTTTTCACATGATTTCCATGTGAATTTCTTACACTTATTATCTCTGACCGATTTCCAATTTTATTCTCTTTCATTATTGGAATTATCCTTAATGCATTCTCACTCTTTGAAAATGATAGCCAGAAATCAGAAAAAACAAAAGAAAAACCAAACATTTATCAGCAAATAAAGCTTACAAAAATAGAATATGAAATTAACAAAATTAATTTACATAGTTAAAAAAAAGACAAAAACTAGAAGCCATACTAGAAAGAAATGATTTAATTATTTGCAATAAACAAAGCCACTTTGCCAAAACTCTCATCTTCTAAAACCAAATACAAATAAATCTGTCCCCCATCCTACAAGAAAAGAGCAGACACTAAACTAATCTAAAAATAGCAGGACACACAAATCAAAAACTTTCAACTATTCTAAAGATTTTTTTACATTTTTTTTCTAATTACTGCCAACACCACTTCAGCATTTTATTCTTGGAGTAATTGTTTTTAAATCACTATTGCAATTAAAAAAAGGGAGAAAGAAAAAAAAACTTTATTTTTAGGTTTTGAGAAAACATTTTTATAAGTTAGCAACTGATTTTTCAATACCAAACATTTTTTTAAATTCTGAAAATGTTCTTAAAATAATTTTTAACCTTAGATAATTTTGGAAATCAAAAATGGTTTACTTATTTTAGTAGAGTTTACAAATTATATTTTTATTTCTAACCAATACTAAAATCAAATGGCAAATAATAACTGCAGTCTTGTAGTGATAAAAGTAGCAGATGTAAACAGTGTCTAGCAGAAATTTTTTTAAATATTACAGGGCATAAGGGGGATGAGAATAATGGCTGGTTTTAGATATAAAAAGTTCCCAGAGAAGAATTTAGGCCTGAGCTGTGTACAAAATTTATATGAAGCAATAACCCCCGACCACAGCAACACTATAATCCAATAGGTTTCAACAAGCAATATAGTGCATTCTCCATCCACTAAAAGTTAGTTAATAGATGTTTATTTTGCATATTCCATGTTGTTGTAAAGTATGTACTTTTCATTTCGACAACAAAAACATTTTCATTATGTTTAAATAACAAATCACATATACATATTCTTTCCTGGTTACAAGCCACACACTAAAATAACTAATATAACCAAACTGGTGCAAATCATTTTCAACATTTGATTTGGATATTTTCAATATGTTGCCTATCGTATAATATTGATTATTCTCAAGTAATGTCTTGATCAACATCAGCTACTTTACATGACCATAGAATATCGTTAAAGAAATTTCCAGTTTGAAGCTTTTGTAAACCACTTTTGACAAGTTGGATTATTCACAATGTGAATAAACTACCTAATTTTTTTTTTTTTTTAATGTTGCAGTCCCATTTTTATTTTTCTTAAAAAAAAAAAAAAAAAAAAAAAAAAAAAATATTGCTTATTTTCTTTTATCTCCAATATTAGAATCAATAAAAGCATACCAATTTTGATAAATTTCTTTTTCTTAATGCATACTGATATAACAAATGTCATAATGAAATCAAAATTGATCATTTTGAATAAAGTGAAAACTAAACACTCCTTATACCATCTAACATAAAATTTATCTTTTTCATCAACCCAAAACATGAGGACATTTTATAGATAAGGGAGAATTCAAGTGTGAATAAACTTGTATGGTTGTTCATGAAATTTTATTTTGAGAAACATCAAGTCACCTTGCAAGAAAGTTTAGATACATTAGGATGTAAAAATCAATTCCTTTTTCAGTTGAATGATAGGCATGTATCTGTCAGCTATTTTCAAAAATGTTTTAAACAATATTTAGAAGCTGAATAATAAATAGCTTATTGTAGTGAGTAAAGTATGGTTTTTATGACAGTTACCGGACATCTGATTGTTTTACTGATTAAAGCTTTCAAAGAAACACCATAAGGTCTTGTGTCTGATTTTTCACTGACTTCAAACTTAGACATTTCATGACAAAAACACACAACAAATTGTGGGCTAACAAAACTGAGAATTTTTTTTTCACACAAACAATAAATTGCAAAAAATCTTTTAATTATTCCTAAAAAAAGAAAAGAAAATCAATAATGAAAATAAAACAAAAAAAAATTCAATGAAAATCAAATAAAAAAGAAATTTATTTTTTTTATATGCAATAGTGGATATATATATATATAAAATTAGTTTCTTAACCATCCCTGCCAGATACCTTAGTATTTCTTTCTTTATATTACAAGTCTGATTCAAGGTCATAAATATTTAATAAAATAATTTCAGGTATATTTTGCACTTTGTGTAATGTTTTGTTCCTATAAATATATTCTAAAAATTCTACCAACATTGGTTGGTTAATACCTTGACTTGCATCAGAAAATCGAATATTGTGAATGAGAGTAATATTTGAATTGTCAATACACATCATGGAATTTCCACAGGTACAGTTAGTTGCCGTGTTAATAATAACAATTTATCAGTTGCCTTATCATAGCCAATTGGGCATGCCCGCACCAGGGGCTGATGCACTGTGCATAATTGTTCATGAGTGTAAGTAGAGGAGCCTCATGGCCAGGGTTTGAAGGATTTTTTTTTTTTAAGTTTGAAGGATGAGATACTTGAAACCACCCACAGCAGACTGTGTTAGCCAACTTGAGGGTATTTCTAACTGGGACCCAACTGCTGGGTTATACACTGCTTTTATCAAAACCTCTCAACATACCACATGTAATTTTTGGGAGTTAATTTTTACAAACTATCAAAAGCAATAGTCCAGTCTTTTTTGTTTGTCAATTTATATATGGGAAATTTTAGTAAAATATTCATTAGTGTATGCTTTCCTTATTTCAGTTCTTTTTAAGATCATTGGGTAATGAGAAATGGTTAGATAATAAATAAAGCAAAAAAGTTAAAATGGAATAAAAAGTAATAAAGAGGAAAGTAAAAAAACAAAAAATAGTCTCCCTTTAATTTTAAAATTCTAAGATAAAAGGAGGGGGAGAGAATGAGAAAAGTGTGCGGGTCGGAGATAAAAAAAAAAAAAAAGAAGAAAAAAAAGATAAGTAAGAGAGGGGGTGAAAGAGAAAGGCTATAAGGAATCAGATGGAAATTGTACAATTTTTAAAAAGTGTTTAAATTTAAAATTTACATTTATTTTCTTTAGTAATCGATCTTGATTTATTCCATACACTGAACTAATTTTTTAACCTGACAAAAAACCCTTGAAAGAATTTTAAAAATACCCACTGAGCTTGTAATATTCTAATTAATTTCAAATCATTAAAAAAAGTGTTAGTTAAGAAAATAAAAAAATAAATTGAGGATATTGCTATATATCGCCACAATAATTGTTTAAGGTAAATTTCCTGTCATTAAAGTAGACATCATTGTAAATTTTCAAAAATCGATTGAAAACAATAAATAATTTACATTCAGAATAATATCCTCATGTTTGTTGTTAATGTTATTTATCAGAATGTTTTTTAGCTCTTGTACCCTCTGACATTTTTCTGGTGCTTGTCAATCCGGGTCCTACAGAACAATAGCCTAGAAAGGATTAGAAAAATGAAAAATGTGTTGGTGGTTCATGAATTGGGTGATTCATTGTGAGATCAATCCCTAACCTAGAAGTAGATATTTATTCACTGTTTCAGTCTCAGTGGAAAGAGAGCAATCAATAACTGAGGAGTAGTACTAAAAGAGAACAAGAATAGATATCCCTTGACAATGACAGCGGAATGAGAACAATTTACACTAGTCTAACAGTAACACTCACAGATTAAAGAGCTCAGCTCGAAATAAGCTCGAAGGTGGGTGTACTTGATCGACAGATATCCGAAGAAGGCGGGAGGGCACAACGGCCGAAACGTTTTGATGAGGAGGACATTATTAGTCTAAATAATAAATAACTCCTGGCCACGGAAATACAGATAGAAATTAACCGTAATAATTTGCTTCACAAGTACATGTTCCCTGAGTTTCAGTCGTTAGATAAAATGAGTTTCTGAGAAATTTTCTCCAGTTTCGTAAAAAACTAAAATAATTTGTTCAGTAAGAAAACTTTACTGTACTGCTACAATATGTGTCGAAGGGGAGAAAAGGCGCCAATTTCCTGCCAAGTCTTCCTCTTAGTTCATTCTAATTTGCTACGGAAGAGGAAGGACAAGATTGTTTCTAAAATGACTACAAAAACATGTTTAATAAACTTGAAGTAGCATCAGGTTTCCATTGTAGGCTTTTCTCCTTTACCCCCGCCTTGTAAACACAACCCCACAACTACCAACGCGTCACTCATTAGTGTCACATTCATTCCCTAACCAGCCAAAATTCAAACGTGGCCTTGTGCAAGTCACATGAGCCATTGTTTCTAAAATGAAATACTGTTCGCTTTCATTTCTCGTACGAAGACGAATAATCACGGTTCCTGTCGTTTTCTTTTATTGTAACACAGACATGAACCCAGCCCATAGTTTTTGCATATATATTCGACGCTTCCAGCTTGTTACGGTCACAACTCCCGCCTAAAAATACTCGAAAACTAAAACACCAATCCTATTCTCATAAGAAACAAAGTCAAAAATTCTGGAAAGAAACAGATGACGGTTGAAACGAAAGAGCAGAATAAGATGTAACAAACTTAACAAGATGAAAAGACTTATAATTTTTTTTCATTTGTTTTTCAAGTAAATTTATTTTTTAACAAAAGAACCTCGTGAAAGTGAACGTACTTTCATAAATCAAACAAATGACTACTGCGACTGCGCAAAATGGTCGAACATAAAAATAAAATACATTTTTTGCTGCTTCGAAAAGCCTTGTTAATGAATAAAAAAATAGTTCTCCCTAATGTTCTCGAAACCCGAAATTTTTTTGTTAGGTTAAAAAAAAAAAAAAAAATTATATTTTACTTCAAAAACGAGTTTGGCGATAGTAGAGAGAGAACAGTAAAAAAAAAAAAAAAAAAAAAAAAGTGTAATAATGTTTTGCACTGTGATGTTACTAATAGATATTTTCCGCAGAAGAAATTAAAATTACATTCATTAGGATGTAATTTTTCTACTTTTTGGAGGAGGGAGAGATGTAGGAGGTCTACTTTTAAAACAAAAACTAAATTGTTTGCTTTGTTGTGAGTGCGCCGTCGTAAAGTAATTAACGAACTCGTCACGGACACCATTACTGCTGTGTAGGGAGTTCGATCCTCACGGCCCCCCTCCCCGTTGTAACCTTGTGTGATTTTACCTGGCGCAATACCCTCGTTTCGTACCATGAAGACAAAGTAGGATTTTTATTTATTTATTTATTTTATTTTTTGTAATTTGGAAGTTACTTACAGTTTTACTTTTGAAAGAGCGCTGAAGAAATATTGGTTCAAAATCCAACTAAAAATGACCAAGCATCAAATTTCTTTTCGAATTCCTTCTTGAGTTTAAGTTTAACTGGCTCATCAAAAGAAAGCAATATTTTAGTATTTTTACAATTTTAGTGCCCTTATTAAATACTGAAGGGAAAACTTAATAGAATTTCCTACTTGTATTAAAAAAACCAAACAAATATTGTATTTACCACTGAATAACCGTTATATATTATTTAAGTTTAAAAAATAACAAAATTCTAGTCCATTTCCACTGTCACCAGAAGAGCCCACTATACGATTTAAGCAATTTTCCCAACTTTATATAGTAGACTCTCTTATGGAGATGTACACACGCTGGTTATGGCAGGTATTTCTGCCGCACCCTATATATGGCCTGATGATTGTGTTTAAGCATGAAACAAACTGTTGCCTCTGGGTGTTGACTTCAGTGTCCACTTTTACATAGCTTCTATCCCTGATACTGAGCACTTTACTTTAACCCATAAATATAGCATACCATAAATACCATAAGATATATATATATATATATTATATATATATATATATGGATAAGTGGTTAGAGCGTTTGCTTTCTGACCACGAGACACGGGTTTGAATTTCATGATGGTCGATTTGTTAGGAAGGCAATATCCTGATATTATCAGACTGGATCAAGGTCGATCCCAGCATGTGGCACATTTGGAAAGTGCCTGAAAACCATACCACTGGTTGACCCAAGCCTTGTGAGTGAAATTGAGTAGACAGAACTCTTGTGGGCCATTGATAGCTGTACTAGCATGAAGCCACAAGTCATCATAACCGAGGGCTTGAGTGTGCTGGCCTTGTTCAAATTGTTTGATCATGCTAGATAACACACTCTTTTCCAAAAGATGTAACTAAGGTCTTCTCAGCATAGTTGCATTATAAACCACAGGTGGGCACTGTGGGTGTTGAGCAAACACAAATGTGCCTGAGAAAGTGTCTGCAATAGAGATTGGCTAGCCACACTTGTAGATGGGTATCCTCGAATACAAGTGGCCAGCTAGTATATATATATATATATATATATATATATATATATATATATATATATATATATATATATATAGAGAGAGAGAGAGAGAGAGAGAAAAAAAACAATGGATTTATTTTTAATACAATTTGTTATTTTGGGTGTGTGGATTTTTCATAATTTTTCTAAGGCTAATAGCAGTATTAGAAATATTTCTTACAGGAATTTAAGAGATAAAATAAAAAATGAATTTTTTTTTTTTTACCATTTGTTTAGAATTGTACTTTTTTACAGCTAAGTAACAAGCTTATGAGAAAATAATTTATTTCTGAATTGAATTTTAATAAAACATTAAATACAGAGAGTGGTGTAAAATCTATTAGGAACAACATGCATTAAAAACAAATAATACTGTCATAGCACTTAAATAATATAAAAGTTTGGGAGTAAGTATGGTGAATTGGAAGCTAGGTATGCAAAATATTTATCTCTCCACCACTCATCAGACAAAAATAGTTGATAATAGAAGCCACTAAATCAATCCTAGATTCACATAATGATAATATTGATTATGATAATAACTAATAATGAAGCTTAAAACCTATTTTAATAATCATATTGATCGTCATTGTCAAAGCTAAAAGTGACTCAATAAAAAATCAATTCCCAATATTGATCAATATTTTTGTCTCATAGAATTTCAGGATTTCTCAAAAGGATACAGAAAATCAAAAACAATTAAAAACTTCCACAATAAAATATATTCTAAAAAAAAAAAAAAAGTACAATATCCACAAACTTTAATATCATACAAAATTAATTCAACACCTTAACATTAGCAACCTGGCATCTTTATCAATGAAATGGTCAGCTTCCACTAACACAAACAAAATCAGGTTATCCTCATTCACTTTAAAAAAAACATTAGCTTTTAAAATAAGCAATAATAGAAAGTGTTTATTCAATATATTTCTTTTATCCACTGTTTCTATAGTTGAATAAGATTGGTGGTTACCACATATTGCCCAAGTTATTCATCCTTATTATTTCACAAAATTAACTGTCCTTTTGTCACCTCTTGTAAAATCATAGACCCTTTCAATGACATAACATTCAAAAATGAACTTATTAATTTCAAAGACATACCATTCAAAAACAAACTCATTAAAGGTGAATATTCAAATTAGTTTGTAAAATTCTTTATTAAAACAATCCATTGCATATTGAGCTTTTCCTGTTATCTTGTCTTGTGACATAAGAAAAATATTATTAAATTTGTAGAATTTCATTATTTTTCAACGTGACTGCACTTTGGTTTTTAATTGTGATATGAAATAGTACTAAAGGCTGCAAAGGCAAATGAATTTGAATGTCCGCATTTGATGGTTCAATGGTCATCTGTTCAAAAAACATCAAAACTCAGTCTAAAAACTGTATAAACAACATCCTATACAATTTTTAGGAAGGAAGGAGTATGATGTAAATTTGTTGTAATTTTTTTTCTTTTCAGATGATGATTCAGATCTTTGCTGCAGATAGCAGTTCATCCCAAGAAGGAAGATCATTATACAAAAGATTAGCAATGTGGAATTAAGAATACATTTTTCTAAAAAGGATGCGAGACGAGGGATGAGAACAATCAATAATGAACTTCTTAAAGTATCTTGTATCACTAAACCATTATCTTAAAAAAAAAAAAAAAAAAATCTTACAATCTAGAAATATTTTCTGACTTTAACCTGCAATAAATTGATAAGCCATAGAAATCAGACCAAATCAATCAAAGTTGAAAGAATATCCAAACAGCAATGTAATTAGAACCTGGGATCATGTCTGGTAGAGTTAAATAAGGAAAAATGAACTTTCTGATGAAAGTTTGCAAAAGCATATAACAAATGACAGAATTATGAACTAGGTACATTAAGAGACAACACAAATAGTAATCATAATATAAGTTGTAATATATTAGTGGTTTCCTTATATGGAAATATTCGGCATTCATTGACCAAGCAGCCATTGAAAATTATAAAATCTTTCTCTTAAAACAATTTTTCAGGGAAATATGTTTCTAAAGTTCAGCAACTGTTATCACTCTTTCTAGTATTGATAGGAGCTTCCTTCTTAAGTTTTTGTTTGAAGTAGTGTGGAACATCAATTACATTATTGTCTCTTCAAATTATATGTGCTATCCATTTTAGTTGTTGTTGCTATTGAAAGTCCTCAAGCAATGAGGTTTCTGTTATTTGGTACACTTCTTTGTTTAATCAAATATGGATTACTTACATGTCTTTTTTTGCTAATTCAGAGATGCCATTAACTTCTTTTGTGTCACAAAATTCTCTAAGAAGCCATTTTTTGCATCAACTTCTATTGCCAGTCAAAGAAAGAAATCAATAATTTATTTCATTTGCTAAATTAAATACAATTAGATGAATGGCAGGAAAGAAAATTGATTCAAGCACGAGCAAATTTGTTTTTTGAACTGAGTAAAATACAGATAATCCAAAACATTATGACCAGCAATATGTGGCAAGAATGATAACTACTGTCTCATAATACCTGTGCATGTCAGCGTCAAAGTTACATAAGTAGGTAAACTGGCCTTCAGTATTTCATTTTGATGCACTGAATGCTGCAGTGAGAGACAAGATGAAAAGTTTCTAAAAGTTTTATAAAGGCCAAATTGTTATGGGCTTGCAAATGTAACAAATTCAAAAATTATTAGGTTCCCACTCCTGTGACCTTGTGTCAGACTAGGTTGAGGTGAATAAGTAACTAACAATGACTAATAGTAAATCATAGTAAAAACATATTTTAATGCAGTATATGAAATTGATTGATACACAGACAATTCTAGAAAAATTCAATCACAGAAAATTAGGTGTTGGAAAAGTTCTGCCATGAAAAATTTGCTCTGAATATTATGCAAGACCATTGTGAAAATATTTGATAAATAAAAATTGAAATTAAAAGACAATGCCTGATATAATGTAACTGTCCTAATAATTTGGTGGAGGAGGGGATATTTTTCTCTGCTAAAAAAATGGGGAGGGAGGAGGGGAATAATTTAAAGGAACAAAAGTGGTCTTAATAAGCTAATGGTCAGAGGGGCAGAAAATCACCCCCAAAATATTAATTATAATAAATGTCACACCACATATCTATTAGGCACCTAGGATTATATTATCAAGTTTTATTAAAATAATTGTAATTTAAGACTTAGAAAATTTGGTCTCAGAAGGCGTGATCCTAAAAATTTATCTTTTATGTGTGAATTGATTTTCATTTTTTTTTGGGGGGGGAGGATTGTTTCTACACTGTCTGTACATATATCTTGCGATTTCATTTTCTGAGATCAAAGTTTTTGACCACCCTGCCACAAAATTTCTATCCCAAGGAGGATACTTCAATGCAATTTCTGAAACTCACCTGGAAATTGGATAGGTAAAATTAAATCAATATTTAGGTGTATCAGGTGAAAGGTTATTTTACTTTTTCCAAAGAAATTTAAAAAATAAAAATTACAAAGATGGAAATTAGAATTTGTGCCAAGAAGTAGTCTGGAATTTGTTGTTCTGATCAGTTATAAACAATTCACAGAAATGATCAATATTACAAATTAATTAATTCAAAGTGGGATTGAGCTGTGATTATTCAGATCAATATTGGCTTCTATAATCATTATCATAATCAATTACTATGTCCATCAGAATTATGTGATGCCCTGATATCATGATTTTTTTTATTCATTTACTTTTAATCAAAATGATGAAACAGAAATCTACATTATTTCTTTCTTATTCTGCTCATTAAGCCAACCTTTGCTTGATCTGATCACTTTCTAGTAAAATTTAAAAAAAGAGAATAAGAAAGTTATCTGAAGTTGCAAATAAAGGTTATCTAATTTTAAAGAATAGCTACAATAAATAACATTAATCTCTCAGTAACTGTTATCAATTAAGTTTTGAATTTGTGGATGAAGTTCATTGGTAGAGCAGAAGAACTGAATATAGAGATCTTTGATTCTGTTATAAGTGTTGGTTAAAAGAGGATTTCAAATTTGGATAATATAGCTTTTCTACCATCAAGTTAACTTAATCTTCTATGTGCTATATCCCTTCAGGAGGTTGCTGATCATGACTCTCCATATATTCTTATCCTTTTTAACTTAGTAATGTTTGCCTTTTTCACCATACCTCTTCTCACTCCCTGTTCTGCCATCCATTTACACAAACACATTAGGTTGTTTTCTTTTTGTTTTCTTCTTGCCTTCAATATTTCCTGTTAGTGTCAAATTTTCCAAGCCTTTGTTCTTCATTATGTGTCTTTGAAATTTCAACTATTTTTTTCTGATTCTAAGTAAAATTGTCCTTTTTGTTTCCATTTTCTTTAAAACTTCCTTATTGCTTACATTCTCCATCCATTGTATTCTCAGCATCCTTATGTCGAACCACATATATTGTCTTAAGTCTACTCTTCATCTATGAGGAAATCGTCCAGTATTTACTGCCAGATAGGATTGACAAACTTTCTACCTCAGTCTTTTTATGATTCAGTTGCAATCTTACATATTGGGTGACCAAAATTTACTGTTTTTGTTATTAGGTGGCATTAGGAGCATTTAGTTATGACTAACCTCCCTCCAATATATTGCTTTTTGTTTCTATACAACATGGCACAGAGTCTGTGAATTGCTGGAGTTATTGTGTGGATATTTCAATCCAAGGCATTTTTCAAGACTGTATAATTGAGTTGTATTTCTTGAAAGTTGTTGCAAGAAATTTAGTAAAGTCTGTAACATGTCCCATATATGCTCAATGGTGAGCAAGGGAGCTTTTGGAGGACCTGGATATCACTAAAATGTTTCTGGAACCAATTTCATGCCCCTTGCAAATAAACCATCACTAACAAGAAACATATCAAGCATGAAGGGATAAAAATGGTCTGTTACAAGATCTATGTAAATAATGCTTGTCATAGCAGACTCCAGATTTTTTACTGGTCTTTTATTTCCAACAGAACAGACCTCAAACTATTACTGAGCTACCATCAGTTTGCTCAACATGATGCTGACAGACTGGATGTATAACTTTGTACAGTCTTTTTTTCCAAACTTGACCATCTGCTTGAAAAAGATGAAAATCATCTAACAAAGCAACACATGTTCTTGGATTCAAATGAGGTGCAGTAACCAATGCTGTGCTGTCAATAGGGGTACTTTTCTTGGTCAACGACTACAAAAACTCCATGGAAGACAGTGTACTGCTGGATGTGTGGCGCAGCACCAGCATTGTGTTATCCGATACAATGTTCCTTTCCTTGACCTTTGCTGATGGTGTCATTCTTGCAGTACCTGTTTTCACATGTCACTGTCTGGAATTCATATATTTCTGGCATAGCCTTGCAACTATTGATCAAGAAAAATCTAAAACTGACCCATTTTTTTGTTTCCCAAAGTCATTCTGCTGTTAAATGGTGTTAATTCCTATCAACATCCTATGACTGTCATAGTTACACTAGCTCTTTACCTATTTTGTCACATATAGGTAATCCTGCTGATTCCTCTTCTGCAAGTAGGGACATATGAAACTATCATGGGTACAGCAGTTTTGTTTTTTAGAATTTTAGTTTACATAAATATTAAGATATATTTAGAGAAACTTCCATTGCCTACATAGACAGTTTTATTTTCTTTGCCATTTTTTCAAATATAAAATCTTTTTCTAAGTTTTTCTTTTAATGCACATATAATATACAACATTTGCAGAAGAGAATGTGTAACTAAGTTTGTTATGTTTTTAAATTTTTTCTACATAATTAATTTTCACAATAAAGTTTGTTTTTTGTTCTTTCTTTTGTTGTCACTTCCAGGTTTCTCACTTTTCATCACTGAAAAAATCTCTCCTTTCTCAAACACTAACACTGCATGGTGCCCTTGTAGACATGACTATATCCAGAATGGCTGAACATGGTCAACAGCAAACCAATATCACTCATGGCTGTATTGTTTTCCAATTCTAATTACAAGAATGTTAAACATGTAATCATTTGATGAAACAACATTGTTCACATGTCAGATGTGGTAACAAGCAACAATATTGAAGATCATTATTGCTTTCAAGGCTTCTTTAAGGTTTTATTTTTCTTCTTTTTATTTGGTCCCAGTAAAGTTACCTGACAATGCTTGAAAAAAGAAAAAAATAACAATACAGAAACAGATTAAAATCTGTTTCTGTATTATCTTTTTTTTTTTTAACAAAATCAAATAACTTTATCAGATTAACTTGGAAAAGGATAGATAGGCAGTAAAATTCATTTTTTTTTTTTAGAAAAATGCACTGAAAATTATACAAAAATGTATCAACCATGTATCAAATCTTTATCAAAGAAATACTTAACAAAATTAATTGCTATGTAAATAACTTGTTACAAATTTACTACAGAAATGCACTGCAAGTAATCTACAATAGAAATAAATATGTTGCAAATTCTTAAGTGATGTAAAACTGAATTTCATCAATAATAACTTATCTCACCAAGACTGTTTTATAATAAGATAAAATTAGAATATTGGAGAGAAAAAAATTGACAGTAAAACTAATTTTAAGCAATACCTGGAAAGATTTTCTTGAAACTCCTCTTAGAGTTGGAAGTAAAAGTACTTTAAGTTGGCAATTTTTATGGAAGTCAGGTTACATTTTTTTTTTTCCTGGAGATTATTCATCATTTTCTTTCTTCTATTTTATTAACTGTTCTTATCAAGTGGGATAAGCTAAAACTCAACAATCAGCCACTTTTGTCACTTCTTGCTTGTTCTTCACCTCTCAATCAAGAATTTCCTTTATTCTGTAACAATTTGTCTGGATAGATTTCAACCACAACCCAAGGTCTCCACTTCCTTTTGTCCAGATTTAAATTTAGGAGTTAAAGCAAAGCATGTTTCAGATTAAAGAGAATCTAATAAAAAGTAAGAAGAAAAAAGTGGTCATGTTTATGTTGATATTATTATTGGGTGAATAGTTTTCAACTGGTTGCTGTCAAATTCTCACCTGATTTAAGAAAAAGAATTATAATAAAAAAAAAAAACAACAAAAAAACAATGGAAAGAAAATTAAGATGAAAGGAGAATGAAAATAAATAAAACAAAATATCAGTTGTTTTTTTTCCTTTCTTTGAAACTATGAAATGAGTTGGTAATATTCAACAATTTTTAAAAATTCTTTTGTTATTTTCTTCACATTTCAGCCCATTCATTATCCAACTTTGAAAGCTTTCAAGGTCAGAATGGACAATGGAAAAACTTTATTGGAAACATTCGTAATTATGCAAGGAGCTTTGAATAAAGAAGTACTTGGCAAAACATTGTGTTCAAATGACAAATATTTTGATGAAGTTTGTGCACTGAAGATGCCAATTGCTTAATGTCTTCCATCAACTTTGACCTTTGCCAGAAAATATCATTGTTGTGGAGAAAAGTCATTGAAAATTACTGCCTGTCAATAAAACAAGACATTTCTTGATTTTTTTTTTCCCCAATTACTCAAACATTCTTATACATTCATGAGGTTAAATTTACCAAATTATTTTTTTGGTTCCAATCAAAAATGTCCCTATACTTGAAAAGAAAAATGTTTAGCTTTAAAGTATAAACTTCAGTATACCTATCTTTTGTACACAGTCCAGATGCAATAAACTAAATCTTTTTATTACACCTTGAATACATATTAAAGGCTGCATAAGGCATTTGAGAACACACATTTACTAGGCTGTGAATGGAAAATGACCAAACAATGTTACGTAGCATGTGTTAAATTTAAGATTATTCCTTTAGATGTATGAAGAGCATTAACATGGCAGTTGCCAATCTAACAGAAGAAATGAAAAAAACATGCCCTGCTCATGGTACTAGCCATTAATAATAGCAACGACCAGCTTCTTTAAAGTGGCTAGGTCCACCATGCTTAAAATCAGGAATTAACAGCAGGCTTCTAGTAGGAATGGCATCTATGGCCAAGAGAAAAATTCTAGGCAATCAGACATCATAAAGGCAGTTGAGTTTGTTCAGCATGTCCAAGATATCATCAACCACAAACCCAAGAAGTTGATGAAGATTAACTTCAAGTAGCTTAAGAAAGAAGAGTTCACCGTCAGACATGTAGTAGATGAAAACACCTGGTAAATGTCCCACATGATGAGGAAAAATCAACTCATTTTTTTTTTTATAAGACCCAAAAGAATTATGAAATTTGATTGAATTGAAGCAGTTGCTTAACAAGCTGAAACTCCCTAAAAGAGTCCAACCCTCTTTGGTTTTTCTTAACCAGTACTAAAATGTAAGCAGGAGGAACAGAAACCCAAGGGAAGGTACTCAGTTATGTATACCAAATTCACATCATCTGTGATGGTCTTGGAGGGTTTAAGCAATGTAAACAGTGTTATGCCATCCATTTCTTGCCTCAAGTCCAATGCCACTACCTAAATGAAGGTGCAGAACATGGTGGTCAAGTTCTTAATTGGAGGGTGGACATGCATTTTCCACTAGGATTCTTCATCTTTCTATATGACAGAGAAATTTAACAATCATATTACTGCCAATAGGTGGTCTTGTAGTTTTTGTGATTTGAATCACCTGGACTATCACATCTAAGGCATAATTGAGAAGAAACCAATCCTACAATACTAAGGATTCAATGAAGAACATCACAGTGGAGGTGCTGGTTAAGAATTACCTGATCCATGCATGAAGGCACTTCCATAGTTGCATTGAGGCTGGTCTTCAAGGTCAGTGTTAGTTTTATTGAATAACTTTCTTTTTTTCTAAACTGAACACATGTACAAATCATTTTCTATTCAATTTTTTTTTTTTAATATCATAAATTTGTTTACTATAACTTAGTGGATTATATATATATATATATATATATATATATATACTAGCAGTAGAGCCCGGCGTTGCCTGGGGATGTAACAGTAAGAGATAGATCAAGTATCGACCATCATAAAGACTGAAAAATAAAATTGACAAAGATTATTGTTTAAGGTTGACAGACACGCATGTCTTAATTAGTTTTTTTTTTTTTTTTAAATTGGTCAAACCCAAACAAAAAACATTGTTTTCAATCGTTATGAGTCTACAGATTGAATAGAATTTTATTATAAACAATTGTCTTGTAAATGGAATTTTTAAAGCATTCTGAATATAAAAATAAAGAAAAAAGTGTGCAAGAATAAGAAACACTACCTGCCAAAAAAAAAAAAAAAAAAAAAAAAAAAAAAGTGAAGTTTTGTTGAAATCGGTTGAAAAATGTAGGCAATCTGATCCCATATATAAACGAACACACACAAACAACCTGGGTTTTATAATAAGTAAAACTTGATATGAGTTGTCCCTCTTTCATTCTCAACAGCGATGCCTCTTAATCGTGTTTTCAAATTGATTTCGGGCAAAAACAATTGTGTTTTTCCAATTTTTGGTGCTGTCAGAACCACCGCAAGGTAATTTTACGTAGTCCTGTGAAGTTTTGTTGAAATCAGTTGAAAAATGTAGGAAATCCGATCCAATATATAAACAGACACACAACCTGGGTTTTATAATAAGTATGATTATATATATATATATATATATATATATATATATACACACACAGAGGAACGTTGATTGACTACTCAACTAATGAAAATCAAACAATACAAAAATAAAAATATCAGAAAATTTTTTTCCATATCTCATTCTCTGATGAAGCTTTAAAAAGTGAAACATATTAGATTTATAAACATTTCCATTTTATTCTTTATCCTATCATAGGTATGTAAGCAATATATCATATGAGTTTTGGCTTATAATATCTATCCTAATTAAAAATAGTCATAAATTGTTTTGTGGGTATCAGATTTTACTCTGAAAATAAATTAAATCTGTCATAAATTTTTATTAAAAGATATAGGCCACAGAAAAAATATATTTGATTAACATAATATTCAATATTTCTGAATAAATTATTATTTTACATGGTAATGTATGATCCTTGACATTCTATATAAACTGCTGCAAGTATAGATATTCTATGTGTGAATATTGTTTCAATTCTTATATACATGTCTTAATAATAGATCACAAGTTTTCTATCGGATTGATGCCTGGAGAGGCTAGAGGCCATTCTATTAATTTGGTATCTTTGAAACCCCCTCTTACCCTTTTTTTGTTAAAAGCAAAGTGGATGATTTGTACGACTGTAGAATGCAAAGAAACATTGTCTTGCATTAATATTTATATTTGTCTTGAAGCTTCTTAGTTGTGACTTACACCACTCAAAAAATGTCTTAAGTTAGAATTATACATGTCTGTATTTATCTTGATACAGTAATCTTGTAATAGAAAATGAAACAATCGTGGTTACTTCTTAGTACTAATGGTATTTCAACCGAGAATATATAGCCAAGATTTCAGCTGTCCACTCACTTTACAGCTACTTCATCATGATTCTGCTTTATTTTTTGCATCAAAAAACTATTTCTGGTGTTAAGGAAAAAAAAAAATCTGATTAAACACTGAATTTTATATTCTGAGACATAAAATTTCTTGCAGCTAGTTTCAGCACTTGTCCTGTATATCATGAACTACAAATGAGGAAAAAAGGAATAGTTAATGGTCAGGAATTAAAACAAGCATTGCTGACAAGATATAGATATTATATGTTTAATGTAAATTCATTACTAATGATTTTACTATAGTATTACAATCTAATTTTTGCATATACAAACATAAATATAAGAAAATACACAAATTAATGTGAAAAAAAAAAAAAATGAAAAAAAAAAGAAAGAATAAAAATGAAAAACATTACTACCATGGGCAGACATGTAAATACATTTTTATAAGAGACGAAAAAGTGTACAGTTACAGAAAAGTTAGCCAACTCCATTGAGTAATGGCATATTTTGCATGTGTTTAAATTCTCATCAACTGATTTGCAGCAGCAGCAGCTTCCAGATAGCAAAGCAACCATTTTTTTCACATATTTCCACACATTTTTCAGTCAGCATTATTAGTCAATGAAAGAGGCACTTATATTAAAGTTGAACACCTGGTTTCTCTTGATAAAATGCAATTAGAAACTAGAAATATACAAGACAAGTCAAGAGAGAATCAGAAAAAAATTCTTATTGGTGCCATTTTCTATAGTGGCTATTATTTCAGGGAAAGGGGTTTTTGGCATTACATACAATTCTGCTTTTCTGAGGTAAATATATAAAACTGAAAAATTTCTCCCAAACCTGAGGAAAGAACCCATTAACTGCAGCTGATAGGATATTTTCTATCATCTGCAGTTCAGTAGCTCATGTATGAAAGTTGGAAATTTCCATCAATCACACTTAACTTAATGGAAACAGTGAAAATTTCAGTTTGTCTAAGTTACAACTGCAATTAAAAATGGCAACTGAATTCCCAAGTTAGATTATTTTATATCTGCTGACTGGTAAAAATTCAAGTTGGATTTTGCATTCCTATAAATTAACAGACATATCACAAAGTAAAGTCTTAACATACAGATGTTATAGGTAGAGATGGCCATTAATATTTTCACTGCTGCACTGTTATAACATTTTCTAACACAAATACTGGGGACCAGCATTTGACAGTATCTTATATATACATATATATAATAATAATAATAATAGCTAGCCACTTGTATTCAAGGATACCCATCTACTAGGACGGCTAGCCAATCCCTATTGCAGACTCTCACTCAGGCACATTTGTGTTTGTTCAACACCCACAGAGCCAACCTGTGGTTTATACTGCAACTATGCTGAGCAGACCTTAGTTACAGTTTCTGGGAGAGAGCATGTTATCTAGAATGATCAACAATCTGAACAACACAGGCACACTCAAACCCTTGATCACAATGACTTGTGAAATCATGCTAGCACAGATATCAACAGCCCCAAGTGTTCTGTCTACCCAATTTCACTCACAAGGCTTGGGTCAACCCGTGGTATGGTTTTCAGGTACTTTCCAAAGGTGCCACATGCTGGGATCACCTCCTCCAGTCTGATAACATCAAGGAGTCTCCTTAACAAACTGACCTGGTGAGATTCAACCTGGGTCTCATGGTCAGAAAGCAAACTTCTAACCACTTGGCCATGCATCCATATATATATATATATATATATATATATATATATATATATATATATATATATATATATATATATATATATATATATATATATATATATATATATAAAATCAACAGAGAATGTTAATTTCATAAAAGATGTATAAATATATCCACTGCAGCAAAAGTTTTAACAGCCCTCTACTTAAAGAGTAAATTCTTTGAATGTTATTTTCAAATTAGTATTAATTCTAACATTATACTCACAAGAATACACAGCAGAATACACCAATTTTATTTATCAGAAATGAGATGATGAAATGACTGAACCTAAAAGAAGCGTACCAATATTTATTTTTGGTTAGGTAATATGAAATTATCAGTAATTGTAAATGCTAACAAAACATTACTTTTTAGCCTGGTGCTCTACAAACATAGCCCTTTATCAAATAAATATCCAAGTTTCTAGTTTGATTATCTCACTGTAACTTTAGCATGTAACACTGATGTTTAATTCAAATAAAATAATAATCAATGCTTGAAAGGTCAAAAGTTCTGATCAGTCATATACAGAGAAACAAATATATAAATTTATATATTTAGCATCAATAAATTAAACATTAATTAAAAAAAATATAATTTTGATATTTAATCAGCTTCATATAGCATGAGAACTAATGCAGGGAAAAGTGGTAGGAAGATCATATTGTGCCAAATGTCACAGTAAGAAGAGCCAATGACTTGAAAATTAGAGTAAACTTAACTTCAAATGGAATATTGCTAAATGTTGGAGGGAAAGAAGGAATGGCTTGCCTTAGAAAATTCTTTTTAATATACTGGTGTTTTATATTTACTGAGCTTAGTATAATACAAGACCAAACAGAAGTAGAAATGGTAGAAAGAAGACAGTGTTGCACCAGTCTTCAAAACTTGTAGGGTTTGTCTGCTAAGGAAAAATTCACATCTTTTAGATAGCATCAATACAGATCTCTAGCATTGATGGGAAATACTTTACTACTTCAGCTCCAATGAAAGTTACACAAAATACAATTTTCTTTTCTTTTTTTTACATTCATCTGTGACAATTCAATGTATAATGAAATTTGATTGTGCACAAGACATTGTCTATTGTAGTTTCTTATAGGCTAAAATATTTTAACATTTTCTAGTAAGCCCTATAGCAGATTCTGTTAAGTATATTTTCAATATTTATTAATATAAAAAGAGAAAGTGCAGAAAAGTTCTTGACTCTACCCACTTTCCAAAATCTGACCAAAATGACCTGAACTTTTTTGATCACAACAAAATCTTTTTTGGCAACTTCACCAGTCCTTGAAACATATAGTTGCACGTTTAATGGCTGCTTGAATTCCGAATAGCAAGAAACCAAATAGATGAGAAAATAAATGTAAAATATTTCATTATTTGATTTGTGCTAACTCTCATCATTTTTTTGTAAAAATGATCTGATCTTTCCATTTTTACTACAGTTTCTATTAACATGCCTTCCCCAACAATAACAAAAAAAAAAAAAAAAATAAAATGTTCAGAATTGTTTTTTTTAAGCTTTCACTTTCTGGATTCAGGCAAAATAAATTTCATTTCTCTTCCAGTAAAAAAAAACTCTAGCAGAGAAACAAATAATATTATCCTAAGCAGAGAAAGGAAAAACAGAGAAAAATCTTGCTTCTTTCACATTTTGGCATTCAAAGAATTGTTTTGCATTTAACTTTCTTTTTTGCTTTGTTTAGCATCATTTCCTCTTCTATTTTATACCTTCCTTTTGTTGTCATATTTTCCCTCCCTTCTTGCTTAATTGATCACACCTGTTTCATCAGCATTTTTCATAATCAGTCAACACTGTCACTGAAGAGGAAAATCATTATCTCATGACATTTCTGATCTTCATTAAAATCCTGGTTATTAGTCTTTGTTTTAAGGTCAAACAATAATTTCCAGTTAGACTTCCTAAATTAATTAGTTCATCAAGATTAAACATTTGATAAATAGTTTTCTATCATTCCCTGCTCTCCTAAATTCATAATCACCAGCCTCTTGCTCTATTTTGGATGTAAAATGGTTTAGATGATATTAACAATTTGGTCTCATTAGAAATGAAGCCACCATTATGAATATTTGATAAACTGATTGAATTTATATATTGTAAGATAAAGTCTTATATAAAATTGCAAAACTGAATCTATTGCAATAAAACTGTATCACATGAAGAGTGGTCCAAATAATTTCAGCCTGAATAGGATCCCTTGTGCACAAATTGCAAATTCTTTTAGTTTATTGCATTATTCTAATACATTGCTTATTTATACATTTTTACACAACATCTGAACAGTGGTCTGTGATTTACATTTCCAAAAGCAATACAAGTAAAAGAAGCAATGAGCAAGAAAAAACAGAATCAGAAACTGAATTGTCACATTGTTATTGAATTTTTGAATATGAAACAGATTGCAGTGCTTGAACTCTATGACCGATGAAGACTTCTCTACATCACCAATGGTCAAACAATGAAATGCTGAGTGTTGTTAGACAAGGAAATTCCTTGAAGATGGACCACAGTCAGTATGGTCTATAGAAGCAATTTTTATTCAAAAATAAAAATAACACAAGAATGTTTCTTTTCCAATTGTTATATCATTAAGAATGTTTGGCTCAAAATTATTGGAACACCTTTGTAAATTCTGGGTTAGGTATGTTTAAAAAAATAGAAATAAATAAAAACCTAGGATGTCTTCCTTTCACTGGTTATTCTTATAAAATTTGCTTCACTTTATAGAAGATATTGAATAAATTTTTCCTACCAACAAACTATTTTCTTTTTGCATTTTTATATTCATTTCTAAATGTTAAACTGTTTGACAGTCTTCATTCTCTTGAATCAAACTACAAACTGAATATTTTTCTAAACAATACATCAACATTTATCCTGGTAAAAGTCCTTTGTTGCCTATTTATGATCCTCATGTTTGTTTTTGTTTTTTCAAGGGATTCTCTGGTTTTCTTCTCTCATCAATGTCTTACAAAAATTCTTCTTATAGTTAAAGTTAGTACATAATAAAGAATGTATACACCATAAAAAGAATAAGAGGCACAGTTATTCATCAGATTTTTTTCTGTGGATTATAGACAGACATGAAGACTTCCTTACAGTTCCTAGCTTGTCCAGCCTGCTCCACACGATGAGAATATGACTAAGTGACAATCTTTAAATTATTTGACACTAGACAATTTTTGAAGAAACAAATAATCTAGTCAGAAGAATATAAATAGGCTTTCATTTTAGAGTAAGTTCTTCCATTGCTTTTTTTTGTTGTTTTTAATGCTATGCCTCTTCAGGACATAAGCAATCATAGCTCTCCACAAATTCCTTTTCTTTATTATCTGTGAATTGTCATGAATTATTGAAAAAGATAGTGTAGTGATTTCTCATTGCATTTTCCAGTTTTTAGTGCAGAGAGAAAGAGTCCATTCTAACCTGGGATTTAACCTATATACAAAGCAGTCCAAACCTGAAACAGCTGAAAGATGTCTTTTGTAATTTGGAGATGAGTCATTATAATTACCATTTCAAAAATTGTTCAGAGACATTTCTTGAAGTGCTTCTGTTGTGACCACAATATTTTGATCAATCTATTCTACAGCCATCTTCATATGGAAGATGCCTTGTGTAATTTGGAAATGGTTAATTATCATTCCAATAATTTTAATTATTCAATCTTCTTCAAGTGAACAGCTGTACAGCCTGTATAGAAGAATTTGTTTCCTACCAGTCTATCAAATACTAGAAAAGGAGACCCCTATCCAAACTCTTTCTTTATGGAGTTTGGACATGAGGAAGGCCAAAGAATGAATTGGCAAAGATGTTGTGGTATAAGAATTGTAATGAGTTGGTCGGTCAACTTGAAACCCCCAAAGCGAGTGGAGGTGGGCAGGCGCGGGAACTGTGATTGGTAGCTGGCTTGTTGGTGTTTTGCATAGGTGAGTTACCAAGCTCTATGTAAAGGGCTGGAATGAGAAGGAGTCTCAGAAGTGGAGACTGTGTCCGTCGCTACGACAGCAGGAGAGAAAGAGACGAAGTCATTTATTTTTTCGTGATGCATTCCAACACAAGAATAAGGCCAACAGACTTCTTAAATGAATATTGAGATTATAAAATAAGATAAACTATCAATAGAAAAATATAAATCAACATTTTGACTATTCTGTGGTTAGTATTTAATATAAAATAGATCTATTAGTAAAAAAAATAAATAAACATGTGACATTTAAACAATAGCAGTTTTTTTTTTCTCATCTTTCTGGTCATTACGTGATAAGAAGACTTATCAGACTAGCAGTATTCAATCTGGCAACAAGCTGTTCACCCAAAGTGCATGAGTAGATATTTGTCAATTAGTGAATTATTATTGTACTTAACAGTGACTTACTAAATATCATTAGTAGCAAACATGACTGAAATTTATAATAGTTTATTTATTACCAAGTTTATTTATAATAGAATCCCAAACTTGTATAAAGATGATTTCTTCAGGAAGGCATGAATCTAGAATTTGATTAAAATCATCAAACAGTAAATCAGATAGAAGCATGTACTTTGTTATATAAAAAAGCTCATCCTCTGCTACACATTTCATATACAACATGTTCACATTTTTTCTCATTTTTTTTTAAAATCATACACTTTCACTTAATGCAGCATTCACAATGCCATTCTTATTTTATAAACAGGGGTCTTCAGAGACATTTGAAAATACAATGTTTGGGTTTCCTTGATATTCCAATGCACTCAATCATTCATTCATTACAAAAGAGAAAAATAAAAATGAAGTCTGTAAGTCAGGCATTGTTTAATCAGGGTTGTGTCTTTTTATTGAATGAAGATGGACAAAAATCAAGTAGAATTGATGAAAATATACAGCAGACATTTTGTTTAAATATTTTCTCCTGTAGATGCTGTTCCTTTTGTATTTTCAATAACAGTAAAAATGAGAGACTGAGACAAAGAGGGAGAGAAAGGAATAGAGAGACAATTTCTCAATAGCAAAAATAATTTAGAATTTGCAACAGAAATAACGATACATAGGTATGTGCAAATTAATGTACATTTAAGTACACACACATCTTTTTCTCTCTCTCATATATATGATAAAAATATAGTTTTACGGTATGCTATATTTATGAGTTAAAATGCTTGATGTTGACATCAATGTCTATACATACACACAATTATGTAACACACATGTCTATATTTATATATAGATGCATATATAGGTATGTGCGTATGTAAATTAATGTAAATTTTCATCTCATATTTCTAAAAAAAAATTAATAGGTTTTATTTTTAGTACAACATATTTTTATTATTGTTAATAAAAACATCAGATTAAAAAAAATTAAATCCATTAATTCTTTAGAAATTGCAATGTTTACATTTCAGATACGAAACTGAGCAAATATGTGAGTTGGGAAAGTATGAATGAGTGAGTATGCAATAAAGACAAAATAGAACAGTCCTTTATTATCATGGCCTTTGTAGCAGAGTAGTAAAAGATGGTAGTTCCTCTTGCAAAGGGGGACATGTTCAAATCCTGCTGGAGGGCATATTTTCTTTAAGTTCTTGAGTATATAGGCCAGCTAACAAAATAAATACTGTTTAAAATAAATAGAGCATCTACACAAATACAGGTATCCACTAAAAATAATGTATATACACACACACACACACAGAGGGTGCGATGAGTAAATTGTAGCCATTTTATATTTTTAATTTTGCGCATATGCGGGTTTGTTTTTTTTTTTTTAATTTTGTCAAGTGCACAGTATAGCAGGGTAGTCAGGCACCATCCAAGAGAAAAAGAGCATCCTGACACAATTCATCTTGCCATGTAAATATATTTTATTTTATATGCGCAGTACTTAGTGGAAAGCATTCAAAATCAGTGATAGCGCTAACATATTCAGTTGCATGGATATGAGTTTGTGACCCGGGGTTTCATGCTTTTGCAATCATACAACTGAATATATATATATATATATATATATATATATATATATATATATATATATATATATATATATATTTTTCATATGGCAACTGAAAATTACTTTATGTTTGAAGAGAATATTTTCATTTGTAGAAATTTTCTTGATATATTTGTTGTGTATGTTGGCTTGGGAGAATAATGATTCTGTTAGGAAAAAACCTGGGCATAGATTAATATTTGGATAATATTCAATGGCGGTACTCTCAAGGATTTTCCTTCCGAGATAATTATTTTCTTTTTTTTATGAGTGTAGTATTTATAAAATCAAAATTGTGGTTGAATACAAAAACAATGTGTGTGTGTGTATATATATATATATATATATATATAATGAACATAAAAGATTGATTCTGTATTAAATAAATGACAAACTAATTTTCTTTTACTGAAGCCACTTTAAAAATGGGTGTAGATTTGCAATAGAAAGAACAGTAACACATTCTTACAGAGGTCATACTCATTGTTGATATAGGTATCTTTTTTTGTTTCTATAAAATAATTTAAAAACAGAATGTCTGAAAGTGACTTGGAAAAATATCCCTTATAGATAATCAATATTGAATTCATAAGCAAGAAAATGTTTGCAAATCAGATATTGATTAGCTCTCTGCAGTTTCATTTTTATATCTATTTAAACCCACATGGATGTTGATATGCCTTAGCACCAAAGTGCAGTTCTCTTCTGTTTGCTTCCATTTCCATTCAGTACATTACAAAGAACTTGTATTTCATTTTTTCTTGGGGCTTTTTTTTCTTTTTAATTTTTCTTCTGAAGATGTTTTATTTATTCTCAAATTCCTTTGGGTAAAAAACTATAATCACTTGTTGTGTCATGTTAATAAAAGAACTTAATAAGCTTTGTTTTTTTTTTTTGTTTTTTTTTTTACATCTGGGTTTTCTGTTGTAAGTTTCATAGCTAACTTATTTCCACACAGCCAGTTAATTGGATAAATTAAGTTCACTGAATTTTATGACAGTTCAAACTAGTTCTTAAAAATAGGAACTATAGAAGAGGATTTCCAACAATTTGGAAAGCAAGAAGATCATGGCATTTATTGTAGAACTTAGAGAGAACAG
Source organism: Acanthosepion pharaonis (assembly GCA_903632075.3). Taxonomy (NCBI): domain Eukaryota; kingdom Metazoa; phylum Mollusca; class Cephalopoda; order Sepiida; family Sepiidae; genus Acanthosepion; species Acanthosepion pharaonis. The sequence continues at coordinate 3,242,729 of CAHIKZ030005024.1, read as the reverse complement.
GAAACAGTCCTGGAACAAATTTCTTTATAACAATTGCAAGAATACCATCGTTTACATGTTTTTTGGGGGGCGGGGGTGGAGAAGGTTTAGAGATGATACCAGAAACTATGGATGGAGTCTATATATTATATATATATATATATATATATATATATCATGCAGTGGCAACTCAGCTGTAAGTGGAAAGTCACACAAAGATAATCCAGATGAATCAAGAATAGAATTGGAATAGAATTTGCAAGCAAAGCAATCTGTAAATGAAAACACTTGAAATTGAGTGAAAAGAGGAGAGAGTGAAGACTTACACTTATTTAATACATTACTACAGAACCAAAAATAATCATGAGAACTGCACTTGTTAGAGTGCCTTATAGCATCAATGCACAAAAACTTAGCCTAAACGAGGATATGTTTGCAATTATTAGGAGCAGTCACAAAAAAGGCTTCTCTTGAGATCAGACCTATTATGTTGGTATAACCAAAAAAGTGATTCCTTTGGGCTATAGTGACTGAACAAGGAGGTATGAAGGGAAGACAAGTTTCACCTGGTATTTCCATGATGGCACAAAAGCATTGATGCTGGCTTTCACCCAAGAAGAAACCTCATTGGCACAATTTTTGATAGGAAGATTCAAGATTTTACTCAAGGGGGCATCGCAAAGAAAATCATGAATGAATCTAAATCAGTATTCTAGGAGTCTTGTGAATAGGGGACTCATGTTTAATAAGGAAGTCAAAAGAAATATCAACATACACTACAGCATGATCGAAATTGCCAAGAGGACAGAGTTGCAATTCTTGACAAGAGTCAAGAGAGGAATTTAGGAACAAATCGAATAAAGAAGCATATTGATCAAAATTATAGGAAAACAAGTAGGGAAATCTATTTGACTTAGAGAGCAACTAAAAAATACTGGCAACATCATTAGTATTAGAATGGTTAAGCCATTTGATATGATGAGCATTAAAACTAGCTAACACAAAGATATTTGCAAATGTATGTCAAGAGAGTGCCAATTCAATACTGTCAAATATTTTGTTTAATATACTAGAAACTGGAGAAGGGAGAATAAATAAAGGAGAAAAGAATGGCTAATAGAGTGTAATAATGAAAGCTGAAAGAGCATGAAAGAATCATCTGAAGATTCCCTTGCCTTTGGAATGTTTTCTCAGACAAACACCAAGGCCATGCATATGTATCTAAAAAAAATTTCAACAAAGAGGAAGATAGCCTGGAACAGAAAACTTCAGTGATAGAAACAAGAGAGTTTAAATTAGTTTTGCAAAGTACTAAGATATTTGGAGAAAATTTTAAGAGAAAAGATTTTAAACTAGAAAAATTGGTATGAACAACATGAATAAAGTTGAAGGGCTTAAGTGATTTTTTTTGTTTACTTTTATTACTTTTAATGGTAATTGCCATGAGAAGAATATTTTCATTTTTAAGGAGAAAAAAGCCAAAATAATCATCATTGACCAAACAGACTAATGCAGAAACTGGACTTAAAAGAACAAAGACTTTTGATATAAGGAAAAAGGACTTATTGAAGTAAAATATCTCCTTTCTTTTAATTTTATTCTTTTCATTTCTAATTTGCTATGTCTTCCTTTTTCTATAATTTTTCTTTGAATTTCACCCCACACCCTTTCCACACTTATCTTAAGACTTCTCAGGTAGCCAATTTCTAAAAACAACAGATTTTTGAACTTAAAAGAGTTAAAGAGTCATAAGGAAATAACACATGAAAGAGAAATAAATGAAACAAGAGTAACAAAGGGAAAAAAAAATGAAGAAGAAAAGCCAAAAGATGAGAAAGAAAATAGTGTGTTGGATAAAAGAGGAAAAGATATCCAACAAGAAGAAAACTAAGAAAAAAAGAAAGAAAGATTAGCCAGAAAGAAGAAATAAGATCTAAAGAAGAAGAAAAATAAAAACAGAAGTAACAAACCAGAGGAGGAATAGAGAAACATGAGGGAATAAATTCAATAACAGCTACACAAAAAGGTTAGTTGTAAAAAAATAAAATAAATCTGGAAGAAAACTAAAAAGGTCGCAAAGCCAAAAAATGGTCAACAGGAAAGAAGCAGTCTCTGATTCAAGCAGGAATAAAGTCAGCAGATATTTTGGTGCTGACAACCTTTTTCTTTGATGTAAAAAAAAAAAAAAAAAAAAAAAAAGTTGTAAGTCATTATTTTAGGTTTCATTTTTTAAAGACAAAAAAAATGCTTACTGTCAGCAAAATTATAAGTTAGCAGAAACTTGATGAGGCTGATACCACTATTCCTGCCCTTGTCACAGTACTTGTTATTGAAGAAATGATTAATATGCAACAACTGTCAAGTTAAAAAACATAGCTTCGATAACAGAATGACACTTTCATGGTGATATCTGTTGCTTGCTTCAATAATTTGAGTCCAGAAGCTAAAATTGAAATTAAATATAGCTTTGTCCCCTGCACTTGCCATAGCACAATAGTTCATTACAAGTGATTGTAAGCAAGTTTGTTTTTCACTATTTCCAATCAAGCTCTCTACAAGCAAATGCTCTGACAAGCTTCCCCCCCCACTACCTGGTGCCCAGACTACATGAGTTTAAGTGTGCTACTAGACTGGCCTCTAACCCCACCCATTTACTGTTCAATTAGTTAAATGTAACAGTCACTTCTACTCCAACAGTTTCTTTTCTTACACTTTCCACCTGTTGAAAGCTCTCCCATTTCACCGCTTCATTGCTAACTACAATCTTCAAAAATTTAAATGTAACATCAATCGTCATGTTCTATCTTCTCGAACTCTGTCCAGCTTTTATCTTTTGGTCAGTTCCCCTTATCTAACCTTTTCTCCCACCTTCACTCTTTGTAACTCTCTGCACACCCGTGGCATTCCTGCCTTGCTTGGGGGTGAAATAAAAAACAAAACAAAAAAAACAAAAACAAATTGGCTCAATCTGACACATTTAAAGATGTATCTCACCATCTTTATAAATTTAATTTTGCAATCTGTAAAAGACATAGTTTGAGCAAGTTTTTTTTTTCTTAATCAGATAATGTAAAAAAGCAAATCTCATGGGAAACAAATTGTTTACTTGGCTTCTGATATTTCCAGTCTAACATTCTAAAAACTAATTTCATATTGGAGAGAGTTTTTCATAGATAAAAAAAAAGAGAATTTGCCAACTTGGTTATCAAAATTCTTTCATAAGTTTATACTCAAAGAATTCATTGCTTTGCTACGAAAGAGTTTGAGAATTATAAAACCAGTGAAATGAAAAGCCTTTTGTTTCAGTTTCTGAAAATATGTCTCTAGATTCATTATGAACTGCTGCTATAATCACAATGCTATTTTTGAACTTGTTTTTCCAGAAATGGTTTTCTAGCTGCCAACAAATGACCCACAAATTGAGAATAAACATTGAAACTTAGACATGGAAAAAATTCTTAAGTGCTTATGGGATTACAGAGAGAATTTCTTTGTGGCCTTTTCACTGCTTCCAGATGTTTAAGCTAAATTACTATTTACTACCGATTTTAGACAAGAAAAGAAAAAAAAATGTTTAAATGTTTTCTTTTAATTTCTTTTAAGAGAATAACCCAAAGCTAAGGGTGGGGCCAATTAGCTAGCTAGTTCTTAGAAACATTTTACTTTTTTTTTGTTAAGGAAACCTTAGGAAGAAAATATTTTCCCATTATTTAGATAAGAAAAAAAAAACAAAAAAAAAAAACAAACTTAGAGCTGATAGAATATTTTAATCAAAAGAAGTGTTAGAAGTAGATTGCTTGCAACATAGCAGAAAACATTTTTTACAGAATGAATCAGGAGTCAGTGAAATCATCAAGGTCATCTGTTGGCTTCTGTAGTTAGGATTTATTGTGGAAACTTGGAAGAAATGCATATCCGAATCACGAATATCCTTCTATACAAATCAAACAAAAGATGAAGCATTCATACAATCAGGTACATGCACATTCAGACAACAAATAACTATTGCAAGGTAAAAATAAAAAATAATATTTTTCAAAATTACTGAATAAAGAAAGGGAAAGATAACTCTGAAGTCAAAATTGTGGACAATGAGAAACCATTTTACAGTTGACAGGTAAAGGGGAAGCTGTGAAGAAACATTATCCTGAATAGACATGGTGCTTGGGGAAGAGAGAGAGAGAGAAAATAATCTACTGAATATGATTGTACTTTGATGTACCAAGCTAGCTTATGTTTTAGCATAATGACTGTAATTAAAGGTCATAAGTGTTGGACAGACAGTGAGAATCAAACTCACAACAATAGTAGTGGCTTACACATTGTTGTTTTTTTTTTTGTTTTTTTTTTATTAGTACAAAGCTTGTAAGCAAGAGTGAAAAAAATTAAGAATATTTTAAGCCTGAGTAAGGCTCATATTTTTTTAACAACATTATTAGCCATTAATAACAAATTCTGAACTTTCATTAGTGCTATAAGCATGAAATAAGGCTCAAACTAAATATAGTTTTCCTCTTGTCTTTTCATTCAGATATATATAATAAAAATATTATAATTTTATATATAAGTTACAATAAAAACATTTTACATCACTACACAAACTTTCATATTTCAGTACTGAGATGGTACCTCATCAGGCGATGGTAGATAACTAATGATAAAAATGATTTATTAGGGAAATTTAAAAAACAAATCATTACCTCTTTTCGTAAGTTAAAGAGGGGGAGATTAAGGTCAGGATTAGAAATATACTTATGAACATGTCTAGATTAAACAATGAATATCACGTCTACACAAACATAAAAAATAAGGTCAAAGGGTGGAGAGGTGGGTGGGTTAATATTACATGTCATGAAGACAAATACTTAGATATGTCATTCAACGAGGCTAAGGAAAAATTACAACAGCAAATGTAATATTGTTGTATCCAAGTATGATTTGGCAATTTGTTGAAGTAGGTATAAGTTTATCAGAAACAGATTTTTTTTTTTAAAAAAAAATACTCATAAAGCTTCTTAAAGGGCCTTTGGATAAAAGTAAAAATATGGAAACGTCTATATAAGTTGTTAATTATACTGAATAGACAGTAAAATATGGCAATATTATAGTTGAATAAATCAAATGAATGTTGTGTGACCCATTATATAGTAATAAAATAATGGCTAAAGTAAACAATTATAATATGGAATTATTAAAAATTTGTTTTAACTACATTTTAAGGTGAAAGGTAGACAATGGCGATATAGGACCGTTAATTCATTTTTTTGGTTTAACAGGTTTTTATTTTTGGAAAACTTGATATGAAATTTTTCTTGTAAACATAGGTGACATGGATCATATAAAGATTTACAGGTTCTAGTGATTTTTAATATTTTCTATTTTACTGTAGTTTTGTTAACTTCTTTTAAGTGCCAAAAATATTTTGAAAGGGATGTTCTATTATGATATGCATTGTTGTTGAAAGATATGTGTTGATACCACCTAGTTTTAAAGGAATTTTTGGATTTTCTCTAGAAGAAATACTACTTAAGTAAATAACTGAATCAATTAGACGTCTATTTTGTAATGGACAGTCGTTAGGATTTCTACAATTACAGAATTTGGTATCATTACTGTTTGTTGCTTCGGGATGGCTATTGTTACCTAGGTATAGGTGTTGATTTTAAGTTTTATTATTGTGTTTTTTAGTAATTTTTTAGGGTTACCTTTACAGCTATAGCTTAATTTAAGTGTATTTTTTATTAAAACTATTACTAAGAGGATTATTACTAGGAAAGTGTTTATCAGTTAAAATGAGAAACTTCTGTCTTAACCATTTGGTTATTTAACAGTTAAGAGAGAGAATATCAAATGATTTTTCTATTTCTTTTCTCACTAACACTGTTATGTTTCCTATATTTAATGTCAGAGCACTTATAGCCACTATTTTTTAAAGCAGTGTTGTAAAATTTGTTATGTTTATAAAGTACATCTTCACTGGAAGAGTTATTACTGATTCTATATTCTACGGAGGAGGGTATGTGTTTGATTATGGATGGAGGGTGATTTGAATTTGGGTAGATATATAATGGATTTGCATTGGTGTTCATATAGAGTTGTTATGTATTATTGACTAAGTCTAGGGTTACAACAAAGAAATCTAATTTTTTTAAATTTGTGTTTATTATAACTTTCAGGTTTAGACTTTTGAATTCCCTATATTTCTTGATTTTGTCAATTTTGATTTTCGTAGAATTTTTCACCACCATAAGACCATCTTTATATAAACCTATGTTTATGCTGATATCATTGAGGTTATATAATATGAACAAACCAACAAGGTCGGAAGATTCAGCCAAGTCTAATGACCCCTTGCAATATTAAATTGGTCAACTGCATTATTTTTTATCCATTGTTCTTTGTTATGGATAAGGACATAATTTTTTTTAGAGCCCATAATAATGTTCTGTTCCTCGTTTAAAAAATCAGAATACTCAGTAGCAAATTCCAATGCCAATGTAAAGAGATTACTGGAAATTGATGGGTAGTAATCCACAATATCAAACTGGATCAATGAATAATTAGTTTTATCATTTATATTATTAAACCACTTTATGACATCAGTGGTATTTATCCACTGTACCAGTCCAAGGCTCTTTAATCTGCTGGTTGATTCTATAGAGCATGTTACTAATTTTACCAATTTCTGGCCTAATAGTGTTTATGATCCTGGTGGGAAGATTAGTTTCAAAATCAGGTTTATCATCCTTGATTGTTATATATGATTCTTTTGTACAGATTTTGCTCACTGTCAACAGAAACGATCTACAATATAAAGTGAAAGTATGCAAATATTAAGAATATTGGATAAAGTCATGAAAGTAAACAAACTACTCCTTTCAGGTAAACATCATAAAGAGAAAGGTTTAAGTTAAGTGAAGTACATAAAAATTGATTTCTTAACACTAATTTTTAGTGATGAATGTAGAGCTACATTGGATTGACCTAATGGCTGGGCTAAAGGTTGGGTCCTTCAGGGAAATATTAACCTAGTATGACTTAGAAAACAACAGTCAGCATGGCTGAGTAATGCTTTGGTTAATATCATAGGCAGTAAAATTATAGATTGCTTCAAAGTTGTTAGTGGATCAACATAAATGCATAGAATTATTATAAGTTATTGAACAAAGCATTATTAAGCGGTACAGATCATGAGCTATATTCATCCAAAACAATGCTCTTTCTCATTCTGCAAAGCTGACAATTGCCTATCTTACCATAAAAGGTTTCTAAGAAACTAAATTAATTGAAGGGTTACCAAAATTGCCAGATATTAAACCAATGGAAAACTTGTAATCCATCATTAAAAGAGATGTATATGAGAAGTCAAAGGAGCTCTAGAAAGCAATGAAAAGAAAAATGCTGTAAGTCAACACAAAAGAAAAGTTTTGAAAATCAATAGATGGGCTGCTATCTATAAAATATCAAGGAGATTTTTATTAACATGTAAAATAATAAAATACTTGATTCAGGTATATTGTGTTAATTAAATATATGTGTCTATATCCTGTATCTATAAATTTATTGAGATCTCTTTATAAATAAAAATATACATTAAACATTTCCTAAAAACAGATACAAAAGTTATCTATATTTTAAATAAAATATAGCTATAAGCTGAAACCCATAATATATTGTTGATATATCATGAAAATTTTACCAACATCATATGAGAGATAGTAATTTTACTGTAAAAACATTGACATCATAATAAAATATAACATTATGTCTCTGTACATTGATCCATTTTGTGTGTATTAATAATAAATATACATTTTTTTTTTCCTCACCAGTAGCACAACTCCGAGTTTCATGCACAATGCAATCTTCAGTTAAGTCTTAACACAGCACTTGAATATTGTGTTGTTTATGGAACTCAAAGTTGTGCTACTGGTGGGGAAAAAAAAAAAAAATTATTTTTAATGTATAATTTGTAGCAGTGTTATTTTACATTGAGTACTATCTTAACACCAGAACTTAATGTACAATATATATATATATATATATATATATATATATATATATTACACAACAGAGAAATCCCAAATTACTTCATGAGTATAGTTTATTTCATTCATCTGACGCCGAGTACGTCAGTATTATTCAACCCAAACATCTGGGTTGAATAAGATTGACGTACTCGGCGTCAGATAAAATAAACTATACCCATGATGTAATTTGAGATATTTCTGTTGTGTGATTTATATGCTCTATTATAATATATACATTGAGCTCTTTTTGTGGATCAGTTTCAATATTTTATATTATTAGAATCCACTTAGATTATATACCAATGGATTTATTATATATATCTCACACACTATCAGAACCATTTTCTCTTAAATGCTTCATTAAATTTAGTATACAATAATGTAATGCCCATTGAAGAGTTATGGCTTATTTTGAGATGACAGAAGCACATACTTGTTCTCAATACTTGAATCCTTTCACATCTAAACACCCACTTCACTTTATCCTGGAAGTCTAGATATTTTCTTGCAATTTTTTTTTTCCTTAGAGAGCAGAAAGGAATGAGTAAATCAAGTCCTTCTCTTTGAGAGCATAAATTACTTCTTTTGTATAATTTGGTTAATGCCTGCTGGGAAGTAGGTGGTACCAAAGTGTCAAAAACAAATAAATAGATTTATCTGGTTTCTAAATACAAATATATTTTTTTATATGATATGTAGACACACAAAAACAGATACCCAAAACAAAAAAAAAAAAAAACTCTCTCCCTCTGAAGCCTGAAACAGAACGTTACCACTCAGTGTTGACATTTATATATATATATATATATATATAAATGAAGAAACTGTCAGATTTAGAATGCACAGTTCTTTAGCATTTATTTTTAAAACCAGTGCTTGATGCACAGTAAAGCATAAAGAAAAAAGTAGTAAATCATCTTTACAAAAGTTATTCAACATCGCTTGAGAATGGAACAAAAACTCTAATTTTAAGTTTAATTTAAAGTTTAGTTTTTACTTCTGAAACATGGTAATTTCTGTCCTGATGAATACATATTTTTAAATAATAATAACAATAAATTATATATATATATATATATATATATATATATATGCACATAGGTCATCACCAATAAACCGTGGTAGTTAGGGTCCAAAACTGCTATTTGCGATTTAGATCAAAAGTGAGTCATAATGTTGGGACTGCCAGCTTAGACCACCAAAACAAAACTTGTCAAGTCCATGGAGTTATCCGCAAAAATGAGCAACACAGAGTGGATAAACATACAAAATGAGTATTTGGCAGTTCTGAAAAACATTTATGAAATAAGATTATATAAATTATTTGGAAAAGCACATTATTGATATTAAAGCAAATCCTGCTGGGTAAATATGTGAAATTTTTATGTTAAGACAAAGGTTGTATATTGCATATTTCACACTCAAAATATCCTCAAAGTGCTAGACTAAACCACGATACAACTGTGAGTGTGAAATACCTAAGCCTAAACAATAGTAAATGCCTGGGAAAAGATGGATATACTGAAGGTATTAAAACTCAATTTATTGAATTAAAATAAAAGTTTATACAGAAAAAAAAAAAAATCAGATTAAAAAGTATCATAATTAAGTTTGATTTGTTTCAAATTGGGATCTTCTGATGATTATGATTCTAATATGAGCATGACATAAAATTTTGAGGTCCATCATGCATGCACAGCTTGTGATATCGTGGTTTATTGGTGCATGGCTTTAATGGCACTGACCTCTGTGTGTGTGTATATATATATATATATATATACACACATACATACACACAAGAAGCACCCTGAAAATCATGACTTCTATTTTATTATATTGGCCCATGCCTTCAGATGTGGATGTTGGTCATATGGTAGTATTGATTGAATCTTCTTGCCAATAAACCATAATTTTTCTTGCCTTGTTACAGATAGCAACTGTATGCCAATCTAGCATAATGGGTGTCTGATGTAAACGTGAATACAACCAGGTATTTCAGTGAAATCCTCCAATGTGGAAAAAATAGTATCCAGTGACATTCAATCATGCCTGCTAAACCTGTTATGGAAACCAAACAGTACGTGTGAGCATAGTTATGTGGCAGGTAATGCATTTCTGCAATGGCGTCAAGAATTGTTCAACAAAGGATGTTCTGAGCAGCACTGCACCTCTGTCAACTCAGAAAAAGAACCTTAAAATTGCATCACCCAATGGTTGTGACTAAGTGGGAAAATAATGTTTTGTAGCTGAAAATTTGCTCTGTTCAATCATGTTATTATTCTCTGTGTATTCGTTGTACCTTCTATGGAAATAGGAGGCATTACTTTTGGAGTATTCCTCAATACCCATGCAAAACACAAAGTACACTAATATATATATATATATATATATATATATATATATATATATATATATATATATATATACACACACAAGCGCTATGCAAAAGACAGCTTATTTTATTCAAACCAATCTAAGTCTTAATTTTCTTTATATGTTTGTAAAATGTGCATGTATGTGATATATATATATATATATACACACACACACACACAATGTTCCTATCAAGCAAACTTATCTACTATATCAGTATGTTTTGTTTTGCATTTTTGTTTTTCATTCTTCCAGATCAAGCCATGGAAATAGTTTCCACATTCAGAAGAAAAATTTTTTTTTTTTTCTGATCATTTAAGCAGATTGTTCTTGCCTTACTAAAAATTCATTTGAACAAAAAGAGAGCATTGAACAATTCTTTTATTAATCAGGTTATTGCCATAATGAAGATTGCTCCTGTAATATTCATTCATCTTCTGATTTCTCCTCTTAAAATTAAGTCATTCTTACATTATTAAGTGTTACTGTTTTATAAATCTTCTGCATTTTAGTGTAGCAAAGATGAAATTAAATACTGTTTGGAAGAGACATAAAAGAAGTTGAAGGACTATTTCATAAAGTTATAGGTTATCCTGATGTAAAATGAATCATTTGATAAATTCTTTGGATGTGTCAAGATATTAGAAGATTTGGAATATCAAGAAACATTTATAAAATTAAAGAATTAGTTAATCCACATTCAAAACTCAGATAAAAAAAAGAAAAAAAAAAGAAAAGGTTGTTGACTTAAGAAATTTTCAAGATGCCTGATCCTGTAAAAATCAACCTGAAAATATAATCATATTAAAATTATTATCATCAAATCAGTGATTGTGTTATGGTTATAACTACTGCCATATAAAAAAGCCACAACATTGTTATACTACTACTAGTACCACCACCATACTCAATTCTTGTTATAAATAGTAGCAGTAATACTAATGTGACTTGATAGAAATGAGAGAAAAACATTTTTCCCCATAAAATTTATTACTACTACAAAAAGAAAAGGTAATATCTTTTTGTTTGTCAATCAGTTTTAAAAAATAAATGCTAGAATCGTGTAACTTAAATAAAACAACCTTTGTCTACATTTAATGTTTTCAATTTGTGATTGATAAATTATTGAAGGAATTTTTCATCAAACTGAAAGAACAAATCTGTGATTTCTGGTAAATGGCCAGAAAAGAGATTTTATTTTCAAGGCTATGTTCAATTTTCTATAGCAAGTTTATTTAATAGTTATTCAGTAACTTGTGTTTAGAATTTTGAGATGAGTTGACCAACTATTTTTCAACATAAGCATCAAGGAAAGCAAAGATAAAGAGAAAAAAAATGTCATACAAATCATAAAAATTCAAAAGATATTTTTTTATAGCTTCTATTTAGATTTGGAGAACTTTGCTATACAAGTTGACAAGCAATCATATCAGGCATTGTAATTTGTACACATGTACAGTTTGAAGAGTGATTATGATGATGATGATGATGATGATTGCTGCTTCTGCTACTCTTTTCTGGGCTTAGACAAAATGACTCATAAGAATTAAAACTATTTATCTATAAAAATAAAACAGAAAAAAATGAATGAAAAGAAAATAACCCCAGTCAACATCCACATGTTGTGAACTTCTTTTAGCCACAGAACTAAAGATCAATGTTTAAGATGTGATCAAATATGTCAGATCAATAATGCACTGCCTCAGATTTTCCTTTGGAATCAGAGACATTAACATTTTATACAGGAATAAAGGCATCTATTTTTCACTGCTTCAGCAGGATTTTTCTCAAGCTAAAAAGATAAAATAACTTTAAAAAAATATCTATCCATGAAATATTTTTGATATTATAATAACAGAATTTTCCAAATTCTTTAATCTTTCAGTTTCTGCCCAAATTATTTTCTGTGGTTTCATAATATTGAGAAACGCTTGAAAAATATGTTCAACAAACCAAGCTATAAGATTATTTTGTTTGATTTTTCAATGAGGAATTGTCATACTGGTATATTCACATTATTATTGTCATCTTGGCTGTGTCTATATATTAAGATTTTATATCTTTGTTTACAGCATATCTGTATACTTTCAATATGTCATGAATATGTTTATTTACATGAAAACTTATAACACTCTGGTCTGGTGAGTTGCAATTTAGTTGGCATGAGATATTAGTGGTTCTGTGGCCAATATATAAATCAGGTATTCTTTTTTATTATCATGAAAGACACAGGCTTTTAATGAACAAGTGAAATTGTACATTACATTGATCATTTTAGTAGACTTCTGTAGGAAGATTACATGTTCTTAATTTATTATAACATGCAGGTCTTATGTAGAAATGTATTATATGAATAAACACAACCAAATAAATAAAATAAAAAAAAAAAAAAAAAGGTCTGAGCAGCCCAAAAGAACAGTTCTCAACAGTCCCAAGCAAAAAATGCAAGAGTCTTGAAGTGTGTGTGTGTGTGTATATATATATATATATATATATACGGTTAAATGGAGTTTGGTTAAGAAAGCTCGTACATGTAACTCCCTATATACCCCATGTTACCTATGCCTTAATGAAAAATTTGAAATTATTAGATTTAAAAACAGGCTGATCTCTTAAATCAAAGATATGAACTTACAGTAAATTGTAAACACCGTTATAAATTTAACTTAGTGTAGGGGTCGTATACTTTAAATGATAATGATATGTCGCTGTATTTTTAATAGATTAGTATTTTTATTGCATGATGGTCATACTTACGATATAAGTGTGTATTGTTTACCTGCATAGTGTTATTAGTGTTGGTGTAAATGTGTATATATTTATTTATGTGTTGGTTAGAGTATTTGCACTGAGGAATGTGTAGGTTGGTGTATAAGTGTATTTATGGTTTTTTTTTTTTTATATATGTGTGAGTGTGTGTGTGTATATATATATATATATTATGTGGGAAGGTATGGTAGATTATAGAGAAAAGGTTAATAATTGTTGCTGTATACGTGTATGTGTGTGTGTGTATGTATGTATATATATATATATATATATATATATATATATATATATATATATATATATATATATGTATGTGTGTGTATATGTATGATAAAATCACGGCGGTATAATGGTTGGCCAGCATGGTTCGCTAGATTAGTTGCGACTGAGTAATGAGTTCGTTCCTCACTGGGTGCCCCCTAATTTCGGCTTTGTGCCACGATATATTTGTATATATATATATATATGTATGTATGTGTGTGTATATATATATATATATATATATATCTGTGTGTGCATATATGTATATATCTGTATGTTCTATTTTATTGTGTATGTGTATTTATATTTAAGTATATTTCTGTTTGTATGAATGTGTTTATATATTTGTATGTTAGACTATATGTATATTGCTGTGTGTTGGTATTTGAAGGTATATTTATGTATCTATATGTTAGTACGTTTATATATGTATTTGGTTGAGTGTTGTTGTATTTTTATGTATGCATGTATATATGGGTAGTTGTTATTGTAGATAGATAGGGGGGGGGGTTGAAGAAATCATAGCCAAACATGAAAATAGTCCTCATATCTCATCTGGCTCTTCATTTTGGCATGACAAAAATCAACAATTCGTACTATTCTCAAAAATAAAGAGACAATCAAAATAAAGAGATGTTCAAGGGAGCCAATGTTGCAAGATGTGTGACATCACAGATGATTGAAGAAGTGGAAGAAATGGAAAAACTGCTGCTGATTTGAATAAATGAGAAAATGGTTAGCTAGTGACAGCGTTTCTGAGGTGTGGTATCATTTGTGAAAAAGCAAGGCAATTACACAATGATCTGGTATGATTGATGATAATTATGTTTCCAAAACTAGTAGAGGGTGGTTCAAGAAATTTAAGAAAAGAAGTGGCATACATAGTATGGTCATGCAAGAGGAAGCTGTGAGCGTAAACAAATAAGCTGTTGAGGAATTAGTGCAGGGATTTAGTAACTATGTAATGGCTGAGTGATTTCTTCTCCAGCAAGTGTTTAACTGCAAAAAACTGGTCTATTGTGGAAAAAAATGCTAAGGAGGATATACATCATGCAAGAAGAGAAAATCTTATCAGGACACAAGCCAATGAAGGAATTTTTTGTGATGTGAAAATACAAGTGGGAACTTCAAGCCATTGTGTGCCACTCAAAGAATTTAAGAAAAACGTGATAAAAAATAAATTGCCCGTTATGTGGAGGGCTAATTTTAAGGTTTGGGTAACTAGGCAATTTTTTATTGAGTGGATCAATGATGTCTTTACCCCAAGTGAGAAGAGATATGTGCAAGAAAACAATTTCTTGTGCTGACTTGCGATAGATAATATACCTGCTCACCTTCCAAGATTTAACAGACAAGTTGGTGGGGGACTTACATTTCATCATATAGAGTTCCTGCCTCCTAACACAACTCTAGTTCAGCCCATGGATCAGCAGATCATTTCAAACTTTAAGAAACTCTATACCAAAGCACTTTTTCAAACATTCAGACATCTGGAAACATTATTTTAATATCCTCCATTGCTTAACTCTCATTGACAAAGCTTGGTGGCAAGTGACTTACATGACTATGAATTCGGCCTAGAAGAAATTTGTGTTACAGGCAGAGACTTTGAGGGCTTTGACACTGAGGACTCTAGGCAAAAACATGGGCTTAGACATTAACAATGAAGACATGGAGGAGTTAGTAGAGGACCACAAAAACGAGCTCAGTGCAGAAGAATTGGAACAACTTCAGGAGCAACAGCAAAAGGTGATTGTGGAGGAAATGTCTTCAGAAGAATGAGGAAGTTCTTTGACCTTCAAAATAGGGTCAGAAGCAAAGTTTCATAGAATAATATCACCCTGGTAAAGTATTAACAAGCCAAAGCATAAACATTTTCAATGACAATATCGTGTTTCACTTTAGAAACATTTTAAACATAGACAAAAACAAATCTCATTAGACAAAATATGAGTGAGACAGAGCCTCAGTCAGCCTCAAGCAGAGTTGAATGGTGTTAAAAAAATCCCAAAAAGACAGTTACCTGATGTTTTTGGAGATTCTCCTTCCAAATAATAGCATCTCTCCCTTTCCCCACATGCCATCAACTCCTCCCTCCCCGTACAGGTATGATAAAATTAAAGTTTTTGTCTCTTATTTTAATGATTTAGAATTGTGCTTGTCTTTTTTGTGTTAGATTTAATTATTTTTATTGGTTTTGCGTATGAATAAGGAATCATCCAGGATCAAATGCAGGAATGGATTAACCCATTTTATATTGATTCCCACGGGGGGAAAATAGTTATGGTTTACAAACATTTTGGCTCATAAACAGCCTTCAAGAACAAATTAAATTTATATACTGAGGTTCCATTATATATTGCAATGAATCATTCATACAAAAAGTAAATTAGTAAAGTTAATGATATAAAATGGTGAAATCCCTTCGCTAACAAAATTTTTAAAGATGCATTAATCTACCAATCACTCGATGAATGTTATGATCCTTGTTTTTTAAAATTATAAGCTGTATAAGGTCTTTCTTAAATATGCAAGTACTTTCGACTGTACATTCAGTCATCTTCAGACATGGAAATTATTTTGTTTTTGGTAAAATTCAGGTAGCATTTGAGACAAAAAAAATATAATGCAAATTGAAATATGTTTTTCTTAAAATGTGTTATTGATAACAGATACAAACTTTTGGAGCGTGCAGTCACAACGGTAAGGTTGAATTTTTTTTTTGAAAATTTAAGTGTGTTTTTTACTAATATGGTAATTTGAGAATTTTTTTTGCTTTAGGAGTTTATCAGTCAGTGTGGCATGAACTAAATAGTTCAATAAGTAGAGAAATGTCTCAGTTGTTATCCTGAAAATTTGCACGTCGGATGAGTTCTTTTAAATCAAATATGTGGTGCAGTTCAATTTATATTACAATGAATCATTCATACAAAAAGTAAATTAGTAAAGTTAATGATGGTGAAATCCCTTCACTAACAAAATTTAAAAAAATTTATTAACCTACTAATTTATATATGTGTGTGTGGATTACCAGAAACTTCTTTAAACAAAAAACAAGGGTGTAGATATTTTTGTAGGAGATACCATCTATGTTGCTAATAACTACTTTGGTTTACACATTCAAAATTTTACCAATATAAAGCTGCAGACTTCTTTCAACTGAATAAGTATTCTGATATTGGCTGATGATGTAATCTCTCCCCTCATGGGACAATTGTCAGATATGATTACAATTGCCTGTCTCTTGTCTACCAACCAAGTGTGATAATTTGAAGATAACACTCCCAGGAAACAATATGAAAACAATGGAATTGCCTGTCATTATAAATAATTCTGTGACCTTCTCAGGAAGAAAAATGGCTTCAGAATGTTCCTTATCTTTCAAATTCCAGCATTTTTACTAATCAATGATTCATGGCTTCAACTTTCTTCAGATGAAAGAAAAGACAACCTGAGATTTTCTATCAAATGTCAAAAGATATGTAGCAAGTGATACAAAGATAAAGAAAAAAAGTTTAAGTCTTAATTATTAAAAAATAAACTACAGTATCCATGAAATATGATGGGATTATCCACTTATGGCTCAGCTCTTCTGTGTATAGCGTAGTATTTGTAGAGTGTGTGTGTGTGTGTGTGTTTTACACCTACAAAACACACACACACACACATATATATATATATATATATATATATATATTGCATCTATATCTGGATTGCTCATAACTTTTATGTTGCTAACATCATCTGCTGTTTTTAAATAAATTCTTCCTTTAATAATCATTTTCAGAAGTGTGATGAGCAAAATAACTAAAAACACAAAAACATTTTAAAACCAAAAGAATCAATTTGAGAAACTGAAACCATGGCCAGAAAAATGTACAGAAAGAAAAAATTATTTATGGTTTGTGGAAGGGTTGGACAATCATATGGTCACTGTTTTGTTATTCTTCTTATTAAAGTTATTTTTCAATCTTCAAATTGGTCATTGTTCCAAGCAGCTTAAAGAAGGTGCGTTAGTGCTGTCAAATGTCTTTGAAAACCAATTAGACAAAAAAGAATTTATATTAGCAGCAACAGCCTTTCCAAAATATTTCCATGACCATGATTGCTATTCTCTTTCAAATCATACCAGCAATCCTCTGTATTTCATTTCTCCATCTTCTATTTGGTCTTTTTTTTTCTGTCTGCAAAAAGCAACCTTTTGCTTCATCTGTTATTGTTCCTTGTGTCTTGCACGCCTCCATTTTTTTTTTTTCTTTAAAATCTCATCTATATCTCTTTGACACATTTTAACATCTATCTGTTATCCTTAATACTGCTCTTTCCATGGATCTTTGTGCATTTCTAAATTTCTTTTCAAGTGATTTTGTCAATATCTATATTCTACACTTAGATGTTATAGCTGGCATTATACATTCATTGCACACTGCATTTTAAGCATAATGACATGTTGCTTTTCATTATACCTATTTTTATTAAATACTTTCCAGCCAATGGTTATATGTAGTTCTATGTATTTCAGGACTTCTCACTCACTTTCACTTCCTGTAACCCCCTACTTCCTAGTGGCATTATTGCCTTGCTTGAGGTGAAATGATTTAAAGAAAAAAATTATTCCCGTTCTTCATCCTCTATTTTTACAATCTTTTTTGGAACATAACTGAACATTACATTTCTGTCCATTTTCAGCCTATTTTGAGACTTTCCCTATTCAGGTTATTTAACATTTCTTCTAATTCTAATCTTGATTCATATATTACTATTATAATCCTAACCATTAGTTTATTTGCTTAAAGTTTATATATTTATTATTTTACTTTTTTTTTTTGTGCATACTTTCACTGGTTCTAAAAATTTGGGATCTGAAATAAATTTTATTAGATTTAGGTTACGAGTTATGTAACCTTTTGAGTTGCAATGTGGTTGTAGATCCATATCATGACTAAAAAGACTACACAATAATCCATAACAAATCTGATAAAGTTTATTTTAAATTAAAAAAAAAAAAAATCTAAATTAAACAAACTTGAAGTCAAGATTATTTATAATCTACCATTAGTGCTAAACTCTGAAGAGTTTTCTTCTTCCTCCACTTCCCATAAGCCTATATACAAGTCCACACAAGCTGATGATGGTTTAAGATGTGAGACTGACAGTTACCAAAAATCATAGATTCTAAACTATCTCCAATATTGATATTATTCTTCCTCATAAATATAGCAAATTTTATATACATATATACATGTAAGAGAAGTGCCAAAAAATTCTTAGCTCAATTAAAAAGGAGATCCTACCAAATTCTGATGTTTGATCATTTTGTCAAATCTTTGAGAAGTGAGCCAAATCAAGAACTTTCCCCTTCATATACAAGCTGATAACACGCTCTAGATGTGGAACTAAAAGAAATAAAACTATTATATCTCTAAAATAACAGCAAACAACTTCTGGGGCAACCATAAAAATGCCCAATTTAATGAAAAGAGAAGTTGTGGATAGTCATTACCATTAATGATATAAAAGTGTATTAAATTACTATAGCCATTTCTCCACAATGGAAAATTTGAAGACAAATCACCCATCAAGTGAATTGGGAAGCACAGGGATTTAAACTAGCAACCAGAATAAATGCAGGATAAAAGCAATATTGTTGGCCTTTGACAGAAAATGAGGATCCATTTATATGTTGAAGTACAAACAATAAAATGCCAATCTTTCTTCACAAAGGTCATGGCTTCTTTAGAGGCCAAGAGGAAACAATTATAATAATAATCCCTAAATAGGATACAAGTAAACAAGACTAGGTACCCCATTTCCCATGTAGATTTCAATTAACCAAAATAGAATTATTGATATCCTTTTGAAATTATGAAAAGACAGCTGCAGCATCTGCGCTTTCAATTGATTTTCTTTTCTTTTTCAGATCGATTCCATATTTTTATATTGTACACAGTTTTTTTTTCTCTCTCCACACACGAGTCATTTCATTGAAGCTTTTGTAAGCAGAACAGTCCCCAAGAAAAAATAATAAATGAATCAACTTTACAGGTGAATTCTAAAAGCACAAAACAACTTGGGACATTGATCAGAAATGATTAAATAGACACATTCACTTTTTATGCTTCAGAATGGCATATACTTTACTCTGTCTGTCTAATGAGGCAGGCTCATACAAGGGATATTTGAACTGAATGCTCTAGAACAACCTTAGTCAAAGTTCTCAGTTCAAAACAATAGGTGTTTAAAAAAGCAAAAGAACTACAATAATAAATTAAAAACTGAACATCTTTCTAAAAGAAATACTTGACAGTGTGAGATTATACAAGACCAAACATCAGAAAGTTTTTTAGTTACTTCTTGGTTTAACTAAGAACTTTACAACATCCCTTATAAAAAAATATTTTCATCACTTCAGTTATAAACTTTTTTTGCCAAATTATTTTTTATGAATATTCTGCTATCATATTGGTTCCTGGTCATGGTCTAATATCTAGCAAGCTTGTATCTATGATCACTACAAATGTGTTCATATCTCACTGGGCACTTTGTACTAAAACTATGCTCTACTTAGTAAAGAACTAGTGTTCAATAAAACCGGTTTGTTATTAAAAGTCATAAGGAGAAAATATAACTTGTTTCAGAGAAAGAATAAACAAAGGATCACTAAAAAACAAAAAAAAAACAAAAAAAAAAAAAACTTTAAATTTCTTTAAGTACTTCATATTTAATGAAAGACTAAGAAGCTATGCTGCTTAAAAATAGTAATGTATTCACACTATCTTTAAGCAGCATAGCTTATTCATAAACACTGTTATATATTTTTGTGTAACTATAATATCTCTACGGGCACACTTCAGATCTGTCAATAATGAAGTTTTATCATCAGTCTCATGACCAGTTCATTCCACATGTTTTAAGTTGAAAGCTGAACATGCATAGAATGTCTTGGGAAAGGACACCTGTCAGAGGCCATCCCTCTCAAGGTTGAACCAGAGTCAATGTTCAGCAAGTTGAATGTTTGCCTTGATCATATCTGCTGATTCTGTTGGGGGAACTCTCCCCCTGGCCATTGACTGCAGTCTAGGAATCCCTCTGTCTAGTGATGTTGTGTTATCATCACACTGACTGCATAGACATGAAGCCCAGCCTATCCCATTGAGTTACATGATTGTTGACCCCCTACAAGAAGACTCATTTGTCCTTTGACAGGTCTTGTTTTTAATTCTAAAATCTAGTTGCAAATAATTCAGTAAAGTCTGTAATATGTTTTATACATACACAATAGGGGTTAAATCTGACAAGTGTTGAATATCTGGAAAATATCTGAAGAAGTGTTTGTCATGCTAAAGAGGTACAAAGACCTGCAAGATCTGTCAAGATCTACTTCTGTTTTGTGTGTGGCCTTTGAAAAGGCCAACAGAACCCACCCTATTCCATCATAAAGCTGCCTCCAGTGTGCACAACATCCTGTTGACAGTAAGGATTCATAGCCTTATGGAGTCTCCTCCACACATGAATTTGACTATCTGGCTGAAAAAGTTGGAAACATGTTTGATCAGGCAACATGGTGCCAGTCTTCCACAGTTCAATATTTTCTTGCTCAGGAGAGACCAATGCCATTGTGCCAATAACGGTACCCTTGTAGGTTGACGAGTACTGAACACCATGAAATACAGGGTACACTGTACAACACATTAACTGGTGGGTTTGAGCAACACTTGCACGGAATTATATTGTTATGTGATGTAATGTTGCCTTTTATTATGTGATTACCATCTTTGTCAGCTACAAATGATCCCATTCCTGTATCACTTGTGAGTGCCTGCAGCTTTAAAGTGCTGCTGATGTCTGTTCACACTTCATATATTCTTCATATACCACTGTAACAGTTACCATATTTTTGGTCCCAACCATTATTCCAGTATCAGTGTTAAATCTACATTCCATGAATGTCACAGATACATTACTTCTTATTAAATCACATATGACATCTTGCCAAGTCAATTTCAAGAAGGTGGAGGAGGGGAAAACCATCCTGTATACTGCGTTCTTGATATTTTTTTTTGTCACTTTAGTTTACAGAGACAAACATCAATCCTTATTTAAGAAACTAAAAAGGACTTTTTCTTTTCTTTTTTACAAATCATAAAGCTGAATTATATGGATGTATTTAAATAAACTATCACAGCTGGCTGATCATTGTTTGAAAAGCTGACACATGATCTATAAAAAATTACTTTATTATTAAAAAAAAATCCAGTAAATAAAATAAATAAATTATATTTTTTTTAACTCTCTTTCGCACACATATACACACACTTGATTCTCTTTTTTTTTTAAAAGCCTTCAAAATTGTACATTAAAAAAATATAAAATGAAAAATTAGCAATCACTTATAAACATTTTTTAGCCACTTTATAAATCAAAAGTTTCCATTAAACTATTTTTTAAAAAACTTAGCTATTTGGAATAAAAAATTTCCAAAATACACAAAATAAATTTTTCCTTATGGGGAAAAGTAAAAAACTTTTTATTTGGTTAATTTTTACTTGAATTTAAAGAATAAAATAACAAATTCTCCACCCACCCAATAATTTTATCTTGCATTTAACAATTTGTTTTTAGCACATTTACTGTTACAAAGATGTGATGAACTCTTCACAGGGTCAATCAATCAATTGCACTGAAAATGGAATCTTGGGCATCAGCCTCACTTGTAAGGAAACGACTTGCTTACTGGGGTAACTGACCTGATTTTATAGTTCCGGTCAACATTTTTCAATTAATCAATTTGACAATGAAAAGATCAGTGATTAGTCACTTTATACCATTTAATTAGACTCTCAAATGATGCCAAAGATGTTTGGTTAGAGTAAAAACCAAATAAAATGAAATTCCAGAAATTATTTTATCAGAAATGTTTTGTAGTTTCATGACTGTTCTGAAAGATAAATAGTAAAACAGAAAGCTATGTATATCAGAATAGATAAGAAAGGAACACAAAGAACATTCATGTGGTATATAATCTGTTTTACAAGTTAATGTCAAAACTAATTAACATCCTGGTTTTATAAAGTATTACCTACTTTGACTTCGGAAGATATTTTGGCTGAGTTTCAAACTTGTCCTGTTTTTACTGCTCAGTGTTACATTAGCTGGTTTTTAAAATATTGAAATTTATTACAGTATTAGTAGAGTACCCATAAAAAATGAATGCATTATTTATGCATAGAATATGACTTGTCTCTAGGATCAGAGGAGCTGCATGTTCTGTTTAAAATCAAAGTATTGCTTCTTAGCTCTATGCTTAGGATGAGAGTTTCATAATTGTGCACTTTGTGGAAACTCTTAAACTATATATTTTATTTAAACATTCCTTTTCTTATGTATATAAGAGTGCTCTATTTTAAATTCTTTAAAAAGAGCCTTTTAACATACATAAAAAAGAAACTGTAGATAGGAAAATATATAAGGTGAAAGTGACAATAAAGAACAACCCAGAGGAAGAGTGGATTTACATCAGAGCAACTAAGGAAGAATTCAAGGAAAGTTATGCAAATCATTTGCTATCATTCAAATACAAAAGACATGTGAATAACACCATCTTGCCGAAATATGGATAGGAATTAAAAATAAAACCCCATTCTAGAATGGAACATACTAGAAAAGAGAAATAGAAAAAGAGGAAGAAAATGCAATCTATGCATTGACGAGAAACTACAAATTATAGAATTTATTAATGTGAATCATTTGATAAAGAAAAGGAACAAAGTGATTTCAAACTCTCGGCACACCACATTTCTTTTTAAAATGTGAGAACAATAAATTTCAAGAATGCTGTTAAAAAGCAGTCATTAATTTTGTAAAACTGTTAAGTGTGAAACATCACTGTAAATGGCTAAATATAAGTTCTATTTTACATACATACATTTGCTTTTTTATACTTACAAACCAACATGAAACTGATTAATTGTAAATACATTTTACTTGAATGATAAAATATTTAGTTTTTAGTACATAAATAAATGGCAGGTTAACAAGAAGAAAAATTCTCAAAATTTATTAGATTTCACTTAGCTACATGAAAAAAGACATAAAAAATAAGTAATTGCACTGATTTCACAGCCTAGGATTTGTGGTGTTTACTTATGGCTTCTTTGAATATCAGTAATCAAAATATTTGCTTATAACTAAAAAGACATCCACTAGTGTTGTCAGAGGCAAATTAGACAGGTTCAAAGGAAAATAGACAATAGCCTTGTACCAGACTAAGCAAAGTTTAGTAAATAAAATACAGACATGCTTGCTTACATTTCCAAAATGAGTAAAATCCTAAATCAAAATAGAACCTTGCTAGTGACTAACTGGTTTGCTATTGAGATATTTATTTCTAATCATTGACAATTGACTGCACCCTAATTTATTTTCAAACTGTCTCATGATAATTGCATATGAAAACATTTAAGAGTGTCTTTCTGTGTTAAAAAAAAAAAAAAAACATAGCTATATAAAAAACACACATTTTGTTTTTTAAGGTTTTTTTCCCCAATAACTGCTTTTTATATTTTTAAATTATAAAAATTGTTTTTAATGAAAAAAAATAAATAAATAAATAAATAATTAGAAGTTGTTAAATAATGTAAAAAAATTATGTTATAGGATTATTTGTCAATAAATTTTATATGTAAATTTACTGTTAAAAATACCTTTCCCAAATAATTCAAATTTTGGAAATTAAAGTTCAAAGTTTTCTTTTAAAGACTCCAGGGAATTGATTTCAGTACATACTATACTATACTGTGATGAGGAAAATTTGTGCTGAGACATGAAATAAGATACAAAAAACCTGGTGAGGGAGTGCCAAAAAGTTTTCTACATGAACAAGAATGACCTAGAGCCATAGGTACATATATTCACCCTACAGTTGAATGCAATTGCTGCATGGTTTCTAATGTTTCTTTAAAAAAAAATTTCAATGCTCAGTAATTGAAATATAGATTTGAAAACTTTTCAGCACCTCTATCATACACAAGTTTTGCTTGTAGCATTAAAAAAATATAGCCAATAAAAAATGATGAAAATACAAGCAAGTAATGTAAGCGAATGTGAATTCATTGAGAACAAAAAGCTAGATACTTAACTCTTGAAAAGACAAATAAAACCCCTAAATGTTTTTTGTATTGATGGCTAAACATTTGATATTCATTTTATTACCTATACAAGATATCAATCACTGACGCCTAAGTCTATGTATTAATAAAAGTTTTAACAACTGAATGAGGGCATGTTTCCGCACATCTACACATAAAGAACAGTTCATTGATATATATAGGGGAACAAGATCAAGAAAAAAAACTATAGATTTAATCTTTAAGAATATTTAAAAAAAAAAAAATTACCTCCAGCAAGGTAGTAAAGCCACTAAGACACAAGGGGTTACTGGATGTGAAAGAATTAGAAAACACAAACATTACTAAGGAGCAAGAACAATAGCAGAGTAATCAGGAAGACAGTAGATAACAATTGACATTGCATTTAAATTTTTGAAGATCAAAGTTAACTGAAACATGGAGCTGGAAGAGTTCCAAGTAAGAAAAGAAACTGTTAGTATAGAACTTAGTTACATCTAGCCAATTCAGTTGTAAATTGATGAGACCTTGTTGCCAATCTAGTTCTGCACTTAAATTCTAAGTACCATAGTAAGGAGTTCATCCAAACAATTAACATTTATAGAAAAGGCACAGGGAAGCAAATTTATGGCAGCAGAAAAGTGACTGAATTCAAGACACCAGGTCAGGACCAATAATACTGTTGATTATTCATTGGATTTTATCAAGAATCTCTAAATATACAGAGCAGAAGCACCAGACATGTAGCAGCAATATTCTAAGCATAGACAAATGGTAGACTTATAGATAGGTAAAAAAGATTCTGTAAAGAAAAATTGTCTAACACAATTGTAATCTTGAGGCAAGTTACCATTATTCTAAGACTTGTTTAGCCAATTGATTGCATTCTTTCTACTTCTGTTATTACCATAACATGACAGCTGATTCATTCTACAGGATTTCACAACTGTACAATCCATTTTGAAAGATGGGTAGGGGGGGATCTCTTTTTTTCCAAATGGTATATACACCAAAGTTCTTTTTAATATTAAAGTATAATTACAATATCATAGTTTTTTTATTGTACAACTCTTCACAATCTTCTTGGTCCCTTACAAGAATAGCAGATAACCAAATATTCCATATACAACATCCCTTATAAAAGCACAAAAGAATAAAAGTGAAAAACTGACTAAATATTTAAATCCTTGAGGAGCTATATCCAAAAGAGAAGGAATCATATTATCCTTTGTTTTAAAATCAAAATAAGAGATAGGAGTCATTGATGGAAAAAAAATAAAAATTGCATTCAAAAGATTACTGAAAAATATATAAGTCAGTATGGATATTTTTTTTTGTTTAGGAAAAAAAAAGGAATGGAAGTTAACACCACCTATAAAATAGGTAATTGATTGTGCCAAATGACAGGGCTAGGCTAGCCCAATCAGTATATTTGCCACCAATTGTCTTCTGCTTAATAGTTTTCAGTGGTAAAAGAGATGATTGAAAGATGCTACTTTTTGTTTTGTTTTATACTAGAATTTACACAATACAAGGCTCAAGAGCCACTCAAAGTATAGAGTTACTGTTAAAATGATAATAGTGAATGAGGAATGTTATGAATAAAAGAGGAGATGGTAGGAAATAAATATTATGAGGATAAGGAGGATAGATAGACTCTTGACTTGAAGAGGTTAAGATTTTAGTTTTCAGGGAAGCATCCACATGAGAATATATTCAACAAAGTGTCAGTCCAACCTTATTCTACATGGATTGGAAGGTTAGGATAACAGCATAAAGAATGAAACAAAAACTCCAAATACTTCTTTGATAACTGGATAATTGTTTCTATTCTGAGGTCAAGTATTTTCATGATGCCATGTTTTTTTGGTTTTTTTTTATGGAGGGGGGGGTCAATTCCATCTTCATTCTTGTATTTAATATTATCTTTCAAAAGAGATGAAACAGAACAATGTATTAAATAAATTTTAAAGTTCATTTAATGCAAAATGTACCTAGGCAAAAATATGAAGAATGGAACAATCAAGCAACAAAAAAAAAAAAAATTCTCCCACAAATATTAAATTGTAGATAATGCAGCCGGATATTTCCCATGACCTATTAGATCAGAAGTGTCTAAATTATGGCTCACAAGCCAAATGTGGCTCTTTGACATTTAATGTTAAGCTCAGTTTGTGGAAATATATTGGTTCAGTGAGCTCTTTTGCTCATCATAGTTAATATAAAAAGGTAAATAAGAAAAAAATTTCAAGCTTTATAATTATTTACCAGATATGAACTGTGACCAAACTGGATTAAAATGTAAATTTAATGTTGAGGGCTTGAGTAAATTTTGAATGATAATCTGACAAAATAGAAAATATATTACAATTTTGAAAACTATTTTTATGTATTTTTCAATGAACAAACACCATCAGAAAAAAAGAATTTAATTTCAATAAAAACATGAATGTTTGATATTTTCACTTTAATTTTTTTATCATTTTAGAAATTAGATTTTAACTAAATTTCAACCCAATTTTTATTTTGTTATATTTATAATTTATTTTAAGGTTTATGTATGTTTTTCTAATTCAGTTCTGTGAACAATGTGGGAGATTATATATATATATATATATATATATATATATATATATATATAGAGTATTGTGTGTGTGCGTGCATGTTCATGTTTCTAAAAATATTTAAGAATGTAAATCTTAATTTTAATCTGAGATTTGAATGAGGCATTGATGTCGAGTGCTGAAAGAAGCAATATCAGGAGACAGAGGGATGTCAACAAGAGTAAAAGAGGAATGTGTTATGTCTTGTGGCTTTCAAACATCCAAAGTTTATTGTATAAAGCTCTTAAATTATGCAAGTTTATCCAATCCTGTATAAGTTCCTTAGGATATAATACCAAGTAATTCTATTTTATGACATCTCTTAAGGTAATGAGCATCACTTGGTGGTCCCCTATTTCCTCTCACTGTAACATGTGAAAAGTTGCATTTAAGCATCAGCAGCAAGGAGTAATTCTTGATCTAACCTATTATCAATTGTCCAAGGTGGATTTCCTGACTGTTTACCCATAGCTGGAGGGGAAAGTGGATTCACAACATTCCCAAAGGTACAAAGTGAATACAAACTGTCCCATCCAACATTTGAACTCAGTTTGTTAATTCTAATCCTGCACAGTTAACTGTTAGACCCCCTACACCTCCCATAATGGACAAAGGTTAAATACCAAATTAACTATTAATTAATAAAAAGAATTCTTTATTTAATAAATTTAATTGACTCATATACCTTTAGAGGGCAAACAATAAATAAAATTCCGTTATTTCCCCATGTCTAATCATTCATTATTATTGATGGGAAATTAAGCCGCCCAAATTCAAAGTGTAAAAAGTCAAAAGTAGTGGGCACCAAGGAGAAAAATTCCCAGCCTGTATCTTATGAAGTGCCATATTGTCAGGTAAATACAATAAGTTGTCATTATAACATTGGCCTAATTTCTGACATTATCAATTTCTATATCATTAGATTTAATGACAAATTTTACATAGTTTTATACCAGTGATTTTTGAATCCCAGGATAGGATTTTTTTTTTTAAAACTGAACATTGCATTAATTATCTTCTCATGAAGTAATCATTAGATCTACAATATCACAGTACATGAATTTTTATATATATCATAAAGAAACAATTTATACAAAGAATTAAATAGCAATGTTATTGTGATTAATGGCGAAATCACTTCGCTAACAGAACTGTGGTGAAGACGTACCTTGGCAGCCCAAAAGGGCCAGAGACGTGTGTATGTTTTGCACATCCAGGTACAAAACCGCGATGCCACACCCTCACTTGAACCACAAAATATTCAAGAAGCATACAAAGAAGTGGATGTCATCTGGGTAAAGACTTCAGACAGTAGATGCACGACCAAATTCAAAACAGGCGGCATAACCCGAGTAATCAGTCTGCATTTAATGTGGATTGATGGAGTGCTGCGGAACATGAAGGATTTACGCCCTTTTCTAGGGTCATATCCATCATCAGATTCAGATAGTGATACAGAAGAGAGTGAACAATTCGTATACTTAGTATTGAGTTTGCCAAGTGATTCCTCCGATAACAGCAGTTCAGAGTCTGATACCAGAGCATCCAATGACCCTCCAGGCAGTAGTTCATCTGAGAATGAGACTCACATTGTTCCTCTTCAAAGTAGTACCCAAGAGAAGAGACCTGCCACAGGATGTGTCAGCTGTGATCAGGAGATCAGGGGGCAGTGTAGTGGGGACTTACCTCGGTGACCCAAAAGGGCCAGAGTCATGTGAATGTTTTGCAATGGAGTGTGGAGACAGCGAATTGGCAAGCTTTGGACTGAAGATGAATCGGGTAGCACTTCATGTGAGCTGAAATAGTTTGTGTGAGGATTGGTCAGTCACACACACAAAAAAAAAAAATAAAAAAAAGAAATTTACATACAAGTCCAATAGGCAAATAAATTCCACAAATATCTCCATTCCTCAATCTCAAGTATGCTGCTCATCATAAGAGCCGTCATCGATGAAGTGATGAATTGAGATCATGTAATTAAGAGTGCCAGGTCACATATATTGACATCATTTTCATTAATGCAGCAGCATTTATCCGATTACAGTCTCATTTCTGAGGAGTGGCACACTTGAGATAGAGGAACGGAGATAATTGTGGAATTGATTTGCATATTGGACTTGTATGTAGTTTTTTCTTTCTGTGTGTGATTCCAGCCAATTCTCGCACAAGAACTTAATAGGACATTAACTTACTCTCAATTCCTTGAATAACAAGATCTTTATGTTCAAGTTGTTGTCAGATGGAAGACACATGCCAAGTACTTTCGACAATTTCAAAATGTCATCTTCAGGGTACAATTTTCCTATATATAGGCAAACACTAAGACAAGATATGTGTAGACCGAATTATGTTTTTTTTAAATTGTGCTATTTATTGACAGTTGAATATATGTTTTGGAGCATGCGATGCCACAACACTACAGTTCTTGCTCAAATCGATCAAGTGAGAATTTTGTTTGAATTTTGAAAAGTTATAAATCCAATTTTTTTTGCTACATGTATTTATCTGTTAAAGTGAAATGAACTTAGTATAATAGTAAGTTAATGTTTCATTAAGTTCTGTTAGTAAAGTGATTTTGCCATTAATTACATTAACATTGCCATTTAATCCTTTGCATAAATTGTTTCTTTATGATATAAAATATAAGTTTCTTATTATATATATATATATATATATATATATATATATATATATATATATATATATATATATATATATATATAATGAGAGAAAGAAAAAGAATAGTCTTAATCCCTTCCACCTCCTACCTCATCATTTGGGTATCCTTTCTTGTATGAAAGTATAATGAATCCTTTTCAGTTCAAATCCAATGGGACCATCTTTGCCTTGCTGTTATACAAAACTTGGATGTTGTATGACTTTTCTATTGTCACTTGCAAAATGTGCAAATGACAAAACGCACTCCTTAGAGAAAATAAATGAATGAATAAATACAAATAAAGTAATGAGGTGTTTGTGCTATTTTCTAAGCAACAAAAATGTTTCTTGAAAAGAAATAATTAAGTATTGGATGCCAAAACTGATTCATTCTTTTCATATTTTTAGCTTTTATTACTATTAGATTTTTATGTGGGGAAGGAGCCCCTCCCCCCCAAAAAACATGGGGGAGACAGAGTAAGCTATATATATATATATATATATATATATATATATATATATATATATATGGCAATAACCTCATGACTGCAAGTCCCATAACCCATTCAGGTTGCAGAAGCACAACATGTACTGCAAAAGTGGTGTGTCTTGAGCAAGATAGCCTGACAGAGTACAACCCTCTCAAGGTTGGTTTGACTTTAGAGTTTTCCTTCTACAAGAATGATTGACAATCAAGGCTATGGGGTCCAGTCTGTCCTATTTACCCATAGTTGAGGAGAGAAGAGATGGATTCCTACCTTTCCCAAGAGTATTTTTATGTGTCATATACCATACCTATGAATACTAATGGGCAGTTCCCAATCCTCATAAATACGTCAGACAAGTGGGGGTAATATGCTGCCTAAGTAGTCCACCACTAGCAGTGGTTTACCTACTTCACGCCACTGGCAAGTATTGTATTTTATTGATGTTATAAAAATTACCATTTCATTTCCAACCTCTATTTTGGTTATTCCTCATTCAGTAAGCTTTTCTAGATTACAACAACAGTATGTAAGTAAATGTAACTTGACTCTCATATTATTCAAAGCCACTATCCATTATAACACACATCCATCCATATATATATATATATATATTATATATGATAAAAATATTGTTTTAAGGTAGGCTATATTTAGGGATAACAGTACTCAATATGAAAGATAGAGCATATGTAAATATTGAGGTCAACATCAAGCGACAACAGGGTTTCAGGCTTCAACACAATCTTCAGGCCATTACAAAACACACACACACACACACATGTGAAAAGATAAATATAGATAGGTACACAGATAATTGCAATAATATTGTTAATAACAGAATTAATGAGGCTAATTAAATCTTAAGTCAAGAAACTGGTTGGTAAAATATGATGTATACAGGAAAAATAAAAATGGTAAAAGTATTCATCTTGGCCATGAAGCCCTTCAAAGAAGAAGAAAAAAATTAGATGATCTGGTCATTTGGTCAGATTTTGGAAACTGGGTTATGATAAGAACATTTTGGTACACTTGTGATTCAAAAATATTTTGGCATGGCCTACTGCTCCCACCCCTCACAAATCCCTACAGATTTTTTAAAAAGGTATTTATCAACTGGTTACAATCAGCCCTTGAGATAATTTCAAGTGATGGTTAAAGTGGGAATTGTTTTATTTTCATTCCAATGGCATGTTTCCTCAAGTGAACATGTAATAAATTATATTTCCTCTCAAGGTTTTGTTAACTATAGAGTAAAAGTTTATTTTATTTATTTATTTTTTTTTTTTTTAAACAGCTTTTATATTGTGGATAGTACCACATGTATATTCACATTACACATTCTTAGATATGTAATGTGCATATTTTTTTTTTTTTACATCTATTTGGCAAGTGATTTAGTCCAATGAAGAATTTTGCTTGTATGTTACCTCATGCGTGATATCATCATAAAGCACAAACAGAAAACAATGATTTTGAAAATAGGAGGAAAAATAACATCCACAGTTTCACCTAATCTTGATAATCGCCAGAAATATGTTGGAAAGCGCTAGATCGCAAACTTTTAGATGAGAAAAAATTAACTAAGTTTTCTTTGTCTAGTTATTGTCTTTATTCCAATTTGTATTATTGAAAGTGTCTTAGCTAAAAACACATTTTTATATATGTAGATGATATAGGCATTCATACACACATATATATGTGCATGCATAATATATAACTATGCCTACATTGTGATAACCAGATATATTAAGATTCAAGTAGCGTAACAATCCATCCTTATTCAGCACCTGAAGATTGCGTTGTGCGTGAAACTCCAAGTTGTGCTAGTGCTGAAAGATTCCTAACCTGACAAAGAAACCTTTCATAAAAATTAAATAAAAATGAAGATAGGCCAAGAAACTTTTCAGCAACACTTTGTATTTGCACACACAAGAGACTATATTATGCAAGTTAATGTTTTCATAATAAAATTAGTATTATCCAACCAACCAACCTATGTTGGTAAAAATATAAGCAATATATTATGTAAGTTTCAGCTTATAATATCCATTTTTATTAAAATTATTGAGAATAACTTGTTTTGAGGATGTCAGGTTTTATTATGCAAACAAAATACAATTTTTATAAATAAATAAGTGCAAAATATAGAGGCCATAGAAACATTAACACAATGTACCATATACCTGAATAAATTATTTTACTTCTATAACCTTCGGCACTCTTTAAACCATTGATTTTGTTAACTTTTCTTACTTTACTTATTGATGATAATGTCAGGATAAATGCAGATATTTTTGTAAATTTCTTGAATAAGATGTTTTTTAGTTGTGTGTGTGTGTGTGTGTATATATATATATATATATATATATATATATATATATATATATATATATATATACACACACACACACACAAACCAACCAAGAACATTTAGGCTAAAGAATACAAGACAATGCTTTTTCACATTCTGTAAAGTTGGGCATTATATTCTTTGCAGAAAAAAAATTTCAAAAGATACCAAATTAATGGAACCCCCCCCCCATACACACACACACACACACCTTTCCAGATATTAATCTAAGAAAAATATTTGTTTCGCTATTAAAGGGAATGCATATGAGAATAGAAAAGAAAACAATATCCAAACAAAAAAAAATACCTGGTTAGCAAAAAAACTGCTGCAAATAAAATTGGTATTATTTTTAAAATTATCATGAAAAAAAAGAAAAAAAAAAAGAAAAAAAAAGAAAGAAAATGACTGGCATGATAATTGACTGTGTGAGTGAAATTATTTATAACATATTCCCACATGTACATTTTGACCAAATTGGTTGTGATATATACAACTCAAAAAATCTTGTCAAAGAACTTGCAAAAAATATTTGCATTTATTTGTGCAAGCTTTACACAAATGCCAACCTAACTGACCAATTAACAATCAGGCAGTACTTAATAATATTTCAACATTTCAATAGTAATTTTCTTATTTAGATTTATTAATAAGAAAAGAATTTTGTGACTTAAACTTCAAGATACACAATTTCTCCTGCATGTACCACACACATTTATGAAACCCTGCTCAACCAGCATTTACCATACTCAAATTATACTACTTGATCCTGGGGTTATTCACACCCCAATATTACAACTCTCATATGTATTTACTGCAGTTCTAGCATGATCTATTATATTGAATAATAGATAATTATTGTATCAACATTTCTAAGATACTTTGGTTGTTCCAATGTTGAACATGTCTGGAATCCCTCTACTACTTACTGTTGCTTTATATATGACATTAGGTGTCAAGCACTTTTCATCAGTCAGTTCTTATTCCTATTTACTATTACCCCTAACCTATTTGGGCTATCTTGTATAATTTAATACAGTACAGTTATATATTACGATAAACATTACATTTAGTAGGTAGGTGTGTGAGTATTCGTTTTTTTATTTAAAAAAAAAAAAAAAAAAAATGCAAAATTAATGTCTACTGGTCTAGACATCAAAAGTCATAAAGAAAATGATCCTCTCAATGTCAACAGGAATCAAATCTGTATTACCTTTTTAATCTGGGGAAACTACTTTCAAGCCAAGTGTGCTTTATCACTGAGCCACAAGAACCTATAAAAGCTCAATTACCCTATTTAAGAAATTCAAGTCT
The DNA here is from genome assembly GCA_903632075.3 of Acanthosepion pharaonis. NCBI lineage: Eukaryota > Metazoa > Mollusca > Cephalopoda > Sepiida > Sepiidae > Acanthosepion > Acanthosepion pharaonis. Next base: position 3,208,778 of record CAHIKZ030005024.1, on the reverse strand, counting down.
CTCATTGAGACTTTTCTAAGTTTATACCTGCTAACTTTATTTTCATACCCAAAATGTAAACTTAAAAGCAATTAATGAATTTTTAAGCCAACATTATTTCTTACTAAATATAAGACGTGCACACACACACACAAAGGGTGGGTGTACCAGTAATGGAGAATAAATAATATAAGAATAACAAAGAACATTTGTACATATGTTCAAACTCAGGAAAGAAAGAATTTTCAATAAACCATATTATATATGAGTAGTTAGACTTAACCAAGTCAGAATTTATAGAGATGACGGCCTAATCTTTGTCCCTTGACTTCAGCTTTACATATGATAATTAGGGCCTTCAAATACCTAGGCCTTAAGATTGAAATATCTTCCAACCTGAAAATAGTCAACTTTTTGGATATTACCCTCAACCTATCTAATGATACCTTTAAACCCTTCCATAAAGTTGATCAGACACCCCTATACATCAATGTCCAATCTAACCACCCTAAATCTGTGATAGATCACATCCCCAAAACTGAATACGAAAATAAATAGGCTAGCCAAAAAATCTTTAACAATAATAAATTTATATAATTAAAGATAAGAATCAAGATGAGTTGCTAAATCTTCGTAGTGACATCTTTTCTAAATGCAGACATAAGAAACGATTCAAAACAAACATGGTTCTATAACGTGTTGTCACTTGTGTCAGTTCCATCTTGGTTCAATAACATCAGGCATGACATTTTAATGGAATGACTTATGATTATCTATATGTATCATTGTGTATGTTTGTGATGCGCTATGTATTTATTTTTTTCACACACTGAAAATTAGTTAGTTATTCATGCATTAGAAATATGGAGAAAATTATATCTTCCCATAATTGTAGAATACTTAGAAACTACCATAGTAATGAAACTCAATCTAGTAACCCTACCTGCAATTGTAGGAGTAAAGACCATTGTCCAATCGGGGGTAAATGTATGTATGAAAATGTAGTATACAAGGTAACAATCTTCCCCGAGGAAAATATAAAGCAGAAAAAAAGATATATAGGTATATCCTCTTGGAATTATTTATTTATATATATATATATATATATATATATATATATATATATATATATTTAGATAGATGATTGCATAAGTATGTGTATATTAACCACTAATATATATATATATATATATACACACACACACACACAAGTGTTTGGGTATGTGCATACATATAAATAAACCATATTTGAGAACACATCTTTAGTGGGCCATAAATGAGAGACAACCTAATGTAATGTTAAACAACATGTTACATATTTTGACATTTTCATATCTTTTTCAGAGCATTAACATAGCAGCATCCAAACTAACACAGGAAATGAAAACATATTTTATGCTCATGGCACTAAGCTCCAGCCACAGCCAACTGCTGAAAAGTAGTCAAGAGGAAGAACAACAGGTGGATGCGTGCAGAACCCACAGAGTTTTCCATGGTAATGTACATTATGTTTCTGGAATGGCTCTGGGGGATATTAGAAACAAGGAGCATTGTCACTTCTTCCCATGGAGCCTCAGAGTAAATGTCCTGGATCTAGGTCATATTTTTTTTCACTAGAACTCTGTCCCCTTCCTCATAACAAATGTGACTCAGTATTGGCTGTCTAAGAATTTTTCTCCAATTGGACCTCCCCAGACAACTATATCTGGGACACATCAAGATGACTAACCAATGGCCCCACAATTGCAAAGACTTGTTAAAATTTGCCATCATAGATATAATGGTCAACATCAACATCATCTGATTAATAATGTAGACAGTTTGTTTCTGACCATCGAGACAATCCAGAAGACTAAAGGCAGTTTTACTGAATTACTTATTTTTTTTTTTTTTTTTCGAGCTTATCCAGGGATTGAAGTCACAACCTTCTAAAGAACCAATTGAGATTCACCAGCATTTTCATCCATTATTCTGTCTTTTAGGATGTTCCATTTGTCAACTATTGGCCTAACAAAACTACTTTATGTGAAGATAAAGAGTGTGCTACTTAAACCTTGCCCATTAGTCAACTTTTAAATAAAAAGATAAAAGCCACTAAATAGATAATATACAAACAATCATATTGTTTGGTAAATAAAAATAAAGCCAAAATAAAACTAAAAATACTGAACAAAAATAAAAAAATTGAATCTGACAACTGATAACATTTTCCTTTGCATACATTTCATTTTCTTTCCTACATAATCTGTGAAAAGGGACCCTTTCCAGTCATATTGTCAATAGAAATAAACATAAAAGCATTAACAAAATCATCTACTCTTTCTTGCTTGTGACTCAAATATTGATGACCTAAAGATATATTTCGTTAATTACGTTCATCTTTTAAATGATGCTTGATTGCAATTATTTTACTTGATCATTAAAATTACTGCATTTAATCACAACATTTATAAAGTAAAATTATTGCAATTAATAAATGGGTTTTACCAGCAGCTAAAGTTTTTGTAATCTCATCATCCATGCCCAAAAGGCAAGTCAGCATAGCTGTCAGGTTAATTCATTATAGAAACTTCAAATAAAATCATGTCACACCAACCCCAACAGTAATAGGACTTCATAGCTGTCTTGAATACATCCAAGCAAAAGTTGAAATTTAATAAATATTTTTGAAGTGTATTAGCAAGATGAGCTTTGTGGAATGAGTATTATATACATTTCTTGAAAAATGTATATCTTCCTAAAATAGAAACCAGGTCAACTTGGTTGAGCATGTACTTTTTTATCTGTAGAAATTTAACGTGGGAGGAAATCTCGAGATTCCACAGAATGCCAAGGAACTAGAAGTGCCAAGAATAGGGTCTTGCTAGGCAACAAGAAACCAGAAAAAACTATGTAGTTATAATTATTAATTTTGAGAATTAATTTGCATGTAAAGGTTTCAGCATTTTATATATATATTTTTGATAAGGATAACCTTCATATGAAATTAAATGTTGACTTAGCAAAATAAAAAATAATATAACAACCAACAACTGTTTCTCTTATTTTTCATTTTCTTTTATTTCTGTAATGAAAGACTGACGGGCAAAGAAGTAGCACAAAGAAAACAAAAAACAAACAATTCTTGAAAATGAGACATTATTATTTTCATAATTAAAATTATTGTGATGTCTAAGATAAAAGATATTGAATTAAATTGGGAGAAAAAAGGTGAAATTTACTTGGTTACAAAAAAAATAAATGATTGTACATGAAGATTAAACTCCTTGCATTTGATCTTTAAATTATTAAATTTACTACATTCAAGAATTTACATTCTGATATTGAAAATTACATTTTTTTTTTTCATAAAATTAATTTACGGAATTGATAATCCATATTAAAGCCTTTCTGTTTGTCATCATTTTCTCAGTGAAACCTCACCTCACTTTCAAACACTGAAATACTTCAAATGTTTACAACAACAAAAAAAATATCAGGTCTTATAATTCAAAAGTTAAAGAGTGGCAACTTTTCCTTATGGAGTATATATACACACACAAATATATAATATACACTGTCAAAATATTTTAAAAGTTCAGGTAAAAAGGCAGATGGCTTACTCTACCTGCCATTTTTTGAAAAAGAGAAACTACTCTATATAAAAATTTGGCTCACATCAACATCTGTTTACAATAAGGTTTCTTCCTCTCCACTCTTTCCTGGCTTCTTATCAGCCTGTTGATATTTGGGAAGAATAAGAAAAAAAGATTCTGTCTCTCTTGGGTGAAATTATAAGAAGCTACATCAAGACCAGAAACCATTTAGTTGGCTTAAAAAAAAAAAAAAAAAAAAAAACCACATCTTCATCTTAGACTAATGCTTTTCATATGAAATTAGCTCATATTTCTTCAATAGAAATTATAGAGACACCTACAGACAGTGGTGGTTATTTATTACAAGGTGAATTTGGGGTATTTTATGACTGAGCAGTGTTCATTTGCCCACCAGCAAATTTGCTTATTCATAATATTATAACAGCAAAAGTAGTAGTTTATTTTTGCCATTATCAAAGGGTTGTTCTATAATTCCTCTTCTATCCAAGATCAGAATAAACCATAACCCTTACAGCCAACAGTGCATTGCTCTAACTGCTAAGTTACCATATTTTATATCAAAAAAAGTGTAGAAACTGGATCTTTATAAATATTTATATTACTAATCATTATCAAGCAAAGGTGAGCAAATATTTAACAAGTTCATTTCTTATTTCATTGCTTATTAAATACCAGCTGTTTTCATAACCTGTGACAGCACAAGTAGCATTTATTTAACAAATATGTCAAAATTTTTATCTACCCTTAAGATTATGTATTTACTGAAACTGTAAATTCTAGTAGAGGCACAATGATGATGATAACGATATAATCACAATTGCATTTCAGTGCTAAATGTATCTGCAGCTGGTACACAAAGATAAAAGTTTTCATTTTTCTTACTGCTGCCCACCGACTTTATTGCTACTCATACATGCATAGCTAATTATTTCCAGTGGTAGGAGAAAAAAAATTGCATGTTCTAAACTTAAAATCAGCAAGAAAGTTATTGCAATATTAACCCAGATATGTAGGTAAAGTTAATACTTTTCTTTTATATATATATATATATATATATATATATATATTATACACACCTACCAACTTCACCTCTACTCCAACATTCTTCCAAATTAGATAAGACATTTTCTGCACTAACAAAGTCTCTCTAAGGATTTTTTATTACTAAATTTTGCTGTTGTTAACATAAAATATCTTTTGCAGTTCCAATATTTATTTCACTTATGTATTGAAAATTAGGAAGAAAGGGATTGTTGGTGTTCAGAAATTAGGCAAGCATTACTGCCATACAAAATAGTTATTAAATGTATAATTCATAAATTTTGATTATTAACTCAAGTTTACATTTTTATTTTTGCTGATGAATTTTTTCTTTAATATCTGGAGTAATCAGTTTTCTTGCCACAAACAAGACGCTAACTGAATTTGTAGATTATCAGTAGTGAATTCAATTCTTGCTGGATGTCCTATACTTCTGGCTTCTGTGTAAAAACAATAAAAAAAAAGCTAACTAGTGTTTCTGATTTGGTTATATTACATCTTTGTACCAAGCATACCAATTATCAGCAAGCCAAGTTCAATTTGCATTCATTTTTGCACAAATATCCTTGGGAAAGGTATGAATATATCCTTCACCAACACTGCAGTTATGATTAAATAGAAGAGCGTACTTGGTTGGCAACTAGCCTAGTAAAAGGATGACAATTCAAAACTGGTTGGCAATTCCCCACCCTACTTGGAACACAAACCACAGCAGCAAAACATAATGAAAGGAGGAGGCTGTGGTCCAAAGCTCCACAGGCGGATTAAAAAGAGGAGAAAATATTATATCTTTAAGTAATAAGAAAAATATTTATTATTATTTAAACACATTATTTAAAAGAAAAAATCTCAAGTTATATAGTTTTTGAAGAGAATTTGTTTAAATTATTTGAATTAATGATACAATTTTACAAATGCTCATCTCTAACCTTGTGACTTTGCCAGTTACTAGATTTGTTCACATTGACTCCTTGATCAGATATAAAAATCATGCAGAGATCATGTATCATCATGTGATGACAAATAAAGATTGAAGATTGAGCATTACAAGTCAGATGCTCAAAGGCTAAAAAGGTATACAGGCTTCCAAATGATCTCTAAATAAACAGCAACGTTTATTCTGGATCTTATGCTATATGAATAATAGTGGAAATGGGAAAATGTCATAGATCAACATTGAAATTGTATGAGAAGCAGTAGAATCCATAACAATGTAACAAAGTCTGAGAGGAAAAAATAAAAAACAAAATAGACTAAATTATAAAAAAAAGAAAAAAAAAGAAGGGCTAATCCAAATTCAAACAATAAGTTTGAAAATATGATTGTATATGCTAGATGAGGGGGGAGGGGTGCTGAAAAGTTTGTGACCCAACCATGAACAGATTATGAAAATAAATGTGATGTTTGGCCAGGTTTGGAAAGTAGATCTTTTTGTTCTATTTTCCATCTGCATTCTATATAACGAAAAAAAAAAAAAAAAAAAAAAAAAAAAAAAAAAAAAAAAAAAAAAAAAGAAAAAGAGTCCACACTGTTTAAATACTATCTCCAAAATTAAGTAATCTTCTCTGATAAATATAACAAATTTTAAATATTAAAATACCAGTTTATCTATCTACAAAGGTGAAGTGAAAGAAAGATTTCATTTTTTTTAAATTCATTTGAAACCTTAGGAATTGCATTTCTTTGGCAGTACCTACCTTACAGTGTCTTAATTTCTCTTTTGGTGATTTTTGCATAGACAAATATATTGATGATTTTACAAGTACAAAACTAAATGCAAAGAGAAAAATAATTTTTATGGTTTAAACTAAGTCTGAAACAAGGTGAATTAACTAAAGCATAAAAAGAGAACCATCAGCTTCTCTTTTTAAGTTTCAGTCATTGAATGATGTCAGCATCTGTCCGTTATTTTTAATAACCAGCAACTTTGATCCTTATTAGTAATTTTATCATCAACATTAATATAATCATTCTTTTTTTTTTATCAATGCAATCATCACATCAAAGTCTTCTTTGAAGTTATCCTAGATTTGACTTTTTTTTTTTTTTAAACTAATTCCATCAATGTTACAAATGGCCTTTTCAATTCCTTAGAGGAATTTTTCTCAATTTCCTCACTTTCAGGCTAGCAAAATGAGGTAGATATTTACATGAGTATGAAAGAGCTGGAAAAACCAAGGGAGGGAAAATGTCTCCTACCAGTCATTAATTTGCTCACTTCACTTCGACATTAATCAGATTAATTGAATATAAACCATGTTAAAAAAAAAAAGAAAAAAGAGAAAAAAGAAAAAAAAAAGAAAAAAAAAGAAAAAGAAAAAAGAAAAGAGAAAAGAGAAAAGAAAAGAGAAAAGAAAAAAGAAAAAAAAGAAAAGAAAAGAAAAAAAGAAAAAAAAGAAAAGAAAAGAAAAAAAGAAAAAAAAAAAAAGAAAAAAAGAAAAAAGAAAAAAAGAAAAAAAAAAGAAAAAAAAAAAAAAAAAAAAAAAAAAAAAAAAAAAAAAAAAAAAAAAAAAAAAAAAAAAAAAAAAAAAAAAAAAAAAAAAAAAAAGAAAAAGAAAAAAAAAAAAAGACAAAAAAAAGAAAAAAAAGAAAAAGACAAAAAGAAAAAGAAAAAAAAAAAAGAAAAAAAAAAGAAAAAAAAAGAAAAAAAAAAAAGAAAAAAAAAAAAAAAAAAAAAAAAAAAAAAAAAGAAAAAAAAAAAAAAAAAAAAAAAAAAAAGAAAAAAAAGAAAAAAGAAAAAAAAAAAGAAAAAAAGAAAAAAGAAAGAAATATTTAAGGTCAAGCACTCCCAAAAAAACACATTTCTATTAACATCACTATAACCAAGTGAAGGCTGCTTATCAAATTGATGTGATCTGCGCGTCAATTTTATTGAATAAAGTAATCATCATTTCAAAATCGAAAATTCAAATCAATATATGCAAAATGTAAAAGAACTGAAGATTTAAAATGATAAATGAAGAGAAAGTTAACTTAATTAAAATATTTTTAATCATTTATAAGAATCAAAAGTAATAATGACAAATCACAGAAAACTAAATACACAAATATAAAACCAAAATTTATATTGATCTCCTTAGTTGATGGCTTAGGTAAATGTGCTTTTCCTACTAGTGTTAGCAGTCAAAGTTCAAATCCAGGTATTTTAAATGCTGATGGGCAAGTTTCATTTCATGATTCATGGAAGCTTAGTGCAACATAACCCTGAGATGCTGATAGGTCCTGCATCCCTAGTGCATAAAAAAGATGAAATAACTTTCTTACTGATATGACCCAGGGACACAACTAAAGCAAGCCATGAAAAGCATTAGATTGCACAAAAACCAACCCTTAACAGCCATAACATTGTAAAAGGAATTTGTTGTTGGTCAACACTAAGTAAAGAACATTGATTTTATTTAAAATGTAACTAATGCATAATTTCTGTCTGTAACTGAACACAAATCTTTAAAACTGAGTGAAAAATGCTTTAACTAACAATTAGAGACATTTGTATAGCTAACTCCACTAATTTTCTAAAAAAAAAAAAAAAAAAAAAAAAAAAAATACCATGACGAAAATATGCCAGGTTTTATCATTAAAATTTTCATGTTATTATTAAGAGGAAAGACCAAGGTATTTTTGATTATTAAATTATATTTTTGAAATTTTTTTTAAAACATTCAAAATTAAAAATCTAGTTTTTCTTTCATCCATGGATGGTCTATAAATTAGCATTTTTTTTGCAGTGAAAAAGATATTGGATTTGGAAATTTTTGCAAAAAATCAAATAATTGGTGGATTTTAATTAAACTTTCAGGACTTATTCAAATGAATTAAATTACTTTAGAAGAGATTTAAAAAAAAAAAAATGTTGATAAAAGTATTTTATTGAAATTTGAGAAATTCAATAGTGTAAAGCATAACTCCTTGGGGAATTTAAATCATCAATTTCTTCTTGTAAAACAGGATTCCCAATTACTGAAAATCTGCTCTGAATACAAAATGCAATAAAACTAAGAAATTATTTAATTAGAAAAGCTTTTAATTGCTTTTATGAATAAGATATATTAAGGACACTATTCTCTTAAGAAAAAAAGTTTTTTGATGAATAATGAATTTTTACAAGAACTATTTTCCTTTTTTGAAATTTTAATTGGAATAATTTATAAAGTTTCAAAACTTAAAATTCTGTTTCAATGTTGTAATAGTTAGGCGATATTGTTATTAAGTAAAAACTGTATTCACTACTCATACATTGAAAAGCTTTTTTAAAGACCCACAATATTTTAAAAAGAAATTTTTGTATGTGTATAAACATACCTATTTTTGTATTTATGGAAGTTCCATATACATTATAAGGAAAATAGAGTAATGACTATAATAAATTTAAAGCCAAAGCATCTAGAATTCATTAGAATTCATTAAATTAGATTACGGTGAATGTTTTCCTAAATTTTTAAGATTACTGAGTACACACAGGTTACAATTCTTCAATTATTTCTTACAGATATATCTACGATAGAAAAACATTAGATAAACATCCATCTGTCAATCAAGCTGTTAAGATGTGAACACTTCAAATAAACATCTACCCTCATGTAAAAAAAAAAAATTTTTTAAAATGCATTTCTGCGATATTTTAAACTTAAAGTAAATATTGTTTCAAATCACATTAGCCAATATAAAGGATGATTTTATTTTTACTTTCAACTGAATTTATAGATTTTTTATGTATGTATCTAGAGCTATAGGAATTTTATTTTCTAAATTTCAAAATCTTTTAAAATTCTGTATTAATATCAGCCACTTAGATTATATTATTATTACTAAGTGGAAACTATATTTACTAATTATAAATGGTAAAGCTTAATACCAGTCATTGAACACCAAGATTTTTAAAAGAATTTTTATTTTTTTTTTATGTATATAAATGTGCCCATTTTTGAAAATATGGGTGACCGTACACAACATTATCAGAAAATAAAAGTGATGACTATATTGACAAAATTTAATGATGAAATTTAAAGTCAACATTCCTAAAATTAGATTACGGAGAATATTTTCCAAAATTTTTAAGACTACCGAGTGCTTAAAAAATTATATAAAAAAGGTGGTCATATCATTTTCTTAAATTATGTTTTATAGATAAAATCTCTGTGCAACAACAATAAACCTGTTATCACTCATCATCAACCACATAAACATGGCTACTGCTGGTTAAAAAAACAGCTACTGTTTAGTTTAGAAATGCATTTCTGTATTATTTTAAACATAAAGTAAATAATATTTTTTCCAAATTACATTAATTATACTTTACATCAGCTAATGTTCCTCAAATAAAGTTTCAGAAAATTATATTTTATTTTTGGAAGACTTTTTCAATAAAGAGAATTACATTGCGATGAAAGACAACTATAAAAGGGCACTAATCAGCTATTTTAGCAACAACAAAAAAAAAAAAAAGAAAAAAAAAGAGATTGAAAATCGATTCCAATCAATATAACTTTTGTTTGAAATAGACCAGATTATTTTGCTTACTGGAAATAGTAAATTTAACCCTTTAGCTTTTAATTAAAAGATAAAATGAAAGTTTCAAGAAAGAAAAAAAAATTCATTTTAAACCTTAGGTAGCATGAATTAGTGGAGTTACCTAGCTTCATGTTATAATATCTATCCTTTTAAAAATAATGATAACTGAAAAACTCATGGCAGCTATGCACAAGAATGTTTGGTAGTTTTAAAGAAAGAATTTCTTGCTTTTAATACGTAATAAATATTTAGGTCCTCTGATTTCTCAAGAAACGAATCACAGGATGGAATTTTTTTTTTAAATTAGAAAAACAGGAAGATAAGATGTTCCATCTTATACCACCAATAAAATCAAATTTCAAAATAACTGACTTATTTTCAAAAATTTTAAAAATGGGAGAAAACGAAGGCTCTTTTTTCTAGCAGTATCACTAGAACTGGTAAAAACCAAGGATAGTTTATGAAACTTGTTCAAATCACTTAATTTGTAGACTTGTAAAATCTCCTATATACAAGTCACTATATTTTGTTATTCCATATTTAACTGAAGAAAACACAATTTAAAACTTTCAACATTAGTCTTTTCCATGTTCTTTAAAATGCCAAAGAATGAAAAAATAATTTTTTCTAGTTATAATGTTAACTTTGAATACAACCTTAGTTAAGGAAATTTAACACAAGAGGCTAAAGGCTACTTCAATATGTTATTGCCTCATCCAAAAGATAAATTATGGTAACTGACCTTTAGTTTATTTTTAAACTTGTTTTTCGCATATAAACATTTTTACAAGACTGCAGACACAATCATAAAGTCTAAAAAAAATATGAGGGGAAATAAAAATTTGTCGATAAGCTTTATAAAAATTGATAAGAGCATTAGAGACAGTTTAGTACTTCATGACAGTGACTTGTTTTCTTCTTTTAAACGTGTGTAATGTTAGTAATGTCTGATAAAAATACAAGACTAACTTTTCCATATGTAAAAAATTGTTTATTCACTTCTGGACTGTCAAATTAGCAGCAACAGAAATGAGGGTATGAGGTTTTGTGTCTTTCTTTAAACATTCCATCTTATTGGGAGGTTTTGAGGGATTCTCCTTCTCCCCTTGTAGGTTGGGCATTTATATGGCTTCCTATTATCCAATTGTTTTGTCTTCAGCTGGATTCATTTCCTTGTTTATGTTGGTGCATCACTGGCATTCTTTGAGTTTCAATTCTGTACTTGACAGTTTTGAGACCACTTTCTAGTTCAACTGTTAGAACTCCAAGGTCATCCAAGGTGATACCAAGTAAAAAAACAACTTTGGTATTTCTTTTGTATTGAGGTTACCACAGATCAACTCTTCTTAGATAAAAGACATTAATTTTGATTCAAACCTCTGGAGGTGTTTCCTGGTGTGAATCCCATGCTACAAGGAATTTATTTTGTGGTCTATCCAACCAAACAACAATTTGTAGATTTAAATCATAGCCAAGTGTATAACAAGATGCTTGAAGAGAAATTGTTTTATAACTTAATTTTCTGTAATCTGTAAAACTTATACTTTTCTAGATTTTTTCTTTTAAGTATAAAGAGGATTCCTGTACTTGAAAACTGCTCAAATAATGTTTGACAAAGCTAAAAGGTTTTTTTGTTTATATTAAAACAGAATACAAATTTCAAGAATTGATATCTTATTTCATTCATTCAAAGATTTCCTTACAAATCATTTCATTGGAATGTTTGCATGGAATTTATTAATCTTACTAGTTACCTTTGGATGTGCATCGTGGTGAAATGGATATCAGCTTGGGATGACTACTCAGAGAGCCAAGTTCAAATTCCAGTAGAGTTCAGTATATTCGGTTATGCACAAATACCCTTGGGAAAGGTATGAAACCATTCCTTCTCCTCCCAGCCATGTGTTGAATAACAGGACAGACTGAGTTCTTTAGCCTTGGTTGGCAACCAGTCTACTGTGGAAAGAGATGGAAAATCTTCTGCCTCATCAGTCATGTATCGAAAGATACATAATCGCCAAAGTTTTCAATTATGACACTGATAATTGTCAAACTGTATATGGCTGTGAATAGAGGAAGGCACAAAGTTTCTACCACTGTAAATTCTACAAATGGGGAAGAAGTCATAAAACACAGCTAAAATACATAACTATATGTAGACTTGTTGGAAATTAAAATTATTACAGTGAAATGTCACAACAGATTTTCTTTGGTCTATTTTTAAAACATTCTAACCTCCTTATTATGTACTTGCCTCCACTAAGTCAACAGAGTTTCAGGGTGAACATGAAGCTAAACTATTTTAGTTATTTAAAAAAAAAAGAAAAAAAAATCCTGAATATCTTCAACATGTTATTGGATGAAGAAATATGGGTGGGAAGAGAAGCTTAATTTAATGATCCCCAAACTGCCAATAGACAGACTAACTGAGGATCTATTTCAAATCCTATCCTCCAAGACACCTATATCAAGAAAAGAGTGAAGGAGAAAAGGGAGGTAAAGAGAGAGAAAGAGGAAAAGGTAGGGAGGGAAAGAAGAGAGAGGGAGAAGAAAAAGAAAGAGTGGACAAAAAAAAAAAAAAGTTCCAAAATTTCATAGTCATATGAATTTATAAATTTAAAAAAAAAAAAAAAAAAAGCAAATTTTTTGTTCCAGAGAAGCAGTCAACATTAATTGATTCTTTTTCTTTAATCCGATTGCTTCTCAGATTGTTTGATTGCTTTAATTTTTATTTTTATTTTTCTTCTTTCAGTTAAAAAAAAAAAAAAAAAAAAAAAAATAGCAACTGAGCCTAAATTTGGTAATTTCATCAAGGTTTTCCCCCCTAATCCAAAGCTCTTATCCTTTCTTCCCTCCTGACACCTACTAGCAATAACTTACTTGTCTAACTTCATTGAAGACCTCAGAACAAAAAGAGTCAAGTGGGTTTAATTTATATTTAGCATTTGTGCATATTCACACAGAAAGGACTTTCTTCCTTTTAAAAATTTTACTGTTATTTTCTTTCTTCACTCAGTCTCATATTTTAAACTTATTTGTGTAAAATTTTAAAATATCAAAATGTTTTTCAAAGTAAAAACACAAATTAAACCAAAACAGTCAAACAAAATGAGGAATGGAGGAGAACTGAAAATCATCAGTTGGAATATTTTTTTTGATTCTTGGTAGAATGATGAATAAAAAATTATCATGTGACAACTCAAATCAAGAAGAATTGAAAATATATTTAATAAAATATAACCATAAAAATACATTTATTTATGCATCCATATGTTTTTGTGTGTAACTTTTCTATAATCATCAGATGAGTCTATTTTATACAAATAAGATAATTTTGACATTGAAAACAATCTAAAAACTTTGAATAGGTAAAAAAATAATTTTGATTTTTATGATAGTTATTTGTAATTAAAACTGAAAGTAAAATCTCAAAATTTACAGGGGCAGATTATTATCACTCTTATCCTTCTTTGCAATGGTTTGTAAATTTGGTGATATGGTAGCTGTGAATTCAATCCCCAGACTTAGACTCTGTGGAAATGGAAGAAGCATTAACTAAACAGTACTAAAAAGAACTGGATGAAATATCCTTAGACATAGACAGTGGAACAAGAACAATCTACCCCTGTAGATTAAATAAAAGTTTCAGTTCAAAATTCCTTGAAGGTTACTCAGATTGACAGACAATTGAAGAGGAGCACAATACAACAGCTGAAACATTAATATGAGAAGAATGTGAATTTATTATAAGTCACACAATCTGATCTGTTTCTCAGTAATTAAATATTCCCATGTATAATGTAAAAAAAAGGTGGCATTACTTGATGTCAACAAGCAACTATCCCTTTGGTAAATAAGAAGATCAGATTCCTAATACATTGCTGTTTATTTCATGGTTGTTTTCTTTGGAGATTTTTATTTTAATGATTTGAAAAGCAGAACTTTTTCTTACATATGACAATTACACAGACAAAAATATGAGAACTCATGTAGGAAATATAATCAATGCAATCGCAAATTTCCTTAAATTCAGTTGTTAATTTTTTGATGGTATATGTAAATTGATAAAACCATTCAACCCTATAAAATAAAAGAGGCGAACAAAGATTAACTAAGAAAAAAGTTTATATTATAGTAAATGTTTCAATCTATAGGAAGCAATGAAGGTTAAATGTGTTGTTTGAAGATTATATACAATTTAAATGATCTGGGTTAAATGATTGTTTCCCCCCTATAAAGTTCCACTCGGGGAGTCAAATGAAATGCGTGGTATAAGTTGGTGCTTAGTGCTGCTGCCAAATGACTAGAATAGAGAACAAATTGAAAAAAAAATACATGGTTATAAACTTAAAAACATTGAAATGTTTGAAGTAGAAATGAGGGAAGAGAATAAGCCCTTTGTGATAAGGCCAAATTGAATTGGCATAACGTTTACAACATTGATGCTTAAGGAAATATTTTAAATAAGGAAACAAAGAAATAGTAGTGAGTTAAGAATGAGGAAAGAGTGCATGCAAACAAGTGGATGAAGGAATAAATAGACCTCAAAACAAAAGCTGAAAGGATAAGGGAAAATCTTAAAGCATGATGCAGGTGAGAAAAAGAAGATATTAATTCTCATTGTGTTTAACATTTCACTTGATTAAATGCCTATGCTAAGAAGTTATTAACTCATTAACGCCCACCATCCCAAAAATGGGACGGGGGGGGGCATTAATAGTTTAGTGGTAGAAACCTAGGATTAATACTAGACTTTTATAAACAAAGTAATGGATTTTTTTTTTATAGAAACTTATAATTAATACTGGATCTTTATTTTAACTTTATTTTTAATTAATATGAGATTTTTTTTTTTTTTACTGTGGATATTAATAGGTTAAAGATATAAATATCTGTAATTTATACACATTCTGAGAGTATGTATTTTAAAAATCCTACCTGTGATATCACTGGTTATATAAACAAATAAAATAATTTGCAGTACATTTATTTCATCAAATAATTTCCCACAAATTTTTATGCTTTGGTATTTGTTGTGTCACTCTAATCATGACTGAATTAAAGTTTTCATGTTTCCTTAACAATTCCTACCTGTGATATCACTGATTGCATAAATGGATAATTGACGAATCAAATACAAAGAAAATTCTATTTCAATAAAACATAGAATTTGTTATTTACACTTTTAAATACAGTAGAATCCCGCATATCCAGACATGATTTTGATGTGTATATTTGAACTATTTGGGTGATATGTAACTGATTTGAAATTTCTATTTTTCAGGAAATTTAATTTGGATAATTGCTTATGTTTATTTCACCTTAATGGCTTGTATTGGTGCAAAAGATGATGGGAATAAAAGGAAAAGAACAACTTTGAAGTTATGGCAAAAAGTGAAAAGTTTAAACAGACTAGACGCTGGTGAAAGTTCATTGTAACTAATGGCTTAGTTCAACATAGGAAGGTCAACATTGTATGATATAAAATCTTCCAAAGAAACTATTTTCCAGCGTCCACACTGTCACAATGAACAAAGAAATAAAAAACATGATTGCGATGAAATCTGGACTGAAAATGAAAAAACTATCGAAAAGTTTATCAGTTTTATAGAAAGAAAGCCAGCATTCAGCTATGACGATTGCGATAATGCACACAGAGTTAAAAAGTGTTTTGTTTAAAAAATTTTAAGAACAAAAGCAAAATGAAATGTGGGAAAAGACATTAGAAGAGAAAGAATCATCATGTAACTGATTAAAAAATCCTTGTTACATTATTTGTTTTGCATATGTGTCGTACTTAATTTAATGTATTTTCATTAACATTACATAATTTATTTCATTTTCCTTAAAATCAATTTCACTCACCATTAGCTTATTTTGTATATAATAAAACATTGAAAATAAATGTTAAACCTGATTTCAGTTCTTTTAATTTAATCTAAATACAACTGCTCATATCCAGACTTTGAAACTAATTCCTAATATCCAGAAGGCCTTCTTAGTCCGGTTGTCTACTGTAGTATCATATTTAATTCTTTTTTTTTTTTTTTTAAATCAATTCACCCTAAGCAAGGTGATAATGCCTATTGAAGGAAAAAGTAAATAGTAATTAATATTACAGAGTTCAGGTGGAGACGTTACATAAGAAAATACGGATAGAAAAAATAGAAGGAAAAATAAAATAAGTTAAAATAAAGAACAATGTGGGAGGAGGACAGTTGTGTTCTGGGGATGCAACTCATATACAAATTTATAGAGGATCGATTAAAAAAAACTTTCACGATTGGTTGAACAAAAGCAACAAAGTTATTGGTGTTTGAATACTAATTTTATATTCTATTTATGTCAGAAGTTTGGCATTGAGACATATTCACTTTTATTGAAAGAAAGATTTTTCTATGCCAACAGAATCATTACTAGATATAGACCAGCAGTGTGAATCATGACAGTCATGCCAGTGTGTTTGAGGGAAAATAGAAAAATTGCTACACCCATTAAAGAAAAGCATGTCATTACTTTTAGTATTTGCTAAAGAAAAGAAAAATATATTGATATTCCCACTCTTTCTAGGTGTTTGCAATGTTGTTATTTTAGCTTTCTTACCATTTTACAGAGTCTACATTTTCAAGTCAGAAACCCCATTCTAATTTGAAAATGTGTTCTACTGCAGTAGCATAACTAGTCATTTATCTTTTATAGCTTTCATGAGATTTTACAACAAACTTGGTACCTGACATGATTAATTTCTATATTAATGACTATCAAAATTAAGTCTTTGTTTCTGTAAGAAGTCATGATTGGTGTGAAACTTTACACATTTTTGTTAGTGTTTTACATATTGAAGCCAACCTATTCTCCAACCTCCATCAGGTGAATAACTAAAGGATGCAGTATAAATACAGTTACAAAACCCCTGAAAAATTTATTATATCAGCATACAGTTTTAACAGTAAGCAAGTATTAATCTGTTAACATCAAAAATATCATTTTATATGGTTCCTTTTAACCTTTGAGAAAGTCACTGATGGTAGCACACAGTTTCCATAGGTATTTTTGTCTAATAGTTCTAAAAATTTCAGGTGGAGTTGGTCTGTTTTATGTTGCTCAATTACATACTCTCTTTTAATTTTGATGGGTATTGTTGCTAGCAAATAAAAACACTTTGAAAAAACAAATAGTGTACATTGTTGGATGAGTATCAAAACATAAACAACAATTTAATAACCAAAAATTTAGAAGTAGAATTCATTTGGAATTTTATAACAGCATTTTTTCAAATTAAAAATAATAAAAAAATAAATGACCAACAAGAACTAAATTATCATGAAGATGGCTGCAGAACCGAATAGTTAAATTTAAGAAAAATCGGACAGTCCTCAAGAAACAACTTGCCACTCAAGCAAAAAAGTCAATAGACTAAAATCATTCTGATCTGCAACAAGTTATACAGGTAGAATTGATCACTGGATTTCTGAACTGTCTGTATAACAGAACAAGCATGAAGCACAGAAAATGACTAGTATAAAGTTGCTCATATGAACAGCCACATTATTCCATACTAGGCTGTGTAATTCTTTTTGCTATGTCAGTCCTATCAGTAAATAAGTTTCTTTCTTTTTTTTTAACACTAAGATAATAGTGATATTTTCACATTCAACAAATTTCATAGTTGTCTTGATCATTCTTCATATAGGCCCCAAAATGTTTTGAACTGCATAAATATATAAACAAATGGTGCAGCCATTAGATTTACCCTATTCCCTAGGATACAGAATAATATGGAGGTGATTAGATGCCAGAATTAACTGTTTCAACATGTTTGTAAAACAAGTATTTGATTCACCAGAATAAATTTGGAGAGCTGATATTAAAGATATCTTTCAGTATAAAGGATAAACTTATTTTCATTAATGAAAGACCTTCAAAAGATACTCATGGCACTCCACTAATAACTGCAGACATCCAGACATCTTTTATCAATATGTAAACAGGATGAAGATAAATTCTTTTAGAGGTAAACATTTATATACATGCAAAAAGAAGAGATAATCAAGTGCATCAGTGAACATATATATTTCCAGACAAAACACAACATAAATGAGATAGATAAAAATGTGCCAAGATAGAAAATACTTCAGAATAAATAGACAGGGATGAATGGGAGGGGATATATATAAATAATGGTAGATATATTTAATGATTGATCCCTAAATCCTGATATGCAGGAGGTCAGTGTAAAATCTAAGGACAATGTTCAAAGTGATAATATACAAGCCAAAAGAAAATGATACCACAAAGCAAATGGTGACATTTTCACATTCTTGAAAGAAAATGTTATAAAGTAAAAATCTCGAAGGCTGGCCATTGCAAATGTTACACTGATTTCATTCAGTGAATTGGAGTTATCAATAGCAGATCATGTAAATAAGAAAACTTTAAGACAAATGTAAAGAATTTGCATACATGTACATTGAGAAACATTTCTCACTTGGTACAAAACTTCTGTTTTAAACATATCAGCATGGGGAAAAAAATTACTCGCCTCCTTACACAGAATGCGCTTTATTATTTCAAAGCTAGCATACTACCCATCAGACATGAAGTGATGACTTATGTAAGGATCAGTACCTTTGGTTAAGATGAGAGCATTTGTGGGCCATGTGAAAAGGAACAGACACTACACATTGATTTTAGACAGAGTTGCCAACCCATATGTAAGTAATTCAATAAGTTTTGATAGTACTTATATATATATATATATATATACACACACACACACACACACACACGAATTACTGAAACATTGAGAACCACAAAAAAAAAAAAAAAAAATAAATAAATAAATAAAAAAGAAACCAGGTCTAAACCATCAGAAATAAGAACCATAAAGGAACTTCTACCATAGCCTAATAGGATATAAATTTCCAGTAAGAAAACACACCTGGAATAGCAAATGTGTGTGTACATAAAATATTGCACCCTCATCAGAAGAATGCCATTAATTCATTGATCACCACACAATGTGCACGTATGAACCCAGTCCAGCCTCAGTCTTGCATGATTGTTTGCACATGTGACACTTGAACTTATGTCCCTTGTACATATATACAAGCAGGTGGTGATTAACCTAATCAAAAAGGGATTTAAAAAAAAAAACAAAAAAAAAAAAAAACATTCAAAATGAATTGGGTCTGGGCCAAGAACTTTTCAGCACCCAGATATATAAAAGAAAAGAAAAAAAAAAAAAAAAAAAAAAAAAAAAGGTGGGGAAAGGGATATTTGAAGCTTCAGTACTGAGCTCACATCTAAAACAAGTAAAAGCAATTACAAAGATCAGATAACATAAAAGGCTTCCGACAAGTGATTTGCAAAAAATAAATAAAAAAAATCTTTTTGAAGGAAATCAACTGATGTGGTCTCCACAGAATATCAAAAATCAACAAAGGCTATGAAGGAAAACAAAACTAAAGAATCTCTTAAAAGAAAAATAATGCCAGGATGTTTACTGCATGAATTTGCATCAGTCAATGTCCTAGCAGTTGTTGTGCAGAGGGGGAATATGAGTATACATACAGAGATACATAGTTATGCGTGTTAAAAAAAAAAAAAAAAAAAAAAGGGTAGAAAAGGTTTTCTTGATTGCAATTAACCAGAATTGCATATCAAATGCACACACAACAGTGATGTTTATCAGCCTATGATTCTATAACACAGTAATAGCTTCTTTTTCAGGTGAAAAATGAACTAGAGACAGTATGTGTGCACAATTAGCGTAATGGCTAACAGCTCAAATTCCAGCAAAGTTCATTACATACACACAAATACCCTAGGGATAGGCATTAATCCATCTCTTTTCCTCTCTATCTATGGGTTAAATAGCTGGGTAGACTAGGTTATCTTTCCTTGGTTGGCAACCAGTGTAAGAGCATGAATGCTTATATATATATATATATATATATATATATATATATATATATATATAGCCAAGTGGACATTCAAGTCAACACTCAGAGGTGACAGACTGTTTCATACTAAACGCAATTGTCAGGCCACATGCATTGTGTTTTTTCTTGACTTTATATATATGAATCAGTGATGCATTGTGGGTAGTATATTCTAAAGGTTATTTTGGAGGGAGTGGTTAGTTAATTTGTTTATTATTTACTTTATTTATTTGGATTAATTTATTTTACTTGTTTTTGTTTATTTTTATCTTATTTTTATTTATTCTTTTCAGTTTTCGATTTTTAAGTGATGTAGTAAAAATTTGTTTTCATGTCTGCATTTTGAGATGAGTTCTGATTGTTTTGGTCTGGAAAGGTAATTATCGCTATTTTTTCCTCCAAGAAGAGTTTGCAGTTTTTGGATTGATTGTTGTAGGCTGATATTCTTTTCCTTATCATGGAAAAAGTTGAAACTTTTCAACTTTATCATACATCCTTCCCCTATATGAAATAATGACCAAATACTCATTTCTGAGCACACTGGTCTGCTAGGATGGCTAGCCAATCTTTGTTGCAGATGCCTGTTCAGGCACATTTGAGTTTGTTTTGTTTTTTTCAACACCTACTTGTTATTTATACTGCAACTATGCAAAGTGGACCTTAGTTAAAGTTTATGGGAAAGCACATAATTTGGCATGATCAACAGTTTGAACAACACCAATGAATTCAAAACCCTCAGTCACAATGACTTCATGCTAGCACAATCATCAATGGCCCTGAATAGTTCTGTCTACCCAATTTCACTCACAAGGCTTAGGTCAACCACTGAAGTGGTTTCCACATACTAACATCAATAAGATAAGGTGAGATTTAAGCCTGGGTTTCATGGTTGATAAGCAGATATACAGGTTGTGTAATGGATAGGGATTTGGAATGAGGAATTGGAGAGCCGATTTTGAATTCAGTCAGGTTCATTACATTCACTTATGCACAAATACCTTAAGAAATGAATAAATCCATTTTGCCCCCAGCTATGGTTAAATAACAGGACTTGCATTTGGAAAAAGTATTATTTACAAAATATTAGAATCTTAAAAAAATTCTTACAATCCAAAATATGTTTTAGCTTTAAATAACCTTATGCACAGATATATATATATATATTTCAATTAAAGGTGCAAATTATAATTTATAAATTCATGAATCATTCATACAAAAAACAAATATAGAGGTTAATGATTTAAATGGCAAGAATACATCTTCGCAACAATATAAATAAGATACATCAACTCCGAACCTGTATACGAATGATATGATCCCTGTTCATAAATTCCAGTTGCATAAGGTCTTTTAATTTTTACAAACTTTCGTCTGTTCCTACAGACATCCTCAGGTATGGAAATAGATTTTGTTCTTGTTTTTACTTCTCGGTAATAAGAGGACAACAAAAATAGAGATGTAATCCGAAAAAATGCTATGAGAAATGTGTTATTGTTTTGGAACGTGCGGTCGCAACGATGAGTTTGAATTTAAACTTTAAGGTTGTGCATTTTTGTACAAAAGAAAAATTCTTTTTTACTGGTAGATTTTCCATCTATGTGGCATGAACTATATTGTTCAATATTTACAGTAATGTCACACTTATTATCCGAAAGTTGCATGTTGCATCAGTTATTTTAATTTCAATTAAGGGTGCAAATTATAATTTATAAATTCATGAATCATTCATACAAAAAACAAATATAGAGGTTAATGATGTAAATGGCGAGAATACATCTTCGGAAACAATATAAATAAGATACATCAACCCCCGAACCTGTATATGAATGATATGATCCCTGTTCATAAATTCCAGTTGCATAATTATTACAGAGAAGTAAAAACAAGAACAAAATCTATTTCCATACCTGAGGATGTCTGTAGGAACAGACGAAAGCTTGTAAAAATTAAAAGACCTTAAGCAACTGGAACTTATGAACAGGGATCATATCATTCATATACAGGTTCAGGGTTGATGTATCTTATTTATATTGTTTGCAAAGATGTATTCTCGCCATTTAAATCATTAACCTCTATATTTGCTTTTTGTATGAAGGATTCATGAGTTATATATATATATATATATATATATATATATATATGTATGTATGAGGAAGAGGTTATGGTAGTTCCAACGAGAGAAAAGTGTGTATATTAAAAAGTAGAGAGAAACCGCAAAATTTTTTGTTGTAATGTGGATTTTTTTTTTTTTTAAAATATGCTTTATTTTCCATAATTTTGCTACACGAGTTTCCAGTCTCGTGACTGTCTTCAGGCAAAGGGTGGAGATTTCCACATATTAAAAATAATTAATTTTTTTCTTAGGTTTTTTGATGTTAAATATTCTCGATAGGAGACATTCTCTTGTGTGTTGGTGACCCAAATGTCTGCCAGTCAAGGACACCAGTCCATTTTGAGTCTGCCAGTCAAGGACACCAGTCCATTTTGAGTCCATATTTATGTTAGTCTATATTTTCTTTAAAAGTATTAAGTAGACATCTGAAAAACGATATTTTAAGGCTTTTTGGGGATATTTCAATAATTTTATCTAACAATTTATTTTTCATATTTGATATTTAAAATAAACAATTTTATACTTGTGTATTTTGGCATCAAATGTATTTTTAGCAATAGCAATTGGTTGTGATTATTTTAGACTAGCATATGGTTATAAAAAAATACAACCTGTTAGAAACTTTAATTTGGTTAACATAGGTAGAAGGTGTAGGTATATCACTGGTGATTTGACATTGATCCAACCATTGATCTTTGGTACCAATTCAATAAAAGCAACAGCAATATAAGACATGCTCGCAGTTCAAATCTCATCAGCAGCTACTAGTCTATTTTTTATCCATGCAGCTGACAAAAATCTTAAAAATAGTCGCCATAATGTAACAACCCTCACTGTTAAAAAACATTTTTATTACCCTTCCTTTTATGATTATTTTATCTATTTCAATGCCTTTCTGTCCTTCCTTTCTATTGTCATTTGATGGATATAGGTTGGAACATTTGTATCTATTGCACACACACACACACACTTATAAACTATGGAATTTCTTGTATTGGATGTGTTACTTTGAATGATTTGATCTAATCAGTTTATTTACTACTATTTCTTATTTCTTCTGAACAAACACACTAAATCAAATTCAACAGATCCCAAGCTGGGAAAGGAGTGAGGAATCAACACTTACATTAAATTTGCTTTTTATCATCTTGTATAAAATAGACATATATATATATATATATATATATATATATATAAGAATTACCTTTTTTCTTTTTAATTCAAACAGCAGACTCCTTGAAGGATGGATAATTTCAAGAAACTTTAAGTCGGGGAAAATCAAAATTCATATTTACAGTTAAGTAATTGTTTTTATATATATATATATATATATATATATATATATATATATATATATATATATATCAATGCTCTATTTTTATTATTATTCTAATATTGAGCACTATATGAAAATATCTACTTCTCTTTTGAACTATTAGAGTCTCACTCTATCTATCTCTCTCTCTCTCATATATATATTACAGTGAAACGGTACTGTTTGCAAATGACATCACACACACACACAAACCTTTAGTCATAGGTGGTCTGTTGAAGCCAATTGTCCATAGATGGGAAGGGATTATTTTTGAGTTATAAAACCAATATAGTAACTGCCAGTAGTTATGATCATAATGTAAATACAATAAACATGTGTGTGTGTGTGTATATATATATATATATATATATATATGGCATAAATAAATATATACTGAATGTAGATATATTAATCAAAATAACAAAAATAATAGGATTTCTCACAGCTACTTTCTCATGCACTAATGAATCATATCCATCATATCTGTCTTTGTTTACAATTGAAAGGGCTGTCACTGCCACCAAGTGGTCACTTTGAGAACTTGTGCTGCTAAGACCACAAATTTTGAAATACATCACTGACGATTTGGAATTTCTTTTTCTTGCAGATTTTTTATTTTTTATTATTTGCCTGCAGATTGTGTCCATTGCATTTGAATTCTGTTGATGGAGGGGGGGGCCTAGATGATAGGTTTGTCTACACACAGACACACACACACATATATATAAGATAAAACACACAAGCAAGACTGCCCAGGTTAATTTTAATTTTTTAGGAATGTACTTTTCAAACAAATGAATACATGTCTGGCAGCCAATCTCAAATCAGAAAATAATAAACACAAATGAATTTTAATTTTATTTTCATAATTCCAATTTTTCTTTTACCAGGAAATTGTTCCAAGATCATCTCTTCATTGAGCAATATGGACTGTTCAGGTAAGCATCAAACTTTACTAGCCAGAATGGTGTGTCTTAATATCACATGATGTTTTTTCAAATAAAATCTTGCTTATCCATCACCCAAAAGTACTACACTAGCTTGCCTTTCTCTTCTGAGACCACCTTCATTGTTTAACACAGTCAAACAACCGTAATGCATTTGCTTTACATCAAAATCTCTCTGTACTTTAATACAAGAAAAAATGAAACAGATTTACTTGATGTAAAAAGCTTAGATAACCAAGCAAGGTAATTTGGATTTTACAAGCATACCAAAAGTACTAAGGGATCTTTCTCCTTCCCCCATTTAGGAGGAATCCATCATTATGAATGGAGAGAGTGAGTTTTGAACATAAAATGTTGAAAAGAAAGAAGCCAGGTGTCTGGATGTTTATCCAGGGGAGAAACACAGAAAAAAAAATATCAACCTAAAGTAAATAGAATTATCTTGAGAGTTTGGGTGTTATAAGAATTGCAGAAACCAAATGACTATCCAACAGAATCCAGATAGAACTGGATAGAGAAATGATTTCTTTGGAGTCAAAAATGATAGATTAACGTTGTCAATCATTCATTTTCCTCCCATTGGTTCGATGGACAGATGATTCAAAAGAGTGAAGACATGTCGGAACTTTGAAATTGCATAGGATGCCAGAAAAATTATAATTTGATAAGACAATGTTAATTAATCAAATGAATCTAGTTGATGACATAGCCAGTATGAACCCACCCTAAGAGTGGTTGTAAAAGGTTTTTCAACTAATAGTTAAGTAGGAATTCAGTCAAATATTAAAACCTGGACAGGGACTTTTGAACAATCCAAATTTGGAGAAGCTTGGAAAATTAAGGGTTTTTGATAATAAATCATTAAATTCAGACCATCAAATTTTGGTCCTTGAAACAGTTGCTGTCATGGTCTGAGTGTCAGTGAAGACACTGCAAATTGACAACCCCATTGTAACTTAATCCACTGTCCCTTGCAAGATACTGCCTGAGAAGTGTTGAAGAAATTTTCTCCAGTTTAAAATGTTTTGTTTGCAGACTAACGATCAAGAGGAAGAGTTGAAGACCAGGTTTTGAAGATCAAATTTATCTGCAGGCCATCAAACCAAAGTTCCCTGATTGAATTATTGAGCTATCAAATATCAGTTTTGGGCATTGTCATTGTGTGATATATTACGAAAATGTTACTAACTCACTAACCAGTCATAGTTATTGAACCACAACACTACAAAACTTATAATTTGTCTCCTTTGTTCCTGAGGAGGTTTCAATCAGCTTCATCTAAGACTTCTTTAGATCAAAAAGTTAAGCCAAACATAGTTGGGGGAGGGGAAATCAACCAGCAGAGTGTGACTCCTAGCTCTTGGATATATTGAAGAGTAATTTTATAGGTTACAAGAGAAATTTAACCATGTCTGTAACCATGGTAATGAGAGAAAGGACATAATTTGTAAATACTATACTAACAAATTCTCTCCTGAGAAAGAGATCTTAATAAAAAATTTTGAGAATTTGAAGAACAAAAATGAATAGAGTACAAACAGCTGAAGTATCTCTTTGTATAAAAATGTTTAAACAGCAGCTAAGATAACCTTCAAAGCAGACAGTAGAAAGGGAAAGTATTTTATTTTTTCAGTCAAATTTCCCAAAAATAAAAAATGTACAAGTTATGATTATTGAGTGAAAAAATAGTTGAAGCCCCAAAGAAACTATAACCTATCTCTTTTTTTTTATTTATATATATATATATATATATATATATATATATATATATATATATATATATATATATATTTAAGCGTTTCACCCCAAGGAGGCCAGGAAGCCACTAGCACACAAAGGGTTACAGAGAGTTGGAGCAAGAGCAAAGAAGAGTGATAGAGGAAAGGATGAAGAGAAGGATAGGAAATAGATCAAAGCATCTGGAGACGTCGGTTGACATTACATTTGAATAGTTGGAGATTATAGCTATCAGGAAAACTAGAACTGGGGAGGGAGTTCTACAGGTGAGAAGTGCAAGACATGAAGCTATTGGAGTAGAAGAGACAGCTACATTTAACAGTTTCAACAGTGAAAGGGCGAGAGCAAGATGACAGCCTAGTTGAACGCTTAAATTCATGAAGTCTGGGAACCAGCAAAAGCAGCTCATCGGAGCAGTTACCGTGAAAATATTTGTAAAAAAGACAGAGGGAGGCAACAGCACGTCTGTGATATATAGATATATATGTATGTATGGGCACATGGCTGAGTGGTTAGAACGTTCGCTTTCTGGCCATGAGACCCAGGTTTGAATCTCATCATGGTTGATTTGTCAGGAAGGAGACTTCCTGATGTTATCAGTCTGGAGGGGGACGATCCCAGCATGCAGCACCTTTGGAAAGTGCCTGAAGGCCATATCACAGCTTGACCCAAGACTTGTGAGTGTAACTGGATAGACGGAACACTCTGAGGTCACCGATAGCTGTGCTAGCACGAAGCCACAAGTCATTGTGACTGAGGGCGTGAGTGTGCTGGGCTTGTTCAAATTGTTGATCATACTAGATAACATGCTCTCTCCCAGAAACTGTAACTAAGGTCTGCTCAGCATAGTTGCAGTATAAACCACAGGTTGGCTCTGTGGCTGTTGAGCAAAGACAAATGTGGCTGAGTGAGCGTTTGCAATAGGGATTGGCTAGCCGCCCTAGTAGATGGTATGCTTGAATATGAGTGGCCAGCTAGTGTGTGGGTGTGTGTAAATGCCTCTTTTAAATAACATACAAATTGGTTACAAATTTTTCTATATGTTCATGTAAAATTCTAACATACTTTAAACTCTTGCTTCCTTCCAAGCCTTTTACACTTCTTAATTTGTTTTATTCCCTTCCCCAAATCATAGAATACAGACCCATATAGTTTCAAGTCATTTATTGTGTGTGTGAGAAAGAGGGCAAGAGATCTTAAAAGCTTCTTCTCAGAGTGCTATGAAAGCAAGACTTTTCTTTTTGATATTAAAGTCAATTGGTAAATAATTCAAGTTATGGTGTTTCAAGTTATCTTGGGATAAGAAATCCAAAGATATTCTAGTGATGTGAACCACAGTATTGTCATAGAAAAAAATATCATGAGAAATATATCTTATTCTCAGTAAATTCAATATTCTTAGAAACCACTGGAGAAAAACTGCAAAAGAAAAGTTATAAATAATAATTTTAACTTAAAAGATTAATACAATTCAATATACAATTCTTTTGATCCTATTGCATATATATATATAGTATACTTTATATGGAAAAAAAAATAGCCATTATGTCTGGAGGGAGAAAAAGATGTTTTTCATAAGATGTTTGTATGAGAGTGATGTATTGTGATTTTTGTATCTGCAGACAAGTTTCATACTCAGACAAGATAGAAAAATTGATCTCAAGAATTGAATAATAGAAATAAAATTTTTCTTTTCTGAGGGTATTTATATTTCACATCTTTTCTAACCTTTCAATCTTTGAACTATATACACACACATTTTTCTTTCAATTTAATCCCACATATATACAATATTAAACTGCAAAAGCAAATATAAATTTGAAATAACAAGAGCTACAACAGACTTTCACTAATTCAGTTAGTACTTTTATGATCCTAAATGGTGTATGGTTAATGTAGGGCTATCTGTATCAAGGAGTGGGTGTTATTTTTACTGATACAATTTTGCATTTCCACCAGGGCAGTTTTCTCAATATAATCTTGCTCATGTTTCCTTGACTTCCATATTTTTATATAAATAAACATCCCTTTCTTAGCTTATACTTTCTTCCTTTCTTATCAAAGAAAATACTATTCTCTGAATTATTTGGAGGACAAGTATCATCTTTGTCATCATTTGCTACAATCCAAACAGAAATGAAGATATTAGTTAAAATAATTATTAAGAATTTTGCATTTTTGAACTTCATAAATGATAGACATGAACTAGACAAACATGAACTACCAACATTCAAATTATAAAAATTAAGAGCTCTTTGGATAAAATCTATGCCCGCCACATACTAATGAGTATAACACTTTCCTATTGCTATAATAGCCTGTTCTGTCAGTTACACTTGCATTACTTCCTGGCTACTGATACACTGTTTCTTCCTAATTTGCAATGCACAATATTTATGTACAGTTCTGAAATTTGTTCATATAAATTTTAGGACTAAAATTGCAAAACATGTTTTTCCTACCTACTTATCTACCTACCTGTAATCTATAATATTATTCTATTATGGTCTATGTAAGTAAAATGTTGGTGATGCCTTTCAAGAGTAAGTAATCAATGAACATTTATTAATTAAAACATATGCGGTTGTTAAAATTATAAAAAAAGGGGGTAACAAATGAATAAACCCCAATATTTTAGGGTTTTAAATATGACACCCTATTAATTTATATTATTTAAAAATTGGCTTAATACTTTAAGTCCTTAATTCAGCAGAATCTATTGTACCACACAGACTTTCTAAAAAAATCCTAACCAAAAACCTTGTAATCCTTTGAATTTAAACTCAAACTTTGAATTCGAGTTGAATGATAATGGCCTAAAACTAATCCAAATTAAAAGAAAAACTAATTTCCATACATAAACATTTTAGGCATTTTAAAACATTGATATGTTTTTCACAACTCATCAAGCCACAATTGCATATGAAAATTTAGCAAATTTAAAATTATCTTTAAAATCCAACATGTTTGACAGAGGTGTTTCAAAGTCTTGTAAATTTAAGACTTAATTAACTGGATTTTATAAAAGTAATGCTTACCTTTTACATAAAACATAGCAAAAATAATGTTCTATTAACACACAGTAGCCTGTGAGATCAAAGAACAAAATAGAAGCATACAATCAACACTGTATCCATTTTTTGCACAAACTTAAAAAAAAAAAAAAAACACTTCTTACAGGTTTCTTCATATAAACTGGGGTCTTAGGAGAACCCCTAACTATGAAAAATATATCAAATACTTAATTGTAGAAGTGTTAGAAACTGATTTTAGCAGTCGGTTACTTCTTGGGTTATCGATTTATTATGAATTTCTATTGCAAACTGAACAGACCCCTAACACCAAAAGTACCCAACAGAAATAAACTATTTGTAGATTTCATGCTTTTTCATGGCCACGAATTAACCTGATCTGAGGTTATTTTGCAAATAAAAACTTTATTTAAGACCGTATGCCCACCTACCTTTTCTACGTATAGTATATAGCATATAGTATCTAATTAGTTTGTTTTTTAAATTGTAGTCATATATTTTAATTTATTACCTAATTTACAACTTTCTTTTAAAAATCTGGTTGATTCTTTTTTTAAAGTTATTTGAATTTAATTTTCTAGTGAGTGTCATATTGCCTTTGTTCCATTTCAAAATGAAGATTGACAATATAATGATAGGTTTGCCTTTTAAAAATCTTTAGAATAAATATTGAATTATGAAGCAAGAATTTATGATTAAGTTGGTCAATAAATATTGTCAAATCTCTGAGAATGAGGCATATTAATTTGGTGAAATATTGCAACACTGTAATTGGGTAGCCCACATAGAAAGGAAAGGTGTGAGATTTTATCTCTATTTCAAGCGTTTTATTTTATGACCAGCAATAAAGCCTGTGAGACCATGGTGTTCAAAGGGATCAACGACTTGATTGAAAAGGAATAAAAAAAAAGAAAAGCAAAAAAAAAAAAAAAAAAAAAAGAAAGAAATGAAAACTTTTGGGAACAAGCAACAACAAAACTGGACATAGAGGATTTCCAGACATAGGTTTATACAGTTATAGTAGGGACTGAGTTGAGTCCTGGACTGCCCATTAATGGGGACAGGCTGTCACTCGGGTAGTTCCAATGCCATTACAGTTGCCAGCCAGACATTGTGATATGGAGATGAACTGAGAATTAGTAGGAGGAAAAGTTGATCTGCTAGACTAACATGGCAGAAGTTATCCAAGTGTCACCTACCTCCCCACCCAGACTATACAAGTGAAGCCCCAAAGAAAAGAAAAACAAAAACATCTAAATATAGCAGAAACCAGGTTCAAGTTCTCATTTCTTGCTGTGGTGTTTATTGCTACACTTTCCTTTTCTTGTGATATTGCAAACTTGGAATAAATGACTAAACAAAATATAGTGATAACCAACAACTCATGCAACCGTTGCTACTATCTCTACCTTACTATTTACAGAATCAACTGTATTGCTGTCATCGTGAGTGTGCTGCAAACAAAGAGCTATGTTGTTCCATTTGTTGTTTCTTTTGCTCTTTGTAGATGCCTGCATCTTTTTCAAGCTAAAATACTTGTATCTGGATATTTTCTTTTTGCTTTGTCCTATCATATATAAAATGAAATAAGTGAGAGTTTAAAGATGTTACATATGGATAGTATATCACCTGTAGAAGAACTTCCCATTCCAGCTGCCTGTTTTATTGTCTGCTGAAGACAGTTGCTGTTGTACAGAAAAAAAAAAAAAAAAAAAAAAAAAAATCACCAGTTGAGGTCCTTACACAGAAAAAAATATTTCCTGTTCCATTATATTATTCAAACAAGCCAATTGCTCACTATAACACAATAAGAGTTTGGTTCCAGTAGTTTCTAATAAATAATTTTCTTTGAATTCGAACAGACAGAGAAACTGTGTCCATCTCCTGTATTTAGACATGATTTTCTTTATTTTGGGATTCTTGAAGTAAATCTATTTTTCCTGTCAGTAACTGACATTTTTGTTCAAAAATCAGTTCCTTCTGTATCAAGCAAAAAAGAGAAAAAAGTATTTAAATGGTGACCTATGCTGATTTATAAAGGAATCAATTTTTCTAGCTTCTGA
>CAHIKZ030005024.1:3105000-3162500 GCA_903632075.3 Acanthosepion pharaonis | reverse complement strand
TGTTATTTAACCTATAACTGTAGCAAAAATACATGGATTCATGCTTTTCCCCCTCAAAGTATGTGTGAAAGTGAATGCAATGAACTTGGCTAGAATTTGTAATCAGCTTGCAGACCCATGCTACCCATGTCAAATTTTAAATTACATTTATATAAATAATAATATACATAGAAGTAATAGCTGGATATGCATTTCAAAGTAGGTCAGTCTGCTAGTTATTCCTTGTTGCTGATGTCTGCAGAGCCAACCTGTAGTTTATACTGCAACTGAGCAAATCTTAGTTACAGTTTCTGGGGGGGGGGGCAAAATCTGACATGATCAGTTGAACAAGGACAGTAAGCTCAAAGATTTTGTCACGATGACTTGTGACTTCATGCCAGCACAATGATCAATGGCTTCCAAACAGTTTGATCAACCCAATTTTAATCACGTGGTTTTGGTTTGGTCAACCTATGGTCGTCAGGCATTTCCCAATGAAGCTGGCCACTGGGATCATCTCCCCAGACTAATTTTAACAAGTCACCTCCCTGATAAATCCAAATTGACCATAGCATAGAACACCCATATTTTAACTATGCCAGCACTATACACACACACACACACACACACAAAAAAAATTATACACTCAAGTCATTTTTTTACCCAGAACTGTTTCATCTGAAATTTGTTTAAGATTTTTTTTTCCTGGTGTTGAAGTTGAACCATAAAATTAGTGAGCATTTTAAAAATTAAGTTTTAAATAAGAAGAGTAAAATAAACAAACAATGATTACATACAGACACAAACGAATTTTCATTTCTAAAAAACAAAGTCAGTTTTTTGGGAGGTTTTTTCTGGGATGAATATATACTCAAACTGCTTCAATAAGGATACAATTAATCAAACCATGTGTAGAACTGAAATAAGCTAATCAAAAATAGGATAATTTATTCTGCTGTAAGGATGAAATGAAAGGATTTAGCGGTTAGCCAGTGAAAAATACAAACTAATGTACGTTTTCACAATCAAAATATGCAGCTATGTAAAATAAAAATTACCATGTCTACATTTATTGCTTTTATTCTGAGTACATTGTATACACATACACACATTCAAAGTGGAATACATCAGTCACTGATGCATTCCACTAATGATCAGTGTTTTTGATGTCGTTCACTGTACTGAGTACTGTATTATTCTTTAAAAAAACGTGATTACAGCAAACAAACTATAGAACTTTGTAGTAAATGTGATGATGAGCAAATTGTTTTTCTTAAGTACAGCGTCTGTAGCTGAACTAAAAAGGACACGTCATAAATTTTTATTATCATTCATAGCCTCATATTCAAGCCAAACATTTTTGCGAAATCTTTCTTTCTTAAGATGCGAGGGGAGAATTTAAGTTTTTTTTTGTATATTGCATATGTTTTTAGATTTTTAAAGAAAAATAAAAAAGCAGAAAATGTTATTTAGAATCCCATTTTTTATAAAAATATTATTACTGAAAATTCAGTCCATAAAAAAAATTTCGTGAGAACTTGTCTAAAATTAGGGACATATCATCAATGCCGAAGATGAATTTGGGGTGAGCTGATATTGTATTTAAAAATTAGTTAACTCATATGATGATTTAACTAACATAAAAAAAAAAAATCATGTAGGATAGACTTTTTTTAAAAAATCTTAATCAGGTGTGAAAATGACAAATTTACAACAACAAATTGTACAAAAAAAACAAAAAACCTTGCTTTCAGCACGAGTTATATGGCAATTAAAAACGGTCCCAACATCAGACAATTCCTAAGCAGCTGAAGCCTTCAACTTCTTCTTAAAGGAAAGGGCTTTTTATGCCAGCTCTCTAAATTAATGACAGGGGTTATTTACGTACTTCCAATTCTTTGCAATTAAATTCATTCTCTAACTGATTATGATTGTAATTATAAATTTCAGAATACCGTTGAAATGAAATGTTTTGCAATTTGCATTCACGGAATATGAGATTAGATAAAAAATATTTTTAAGTTATCCGGTCGAGTTTAGATTGGGATATGCATCTAAAAACGTGATTACTTTATGTAAGATCACGTCGTAAAATCGTTTATTTTTTCTTTGGTTTAAACCGATCCTTAAAAAAATAATAGTACCACAAATTTAATTTTAATCGCTAATCATGGTGGGTGGGGTAAAAAAAAAAAAATACTTTAAATAAAATTCTTCGAACTATATAATGATAAAGAAAGAAGAGTTTTGTTCAAAGTTAGTGGTAATCCTTGCTGATATTTTCAGTGATTGGAATAAAAAATAAAAATCTAGATTCCTGACTAGAGTTTTTTTTTTTGTTTTGTACACGTTGGTTGTTAAAACTTTATGAATTTATTATATAACATTTTTTCTACGAATAGACTTAATTCCATATTTAAATTCATGAAGAGAAAAAAAAAACAATAATCATAACCAAATCATTAATGGAAATTGTCGGTAACTTAGTACTTTTTTGGCGGTGTGGGGAATGAATTAAATAAGCAGCCCAAGTCGGTCAGTAATATTATATACTACCGGTCAACAGTAAACAAAACAGATGATTTTTTTTTTAAAGAGGAAAAGAGAGAGTGGGCATGTTCTTTTTAGAAATTACAAAATCTGAAAGATTAAAGTTCATAAAGGTCCCAAAATGAGAGAATGTATGGGTCAGCCGGCAGCGAACCACGTGTCCTCTTCGTTAAGGGCGCAGAATCGGCCATTGAACATGGCTTCACTAAAACTACAGTGGAAGACATGAACAAGATTAAGATGACTCATGTGGCTAACTAATATATAAATGTATATATATATATATATATAAATAAATAAATAATGTATGTATGTGTGTTTTACCATGCATCAATGATGCCAAAAACTTTTTTTTTTATTATTTAAATCTCTTATTACTACGAAAAATGTACTTTATTTAAAACTTTTAACGGCTTCAGTCAGCTGTGTTGTGTACGAACCGGATGGTTTTCTTGAAGCTGTGCAGAAAATAGTTATTTTTTTCATAAGAAATCAAAACGAAAGATTGGCTTTAATTAAAAGATGCAGATCTGTTAAAAAAAGTTGGCATTTAAACTTAAGGGGGCGTGTTTGGTCATATGAGCTTTTTATCGTAAAATATACAAAAGAACCAAGTAAGCTATCATTTTACCAATTTTCATTCAGTGTCTTTTAAACGACCTCTCAACAAAAAAAAAAAGAAAAAAGGTACGAGTGTGTAAAGTTTTTTAATTTCAAATATGAAGCATGGCAAACATTTTAATTTATTTTTTTTTTTTAGATTTTATATATATATATATATATATATATATATTTTTAGATAAATATTTTTTTAATGTAGGAAAGCAGCATCACCGGTTTTAACATGAAATCAGATCCTAACTACTTAACTGGTCATTTTAAAAAAGGTATAAGTAAAAATTTAATGAACAGCAAAATTTAAATTTATAATGTGAGATATTTTCTAAACTTTAAAAAAATTGGATTCAATTTTATTTTTTATTAAACTAAACATTTTAGTGCATTGTTTCTGGTGTTTGGGTCGGCATTTTTCCTTCTATGTTTTCGAAGTGCCAGACATTAAAAAAAAAAAACCAAGTCGTTATTTTGAGATATAAATGTTCAGATATTTAGAAATAAGTAAAAATAAATAAATTTAAATACATACATTTTTATTTTATTTATTGATTCATTTGTACACGAGACAAATGTCTGCAGTGTCAAAAATAAACAAGCAAATTCTTAATCGTAAAAAATAATTTTACATTAATTATTTTTTGTAATAATCACTGTTCGCCGAATAATCAGAAAGACATTTTTCTTTAGTTTAAATAAAAATGCTTTCTTTTTAAAAAAAAAAAAAAAAATTGAAAAAAAAAATTCGTAAATCGGTTAGAAAGTTTGGGACTTGTCTTGAATTTATTTAAAAATACAGTAATTAGTACATTTTTACTTCTATTTATTAAAACGAAATTAGAATATGCGGCGAAATCAATTAAAAGCTGCATTATTTTTGTGAATTAAATGCTGAGATCGGCATGTCATGGTAAATGAACTTAAAAAAAAAAACATTTCCAAAGAGTTAAGGTACAAAAAAATAACAACAACTGGTTACAGTTATTATATACTAGGTAAGTAAAAAAAGAAACCTGTATCAAGAAATAAATCAACAAATTTAAAAACTTACTTCTTCTTCGTGTGATAACATAGATGGTGATGATGACATTTTCTGTTTTTTTATTTTTCTGTCTTTTTTTTAAAATTTTATTTTATGTTTTTATTGTGTTTGTTATTATTTTCCGCTTCCTTTTTTGACAAGTTACGACAGTTCATTTCAGAAGGGGTCCCCTCTTCTTCTATTTTTCTATCTTCTGCCCCTGCCGGTCTGTAGTCTTGGCCAACAGTGTTATTATTGGGGTGGAGTTTACGAAAAAGGAAAGAAGAGAAAGAGGAGCACCGCGGAAAATGTATTTCTTGTTTCTTTTTCTTTTCTTCTTTCCTTCCTTCTCTCTTTTCTTTCTTTCTTTCTTTC
Source organism: Acanthosepion pharaonis (assembly GCA_903632075.3). Taxonomy (NCBI): domain Eukaryota; kingdom Metazoa; phylum Mollusca; class Cephalopoda; order Sepiida; family Sepiidae; genus Acanthosepion; species Acanthosepion pharaonis. The sequence goes on along the minus strand of CAHIKZ030005024.1, from coordinate 3,157,960 downwards.
TTTCTTTCGTCGGGTGCTTTAATCAAGGTAGACACTTTTTATTTTTTCACTGATATCTATAATAAATTTAATATATATATATGTGTACGTGTGTATATGTATATACACAGCGAGAAATAGATAGCTTCTTCCCCACCCCCTATGTTTCTTTGGGTCCGTGTCTTAGCCTATCTTTCTTTCTCTCTCTCTGCCCACTCTCTTTCGTTTTTTTCTATCCTTCTCTGTATCTCTCTATCACTCTCTCTCTCTCACTTTTTCCTCGGCCTACATCCGCCTTTTTCCTCTTCCATTTCTTTCTTCTTCCTGTAAAAAGGCAGTTTGCATTTGCAATGTGTGATAATGACAATTGACTGAGAACATGGAGACACGTGGAGAGCGCCAAATATCAGCGAAGGGAGACACAATCGAGGAGGAAGAAGATAGGGGGGGGGGAGAGAGAAACCGGTACATTCGGGGGAGAGAAGGAATAGATTTGGAACTATTTTTATTTATTGTGTCCAGGATTAGTGGCTTTAAAAAAAATATAATTATTGTTATTATAACTGTCTGATCTCACACAACAGCCATAAAAAATGTATTTGTTTTAAAAATTATAAGCATTTACTATTTAATTAATCATGCTAAATATTATTGGGCAAAAAAGAAAGAATCCATGCTTTGATATTTGAACGAAATTACTTTTTCTTACTTTCTGGGCCTGCATTCGCCGCCAGCACCAATAGTTCATGTCTGGATAAAGATCAGGATCTTTAAAAATATAGATTTTTCAAAGCAGACAGATTGGAGCAAGACAATCTTCCTAAACATAATAATTTATTCCTGTAGTGTAAAGTGTAAACTCTGCAATGGTATGTTTGTCCTGTGTATATTCAAATGTGTAATTATTAATACACTGTGTGTCTGTAGGTTATCCATAGATACACTACTTGCAATTGTGGGATAACCTAATAAAAGTGTAATTTATCTAATTAAATGGTAAGATATGTCTGTTTCATGAGGGCTTAATCACTGTTATCAAAAGTTATCAGCCTGACTAAGAAGCTCTTCCAAAAGAAATCCTTTGGTCATTTGACCAGATTTTAAAAAGTGAACTGAAGTCAAAACTTTTCAGCAATCCCTCATATATATCTCACAGCTTGAGGCAATTGTATGTCTAGCCACACTGATAAGCTGTGAAACAGTCTATCTGTGGATGACAAATATATATATATATATATATATATATATACATAGGTTCCTGTTTAGGGTTGGGATTCTAGTTCCTTCTAAAGTCTTCTTATTTTCTTTCACTGTCAGTGATCTTAGTGGTGTTATCACCTTGCTTGGAGTGAATTGATATATATATATATATATATATATATATATGTATGTATATATAATTGTTTATTTGGGTGGCAATACCTATCTTATAAAAGTTTTATTAAAGACGATTGACAAGGTACTGCAATTAAGCTTTTTATTGAATTTTTCTTGCATTCATACAATTATTTTCTTTCATGCTGTGTTTGGAAAAAAAAACATTCCCGTGAATATAAATATACATATATAAAAATTTATATATTCAGTTAAAAAAAAAAAAGCAAACTCCTTGTGAATAGCCAAAAGTGCTTGGAACTATAGAACATTCGGACAGTTTTTGCACACTTTATGGCCAGAAAAGAAAATACTTGTAAGAATGCAAGAAAAATTAAATAAAAAGCTTAATTACGGTACCTTATATATATATCTTACTTATTATAAAACGCAGATTGTGCGTGTGTGTGTGTGTCTGTACGTTTATATATTGGATCAGATTTCCTACATTTTTCAACCGATTTCAACAAAACTTTACAGGACTGCGTAAAATTTACCTTGCGGTGGTTCTGACAGTGCCAAAAATTGGAAAAACACAATTGTTTTTGCACGAAATCAATTTGAAAACATGATAAAATACGATTCTGTCGCCAGAATGAAAGGGGGACAACTCATATCGAGTTATACTTATTATAAAACCCAGGTTGTTTGTGTGTGTGTGTGTGTGTGTGTGTGTTCGTTTATATATGGGATCGGATTACATTTTTCAACCGATTTCAACAAAACTTCACTTTTTTTTGGCAGGTAGTGTTTCTTATTGTCTTGCACACTTTTTCTTTTATTTTACATTCAGAATGCTTTAAAATTCCATTTACAAGACAATTGTTTATAATAAAATTCTATTCAATCAGTAGAGACTCATAACGATTGAAAACAATGTTTTTGTTTGAGTTTGACCAATTCGTACCCCCCCCACCAAAAAAAAAACTAATTAGGACATGCGTGTCCGTCAACTTTAAACAATAATCTTTGTCAATTTTATTTTTCAGTCTTTATGATGGTCGATACTTGATCTATCTCTTTTACTATTACATCACCGGGCAACGCCGGGCTCTACTGCTAGTATATATATATATATATATATATATATATATATACACACATACATATATATAAAATAAAATTCACATTTTATATATATATATATATATATATATATAAAGAAGGAGTGGATATGGAAACCAACACTGCAATGTAGTCTTCAGATCCAGTCTATATGTATGAGCACTCTATTTATTATATATATATTACTTCAAATTTTATTATCGTGGAGACTTTGTATTTGTCTATTTCACATACAAAGAATTTACTATAACAACATTTCAAGTAATATAAATGTCCAATATATATATAGAGAGAGACAGACAGACAGACAGATGTCATCTATAACCTGTCTATAAACACTCTATCACTGCCATTGAACACCATTCCCTATAATTATAGCAGATTTCAGACAAGTGACCTTGACTAAACAAGATTCAGCGTTATTCCTAAACAAAAGAAACTGGGAAGTTTTTTTTTTTTGTTTTTATCATTTCAAGCAAGGCAATAAAATATCTATCTGAGATGAGGTATTATGTATATTATTTACATTATTCGGACTATTGTCCTCATCTTTGTCACCATATTTATTACAATGTTTCGTCCGTTGTACACTCCGGTCTTCTTCAGGTAGTTGGAATGTCGAACTGAACCCTTTATTTAGCTCACTGGGGTAAACTGTTCTAGTTTCACGTGTCATGTTTAATGGATGTCAGTTATCAGTTATCTCCTGTTAATTTTCCCTCTGAAAGTTCTCCACTGCCTTAATCGGGTATTGAACTCACACTCTTTGTGTCCTGTCACTGGATTTAACTAATGCCTTTATCTACTGTTAAGGTGGTGGAGAACTAGGAGAGGGGAATTAACAGGAGATAACTGACAATTGACATCCATAATGTAAATAATAAGGCAATAAAAGCCACTCAGATACAAAGTGTTACTGAAAGTTAGAGGAACAGAATTTCAAGAGACAGAAAATAATTGACATTGAATTTAAATTTTTGAAAATTTTAGTTGACAGGAAAGCAGGAAGCCAGAAGAAAATTTCAAAAGTAAGAATTGCAAGAAAGTGTTAGTCTAGAGTTTATGATTACAACTAGCAGTTTCAACAGTGAAACAATGAGACCTAGCTGCCAATCTAGTATTGCACTTAAATTCAGGAAATCAAGGTACCTACAAAACTTATCAAAACAATTACCTTGAAAATAATTATAAACGAGGTAAAATGGAGCCATGTTATATGGTGGGAGAGTGACTGAAGCAGAGATGCCAGGCCAGGGCTAATAATATTACAGATTATTCTTTGGCTTTTTTCAAGAACCTTTAGACATGTAGCAGAAGTGCCAGACCAGATGTGGCAGCTATATTTGATGCACAGATGAATGGCAGATCTATAAATGTGCAAGATAGATTCTAAAGAGAAAGATTGTCAAGCACAACATAGTAAACTGACTTTCCTAGTAATTGATTCAATACAATCATTCCACTTCAGCCTGAGAAAGCACAGCGTGTTGCTCTCCTGGAGGTTAGCATCAGCAATGCTGATAGAAAGCAAAAAAGAGAGAGCAGTTTGATTTTTGAGATGTTAAAATTAACGAGTGACTTCCAGTTCAAAAGTGATGGTTTCCTGTCCCTCTGTTTCCTTTAATTCACTAGTGACCTATATACACAGCTCACTAAAGGAGTAATGGCACTTGGTCAGAAGATCACACTGAAGTATGAAACTGATAGTCACCATGAAATGTTGATTCCTGTGTGTTTTTTTATGGAGATGAAAAGAAACATAGAACTATTGAGCAAATAATCCTCTTTTTTCAAAGAAATATCAAATACCTACCACTCACCAGTAGAATAATAAATGATAAAACAGCATGTTTTGCTCATAAACTCTCTTCCAATTCTACTCTTGATTCATCTGGAGTATCTTTGCATGGCTTTCCACTTAGAACAGTCTCTCAATTGTGTGATATGCATATAACTCCATTGTTTCATCTATCATCTCTAGACTAGATCCTCACAAAGCATTTGAACTTGATGGTATCCATGCAATAGTCCTTAAGAAATGTGCCCCTGAACTGGCTCCTGTTCTCTCTAAACTCTACAATAAATACCTTGCAGCTTTCCGCTTTATTTGAAATCCTCTTTTGTAGTTCCACTCTTTAAGAACTCAGATGAACCATCTGATCCTTCTATCAGCCTATTAGCCTTCTACCTCTTTTTGGGAAAGTACTAAAGTCTCTAATCAACTCTAAATTGATTTAAACATATCATCGCACTAGGTGTTCTTTCAGATAAGCAATAAAACCTTTACTTCTCTATGTATTCTCTGTATTAACGATTATTGCTGAAAGAGTCTATCAAGCTTTTCATTTGAATAGTGATGTGTGAGCTGTTGCTTTAGATATCTTGAATGCATTTGACAGGATTTGACATACTGATCTACACAAGTTGAAAGCTTATAGTATTTCTGAACAATTTTTTGATCTGTTTCAATTTTTCTTATAAAATTACAAAATAAAAGTTGAGTTGAACAACCACTCTGCTAGATTTTTTTGCATTAATGCAGTTGTCTCCCAGGGCACTGTCCTTACACCTAAGTTGTTTCATAAATGACTCTACTGATGACATCAGTTCTCAACTGGATGTCTATGCTGATGACACAACTATTTACTTATCTTAATAGTAAATCTGATTGATTCAATAAGTTTAAATTGGCAGCTGATCTGAAAAATGACCTGCAATTGGTTGTTAATTGGGACAAGGAATTGCTTTTGGTTTTCAAAAATTTAAATGCAATGTCAATCACTATCTCCTGTCTTCATAATTCCTGTTCTTTTACTATTCTCTCTCCTTATGTCTTAGTGGATTTATTATCTTGCTTGCAGTGAAATGATTAAAAAAAGAAGTCCATCTGGGTCTTTCAACCTGCCAGTCCAGAAACACCTCCATATATCAAGGTCTTCTGTTACTTCTGTTAGTAAAAATAATGAGTTTGTATGCATTGCCGGCTTGCTAGGCCTATAACATAGCTTACAACACTTGGTGTTCCCCAGCAGTCACCCATCTGAATACTGACCAAGCTCAACATTGCTTAACTTTGAGGATCTGATGAGAACTGGTGTTTCATTGTGATATGGCTATCAATACCTACCACTGTTCACAATACTTCACAAGATAATGAAAATGATTTTTATCTTTATTTGAAAACAAAGAATCAATTTGGTGACCTGTGAAAAGAATCCTCAACAAGACACCATCCCTATAAAATCTTTTGACCAAATGATTAATTTTAAAGTTAACAGTTTTTGAATAGTTCTAAAAGTATGGAATTGCTTTGTTTTGTTTTTTATTTTTTTAAAAAAAAGTTATAATCAAATATATTTTGATCCAACCAAAAGTGGGCACTTTTCAAAGACAAGTGATAAACAAGCTTTTCTTGCAAATTGGTTGCTTTTGTGAGTTCAATCTCTACTACATTATTGAGTGGGTAGGGCAATGCAAGATTAAGCTTACCTTAGTAATTATCTCCAACCACTAACATTAGTACAATAACTCATCTACTTTAAAACTGTGTTGGTATCAAGTGATAAAAATATATTTCTAGCAATTTATGGAACTGAAGAAGGTCAGTTACGAGACAGGACAAACAATGTGAATAAATACATCAGATATCATAGTCTAATTTATATTTTCATTAATTTCACTCTAACCTAACGTATTGCAAACACTCCTTTATTTTATTAGGGTCTATTAAAAGTATTGTGATAATATTTTTTATTTTTTACGGTGTGGTTCAACCTCTACAAGGCTCGGGAGCCATCAGAGATAGAGGGTTACAGAGTAAGAAGCATGGTTTATGCAGATAGGTGGGGAAGATAATAGTTAACTCTAGACTTGAACAGATTAAGATTGTTGTGATTGGAGAAAGCATCCTCTTGGGAGTCAGTTCCATAGAGCAGTCATTCATGGGAAGAAGCTGCTTGAGAGGGACTTACTTCTCACCAATGGAATGAGGGTGGTTTGCTATAATGTGAGTGGCATGGCAGTTCCTAGCTATGAACGTTAGAACGGGCAGAACCAAGGAATGCAGTTCGTCTGAGAACTTTCCATGGAAGTAGTGATAGAGTAGTGAAAGGATTGCTACATTCCATCTGTGAGAAAGGGGGGTTGGGTTGTAGGGTGGAAATAATCCATCATACACAAGGTATGGGATTGATGTTGATGTATTGATATCTGTTTCCAACAGAACTAGGAGGTTGGGTTTGGACTCAAGAAGATGGAGTTCCACTTCTGGAAAGTTGGAACATAGACCCCTCACATTGGTGTAAGAGATATTATATATGGGGTCTACATTTTTGTTTTTTTGAGGTTGGGTTTGCTAATTTTGATCATTTTAATCGATTTCATGTGTAGATTGTATTTTGTTTGATAGAAGATGCATAGGTAGTGAGACAGACACACCCACAGTAGATGCATGCATAAAGAACCTGGATTGATTTGTGCAGAGGTATAGCTGTAATAGTACCCTTCATCATGGCATTGAGAGACCCCCACCAGAGACTACTGCACCCCAAATGTACATGATTCATCTACCCAGAAGTCAAGGCAACAGAACTCCTCCTTAGATCAGAAATATTGTACTGGCCAGAGACCTAAAGTATCAAGATAAGCTTGCTCATATATATGAGGACTAAAGACCCACTGGTGTGTGTGTGTGTGTGTGTGTGTGTGTGTGTGTGTGTGTGTGTGTGTGTGTGTGTGTGTGTTTAACAAATATCGCTGGAGGAGATGGAGGTAAGCATCTCCTACTCCCATTTGATTTAATATAATGGAAACAAGGTTACTTAGGTAGGAGAAAGCATAGGTAAGTTATCTATTAGTTACAACCAAACAAAAATTTACAGGTTTTTCAATTGTACATTAACTTAGCAAGGTAACAGAATAATAAAATTCAAACTTTGATATGGCAGGACCCACACCAATCATCTCAATTCAGATTAATATTTTCACCCCAAACATTGACAAAAAAGTAGTAGGCTTGGTGCAAGAGCATTGGGATGAGGTGTATGATTGGTTCAATGTATATGTACTAGTGTGAATTATGGAACTGAAAGCATTATTTACTATTAAGTTACAGCTTAGTGTAAGTTCAAATGTCTCCTAATTAAAAAAAAAATCTGTGCATAGAATTACAACTACACTTATCATAGCCACCAGGATGGAGCTAAAAGTTGCTTTGCAAATTCATTACAAACCCACTAATTAAGAAACAGAACTATAGTACACAGGATAATGTTATTCCAATAATTAAATGCATCAATTTAATATAAAGAGCTCAAACAATTACGGTCAGGAAGCTGGAAAGTAAATTAAGTTAAATATTTAATACAAAAGAAATTAAAGTAAACAATAAAAATAAGGAAAGAAAAATTATCAATAAAGGGACAAAGTTTGTAGAAATACTTGTGTGTAAAGTTATATCTGAATTCAATTGTTCTTATAATTTTGACTTTGCCATTTGCCTAGTTAGAGTGAGACTAGGTTTTCTTAGTGTTTTGGACTAGCGTCTACAGGGTGAGGTGGATAAATTGTCATCTAAATTAGGCAAAAATGAAAATAACAGTAACATCTCATTTTAACAGATATATTTACCAAAATTACAAAAAATATCTTGAAATACTAAAGAGTAAATTTATTCAATAAAATCACCATTGCCATCAACCACAACCTCCAGATGACTTCAGAATCTCTTGCAACTCTTCTGGACAATCTCCTTGTTTAAATTGGTGAATGCTGCCATAATCCTTGCCTTCAGTTTATCTTTGGTGTGACAAGGAGTCTTGTTGATTTCTTGCTCAACTGCACCCCACACATAATAATCAAGGGCATTGCAGTGTAGGGAGTTAAGTGGCCAGATGTAAGGGGGTAATGTGGTTGCAAAAATTGTTTGACAGCCATGACTGGGTTGTGTAGCATGGTGCAGAGACCACTTTCCAGGCATAGGGTCTTCCTTCTTGACCCAGGGCAGCACTGTCTCCTCGAGGCACTTGATGTAGGCCTCCATGTTGAGTTTTAGGCCCTGTGGGAAGATGAATAGAGGCATAACATCTCAATCACTAGTGATCACTCCAAACACCTTCATTATCACCATTAGACTCATCCAACTCTTTCCGAATCCTCTGCACTGTCATTGACACCCAAACACTCTGAAATGTTTTTATTAGACAGAACGTCTAATAAAAACATTTCAGAGTGTGGCGCAAATACCAAGCAGTATGGCATGCTATTTCCAAATTTCTGGCAGAATGAATTGTGACTCTACTGTACTGTGCAGTCAACAAAATCAAAAACAAACAAAATGTGCATGTGTGAAATTAAAAATATAAAATGGCAAAAATTTAACAATCGCACCCCATATATGAAAAGAAATTTTTTATGGTCATCGATGACACATTAAACTCCACACTGTGATGGGTGTGTTTTAACTTTCATATCCAACCCTTCCTCCTATCTCCCTCTCCACCCCCACAAGAATAAGGACAATTCATCTGATACCAAAGATTAATCCAGTCACCAAAAAAGAGTCAACTCCAGAAAAAGTAATGAAAAATAAAAATATTTTTTAACCAATTATAGTTAACCTGAAGTAAATTTAAAGACAATATAATAAGATTCTCCTAAGGATAAAAAAGGTGCAAATTTTTCAGCAGTAAGCCTATCAACCTATCAACTCCAGTGTCAACAAAGAGTCAACTCAGAAATACCAGCCCTCAGCCTGTCTCACGACTCTACTACTTACATTAAATTTTTGAGGCAATACTGGCTGATATACATTAAAAGACCAACTAACACCAGAAACATTGGCAAAAAAATAAATTCTTTAGGGAATATAGCATGCCAGTGCTAAAACACAAATGACTTGCTAACAATTACGATAGTGGTTAGAACCAAAGTGTGAGTTGGAATGCTCTGATATTTGTCTTTTTATCAACCTTTTCTGACAATTTCTCATTTTTATCCAATATTTCTTTTCTTATAAACACTTTTATTATTCAAAATCTACATAGAAATCAACATACACACTTTTACATAAAAAAACCTTTTTTGCAAAACTGTAAATAAATTTTCACTAATGAATATTAAAGCTACTTATTCAAAATTTATTTTATTTTATAAATTCAACTTTGACTAAACAACAAAACCCCATAAGCTATAGTAATGTTTTGTTTTTTCAGACTTTTATTCCAAAGAACATGTACACATCCAAAGACAATCTATGACTCCACTACATTATGAAGATTATTACTATTGTATATTAGAATGTTTCTAAAGTATTTCCATTTTTTACAGACCTTCACTCCAAAGCTTATTTCATGTATACTATAAAAATTTATATGAAAAAAATTATGACCATATATCCATTACCACTAGCAAAGGCTTTATTAACCAATGAGATTTTCGTACTGGACTTTTCTTGATAAACCTTGATTTTGAGCCTCTTTATGCCCACACTATGTCTATCTGGCTCAGGGCAATAAAAATCAAATATTTAGAAAAAAAAATTTAGAAGGAAAACTCTCCCTTTGGATTATTTTCCATTAATCAGAAAAACAGAATTCCACAATCGTGATAATTTGAAAAGATAAGTGAATGAGCCTGACAACCTCAATTTAAACAAGGTCACCAGCTGATGAAAATCACCATTCATTCACACTTTGGCAGTTGATAGTCTCAAAAACATGGGGATAAGCATATCAATTAACATTTTCAGCTGAGAACAAGATGAGGATTCCGAAATGCCAAGTGGCCAAGAAACTCCAGACTACATAACCAAAACTACAAACTGATAATTTGTTCTTCTGAAACTAACCTCAACCATTGCAGACCAAGTCTCCCTATGAAGTCACATTGCTGCTACCAAAATGCTTCATTTGACATTCCTCACCAACAACATTCTTTACTACTACAACTATAAATGACCTCACAACTCGTGACAGGTCAAAAACATGTGAACTTTTGCTGCATCCTTTTGGCAAGGACAATCTTAACTTTTATCAAGTTCCACTTTCACATAAACATTTTTTTCTCTACACAACTTAATTTTTTAATAACTCAAAAGTATATTTTAAGCAAAGCTATTATACACTTCTTTCATTACCACATAAATAAACAAATTAAAATAAACAAATAAATTGTAAATAAACAAATTCTTTCTGTTCAATTTTATGCTGAGTAAGTCCTTCTTTTCTTGTGTGGCTAATGACCCACTAATAATTTTTATTTTTATTTTTTTCTATATGGATTAATTTCGAAAACACATCCAACAACAATCTATGACTCGCTTATATTATAAAAATTATATTCAGTCAGTTATGTGCCATGTGTGATATACGCTTAGGCAATCATGTATCTTTCGATACATGATTGACGAGGCAGATTTTTTCCCAAAGTAGGTTGCCATTTCTTTCTGAGGTAGACCAATTGCAATCCAAGGCTATAGAACCTGGTCTGTCCTGCTATTTACCCATAGCTGGGGGGAGAAGAAGAGGATTCATATCTTTCCGAAAGATATTAGCACATAAGTGAATGTAATGGATTCAACTGGAATTCGAATTCGGCGCTCCGATTCCTCAATCCGAGCTGCTATTCATCATATTAGCATGCATCTAATATATTCTGTTTTTATAGACCTTTACTCCAAAGTTTATTTCATGTACACACCCAAGGACTCTCCTATATTATGAATATTATTACCCGTGGTAGACTGGGTCTAAAAATATTGGTGTGTCAGGAGACAAAGAGGGACCCTCCTACAACTCTAATGTTATCATTTAATTTTCATAACAAATCAATAAAATTTTCTAAAAATAGATAGAAAAAAGGGTATAACTTAAATTTTTATGGTAAAAATGCATATTTCTTAATAATTAGTGTACATGTCCTGTACATATTGCTGGTAGTAGATGCCAAATGTAAATACAGAATGTTATGATTGAATTTTTATTTTAAGTAATTGGTTTATATTTTTAATTAGTTTACTGTACACATTAACAGAAAGTTCAAAAGTACAATAGAGCATTGTGTGCAGTTCCCAATATTAAGAGCAACAATTTATGTTCACCAGATGATTGTCCAAATCTGCCAATAATTGCTTCTGCATCCAATTCATCTAACAATTCCTTTTCAATGAATAGCAACATGCATGATTCCAAATTATCCTCAGACAGCAAATTTCTTAACTTTGTCTTTATGATCTTTAGCTTTGATAATGTTCTCTCACACTGGACTTGAGAAAGTGATAATGTGCAGATGACTTTATACAGTTATTATTCCTTTTTATTACTAAAACAGTTGTTTCTTTATTGCATTTTTATTTGATAGAGAGGGCCCACTTCATCAGGAACCCACTTGCTATTGGGTAAGCTAACACCCTGGCCAGTCCACCACTGATTATTACTATTGTATATTAGGGTATATCTAATGTATTCTGGGTTTTATTGACATTTACTCCAAAGCTTATTTCATGTATACATTCAAAGATAAGCTATGAATTCACTATACAGTCATGTAATTAAGGTATAGCAAATATTGCATATGCATTGAACACCATTGAAGACAGTGCCATTGATTAGATTCTATTAAAGTCATATTGGTCATGTTCAATCAGTGAAAACAGTTTTTATTGTAAATGTATAATCTGAGTTTGATTAGCATTACTAATATTGATTAGATTGTGATACTATTTATATGCTTTGTCTCATATTATGATGCAAGTAAGTGTTTTCAGAATAAAATGGATAGTAACCAATCAAAATTGCTAAAATGTTCATTATATACTTATATTTATATGATAAATCTACCTTATGATATATTTAAGTCTTATAAAATCTGTATTTATTGCAAATATTTATAATAACTTATTTGATGATATGCAATTTTATGATATAATTTATATATATAGAATTGTATAGTTACTGATATTTATTTCATTTTAATTCCAAATATATAGCATGGCTGTGGACATAATCTCAAAAGAGAAACAAGATATGGTAAAATTAATGAGTGATAGAAATACAGTATAGGAAATACAAAATATTTGAGCAGAAATCAGAGAAAAATTAAAATTAAAACTGACTTTAAGAATATCTCAAAAAACATTTGAGAAAAATTAAAAGCAAGAAAATATTTGAAATAGCTGAAGTAGTAAACAGAGAGAAAAAATGCAAAATATTAAAAGCACTGACTAAAGACATGAAAACAACCTCACACTATCAATTATAGTAAACATCACAATGAGAAGCATATAAGGTAGGCAAAGAAGTATATAAAAACTGATTTCTCAGCAGTAATTTGTAATGATGAATGTATAGCTACATTGGATGGACCAGATGGCTGGGCTAGATGTTGGGTTCTTCATAGAAATAGTCAACCAACATGAGTTAGAAGACAACAGGCAAGGGAGTAATATTTTGAAGTAATATTGTAGGTGGTATTAGTATAGGTCCCTTCAAAGTTGATGATGCAATGAATTATTATAAGTTTTGGAACATTTTTTTCTTTTGCTTCATTTTTTTTTAAAAAGTAGTACACAGGTAACAATCAAGAATCTTTAAACTAAAGATTACACTCCTTCCAATTCTGTAAAGCTGAGTATTCCCCAATTGAGCAAAAAAAATAAAAAAGATTTCAAAGATTAATGGAATGGCTTCCAGTTTTTTCACATATTGATCCAATAGAAAACTCATGATCTGTCCATAAAAGAGGTGTATATGTGAACAGAGAACAATAATCAAGCAAAAGATATCTGGGAAGCAATAAAAACTGCAGTAACAAATGTTAAACTGAAACAATAGAAAAGTTAAGAGTCCATATTAAAATATAAAATAAGGCAATTGTTCTAGTCTGTAAATTCTGAATAGGTCACTTTTAAATTTATTTCTCAATAACATTTTTTCAATTCTATTAAAATTATTTAAAATTTGAAAGAATCATTATTGAATTAAAACCTGGAAATCCATGACATATATTTTATTTACCTGTGAGGATTACTCCACCTTGTCTGCCAGTGCAGCCACTAAGTGGCATTTTATTTCAGGATTTCAACCTTCTCCAAGATGTGGTAATAACAACATTGAGACTCTTCCTCTCTGTGAAGACTCTTAGTCTCTGACCAAGCTGACTACTTAATTTCACAAAACAAACAAAAACACACACACACACACACACACACACACACACACACACACACACACACACACACACACTATAGCTAAGTACATAAGTGTTTTCTTTCCTTTTTTGAGCTATCTGTATACATGTAAATATATTTTTCTTTTTTGATCTATTCTTCATATAAAAACCCCTGCATGTATTGAAATTGATTTCTGTTGAAAATGTTAAATTAATTTCATTTGAAAGTGTTTTACCCACATCCAGACGAAGTGTTAACCACATCCTTTACAAAGTAGCACTCGCTTAATACAAACCCTTTATTTAATGACTCAAGTCAGGCAGCAAATTTAAAGAACAAAATTGGCAACAAGAGAAAGTCAATATACCAGTTAAAAAAAAAAGTGAAAGTTTTAAAATTGGAACTAAATAAGAATGAGACAAAAATAGAAGAAACTGGTTGAACTGATGTTGAAAATAAATAATGGCGGAAAGCAACTAAGTTTCTGCAATAAGGAAAGTAATCATTATCATCATTGTCATCATCATCATCAGCAGCAGCAGTAAGAACATTATTATAAATGTTGTTTTTTATCTTCAGTATTCCTCTTGATTAATAAAGATTATTCCAAATACAAAGACTAAAAGAAAACAATAAAGTAGAAATGATAATGTCTAAGTAGAAAATGCAATATGTTTCAATATACAGAATAAAAAGGAATCGATCGTAGTCAGGATCATCAAGTCAATGTGAACAATCCTTTCCTTAGCGGCATAAAATGTGCTTTGCCAGGGCTACATGGACAGAATAAGTTATGGATAATGTTGCCAATTGGTTATCGTTACCAAACTCTTCATTTAAAATGAGTTAAAATTAAATAATTTAAAGTCAATTAAATTTCTTATTACTTTTTTCATAACCTAAAGTTGTTTATAACAATAAATCTATATCTCTGAGATGAGGTATTATGATTATTTACATTATTTAGATTATTCGGACTGTTATCCTCCTCTTCATTGCCATATTCACAACGTTTTGGCTGTTGTATACTCTGGCCTTCTCAAGGACACATGGCCCAGTGGATGAAGACATTGGTTAGATCCAGTGACTAGACCCAAAGAGTTGTGAATTCAGTACCAGGTTACAGCTGTGGTGAATCAAAACTTGGAGAGTTGAGTTAAAGGGAAATAACTGAGAGACCCGAAAGAGGCATGGCGTGTGGAACTAGAAGAATCTACAACGGTAGATGAAATAAAGGATTTGATTCGAAATTCCAATCACCTGAAGAAGGCTGGAGCATACAATGGCCGAAACGTTGTGAACATGGCAATGAAGATGAGGATAACAGTCCGAACAATGTAAATAATGTAAATAACAATAAATCTATAACAGTGAATGCAAATTACCCCAATTTTTATGACCATTTAATTTTTTATAAGCACTTCATTTATAATCAGCTGTACTCAAATTTGAATTTTTCATTTTTAAGCAAATCTACTATTGATGTCATTGTGGATTGAGCAACTCAAATAACAATGATATAAAATTAAAGACAAAAAGTTGCTAAATATTTTACTTACTAAAACATTCTGTAAATTCTACTAACTTAGTTACATTGAAACATCTTTCTTCTCTATTTATTCAAACCTGGTATAAAAAGTTTAAACAACTTGAGTACGAATTCTTGCACAAAAGTTAAGCAACCCAAGTAGTGGACAAAATCCAAAGTTGCTTCTAAAAAAAATGAACACTTTGCTTAGTGTTATCAGCCAATTATTGTTATTATCTGAAAACCTTATCCCAAAGTAATCACAATGAAACACTTCCCCTCTTTCTCTCTCTCTCTCACTGTATATGTATACATATATATATATATATATATATATATACACATATATATATATATATATATATATATATATATATATATATATATATATATATATATATATATATATATATATCTGCATGTATGTATAACACTTTCTTATCACTGGCTGAGTTTAGTAAAGATGGGCAAATTGTAAAAAATAATAGTAATAATTCTTCTGTATCTGTCTATATTTCTGAGATGAGGTATTATGTACATTATTTACATTATTCGGACTATTGTTCTTATCTTTGTCACCATATTTATTACAACGTTTCGGTACATGGCACAGTGGATGAAGCTGTTGGTTAGATCCAGTGACAGGACACAAAGAGTGTGAGTTCAATACCCGGTTAAGGCAGTGGAGAACTTTCAGAGGGAAATTAACAGGAGATAACTGATAACTGACATCCATTAAACATGGCACATGGAACTAGGACAGTTTGCCCCAGTGAGCGAAATAAAAGGTTCAGTTCGACATTCCAACCACCTGAAGAAGGCCGGAGCGTATAATGGCCAAAACGTTGTAATAAATATGGTGACAAAGATGAGGACAATAGTCCAAATAATGTAAATAATGTAATAATTCTTATTGAAAATATTTTTCTTAAATTTTCTATCACTAAATTTTGTTAATCTTATAACAAACTGAAAATTATGAAGCAAATATATAAAAAAAATTGATGAATCAGAAAGATATGCCATCTTCTTAGCCAAAGTTTGTTTTTTTTTCTGGTGAAGAAAAAGGGTTTGTGGCAGAAAGCTTCTTTGAATAAGAAGCATGTGTAATGAAAATGATTAATGAAATTGAATTTAGTGGAACAACAGGAGGGAGCCACTGATCATTGTTCTGTCAAATTATTAAAAAAAAGATCTCTGGTTATTTTATGTTTAATTGCAGCAAATTGGTGCAAATGATAAAAAGGAACAAAGAAAAGAGGAGAGAGAAACATGATTAATTCCAGAGAATATTTGAAACAAATTCCTTAGATGTGAAATTCTTGATGTATTAAAAAAAACTGTCATTGGTTAAGTATTTATCAAAAGTCTGCCTGAATTTCTTTTTTTCTGAAAGTGTTAAACATCCAAAAGTGGGTTGGTTTAGTCGTGTTATGTCAGCTTTTTTTGTTTACTTGACGTGACTTACAGATAAGAATTCTGGAGCTTTGAATACAGCTTAAATGTTTTCAGACTTAGCTCAGTGGTAAGGCATAGGCTTAAATGAATTATCAAGAATAACATCTGATTTAATGAATTGTGCAGTAAAGAAAAACTTCCATCAAAATACGTAGCATGTTTTCCATCAGTGAATGTATGATATTCTACATTCTGGAACCATCTTGGAAATATTCTTAGTATTTCTTAGTATTGATATATAATCTATAGCATAACCACAAGGTCAGGAAACGTTTGAAGCAAAATATTTTGTTAAAATATATGAAAATATAGTAGGAAATATACTATATACATCTATATCTATGCCTATCTATTTATAGATATCGATAGACATACATGTGTCCTCACACACACATGCACACATATACATATAAAGGGGTGCTGAAATGTTTTTGGCCGTCAAAAATTTTATGATATTCGATCATTTGATCAGAT
The DNA here is from genome assembly GCA_903632075.3 of Acanthosepion pharaonis. Lineage (NCBI taxonomy): Eukaryota > Metazoa > Mollusca > Cephalopoda > Sepiida > Sepiidae > Acanthosepion > Acanthosepion pharaonis. Next base: position 3,140,915 of record CAHIKZ030005024.1, on the reverse strand, counting down.
TTTGAGAAGGGAATTGGGCTAAGAATTTTTCAGTATCCCCTTTACACACACACACACACACACACACACACACACACACACACACACACACACATATGAAAAATATGTAAATGTATTGTTTAATATTTTCTCTATACATTGAATACCGCTCAATATTGAGAGTTGGCATTAAATGGAGTATACAATGGAGTTGATATGCTGTTAAACAAAGAAATCACTTTCTAGACTTTTTCATACCTTACAAAATCATCATTCTGTGTTTACATTGTTTATACTTACAAAGTATATATGCATAACCCTTTAAAGAGAAAATATTATGAAAACATCTCTGAGATGAGGTATTATGATTACTTACATTATTTACATTATTTGGACTGTCATCCTCATTTGTATTGCCATATTCACAACGTTTTGGCTGTTGTACACTCTAGCCTTCACCAGGTGATTGGAATTTTGAACTGAACCCTTTATTTTGATTTTAGATTGTTCTAGTTCCACGTGCCATGCCTCTTCTAGATGTCTCAATTATTTTCCTTTAACTCAACTCTCAAGTATTGGTTCACCAGTCCCGTGACCTGATATTGAACACACAAGTCTTTGGGTCATGCCACTGGATTTAACTGGATACACATATGGAGGCAAAAAAGGAGATCACCACCCCCTGTGCGATGAGGTTGAAGTAAAGACAGAGAACATCACTGGAAAATACGAAAACTTAAAAAATCAGCACATATGCTAGGATACAAAAATCTCCTGAACTGACCAAGCACAGAAATGAATACAATATGAGAACCGGTAATAAGGAGTGCTAGAGAAAAGCAATGAATAACAACAAAAAATTTCTATATAAGCTTTGGTAAAAAATATGCAATAATAATAACAGAAAAATTGCAATATGAGCACTGGTAAAAAAAAAATAATTGCTGAGACATTAAGTTTATAAGTCCCAGAAATTCATACACAGATGTCCTCAAGGACACATGTCCCAGTGGACAAAGTGTGAGTTCAATACCAGGTTACAGCAGTGGTGAACCAAAACTTGGAGAGTTGAGTTAAAGAAGAGGCATGGCATGTGGAACTAGAACAATCTACCCTGGTGGACGAAATAAAGGGTTTGGTTTGAAATTCCAATCACCTGAACATGGTCAAAGCATACAGCAGCCGAAATGTTCTGAATATGGAAATAAGATGAGGATAACAGCCCGAATAATGTAAATAATGTAAGTTATGAAAAAATATTAATAGCAATACTACCAACTATTAACACACATTTAAAAAACTATATTATTTCACCATTTTTCTATGGATCCATTATTCATGAATCTAACCTGTCTTTCTAATATATAAAAGTCAATGAAGATATATACAAAATACACACAAGATATGCTTTAATGAAAAATCAAACCCAAACAAAATTTTTCAAAACTTACACACTTTAGAATGTTTCTCACAGATATTTGAATATTATCTGTTACTTCATTACATTCGACACGTATCTAACTAATAAGAAATAGAAAAACACAATATATCATTAATCTGTGTCTCTTTGCCTTTTATCATTTTCTGTCTTGATCTCTGACAAAATGAAACATGTTAGATTGAGATCTGTTTCCTACTTGTTCTTTATCTTATCATTTTGTTGGATTCCTATCCATACTTGATATATATATATATATATATATATATATATATATATATATATATATGTGTGTGTGTGTGTGTGTGTGTGGTTTATATATTTTTGTTTAAAAATATTAATTTCAGTATTGCTGATTACTGCATTTTCAGAAAGTTATTCTTTTTACCTTACAGCTTCATAAATATCCTTGAAATGTTTGCCACTATATATATATATAGAGAGAGAGAGACAGAGACAGAGAGAGACAGACAGAGACATAGATAAAGATGTGTTTAGGATGCATATAAACATAATAATGATGAATACATATATATTTAAATGAATATAGAAGATATCATAAACATATATATATATATATATATATATATATATATATATATATATATATATATATATATATATATATATCAAGCTAATTGAATGACAAAATGCAAAAAAAAAACTTCAGACTAAAATGATTTTACTGATGGAATCATATATATGTGGTGGAAAATGAAATACAATAAACTCTAGTTACAATTCTACATCAAGAAACACTGAAGATATGAAGATGCATAGCTTTAAATTTAAATTTTTGGTCTTTGATGTATCTTGATGCATACTCTAGTCAATCTCATTCATCTTTCTACTGGTTATGTTTTTATTTTTATCACTATTGTTTTTAAATGAATACCTATATATATGGCCAAGCACATACAAATATGCACAGAGAATGTCCATATTTATCTGGATTGAACACTATACAAGTTAAGAGTCATAATGAGCGAGAGTTTGAGGGTACTGGTAATGTTCAAACTCTTGAACATCCCGGATAATGTGCTTTCTCCAAGAAAATGTAATTAAGGTCCCCTCAGCATAGTTACAATATAAACCATGGTGGGAAGGGGGCTCTAAAAAAAACTCTAATGTGCCTGCACACTGGGATTGTCTATCTGCACTAGCAGATGGGTGTGCTTGGAAAACAAGTGTAGCTGGCCATTATGTATATATGCATATGTGCATAATTTTGGTTTGGATTGTTTTATTAAATATAAACCTTTTCCAGGTTATTTAATACTGAATTCTCTCATGTTGATGAACAATAGATAGGGGGACATAGTTCTGGTTTGCATGAGTGTCAAAAAGGTAAACATAGATGCAGTAAAAAAGTAACCCCATTTAGGGGTGCAGTTACCCCTCTGCATGGGGATGTAGTTTGTGTATTCTTGGCCCCAACCAATAGGGCAGTATAAAATTATTTTCTTGATTTAAATTTTTCCTAACCTCATCACAACAGAACAGAAATATCCTTCTAATTTCAGACATTAATTCATTCCAAATATAAATTTCTCACCAGAATTACTATTAGCATTATTATTATGACAGTAGTAGTAGTAACATTCTTATTTAAGATTTGAAGATAGTGTATGGTGTGATAAAATTAGAAAGAAATTATGATAGAAAGACTAGATGAGAATTCAGCCTTGCTGTAAAAGCTGTGGCTGTATGAGTTAAGGGGTCACTTATGAGAAATTCTCAAGGTTTGGAATCCAATGAAGAAACAAGAATAATTTTTTTAAAAATTATCTATAATAAATTGGTGCATTCCTCAATTGAAGAGTAAGTACTTCATATTAACTCATGAAAAATTGCTAAATAATTTTTGGAATAAAGATAATATGCATTCTTTGGCTATCGTTCATATTGCAAAGTAAAAATAGTCTTTACATCTACAGAAGGAAATGAAAACACATAAGAAATATCAATGAACTTGCATTGCAATCATTGCAGGCACTTATATTAGATATAAGAAACAGTTGGCACATAAATTCATATATACACACACACACACACATATATATATACATATATGCGTGTATTTAGGCAGCATTTTTTCATTGATACATGTTTCATTAAATAATATAGACAAGTGTTGTCTATTTATTTTATGTAAATTCTTTTCATAACGTCTGATAAGCTTAATAACATTATCATTAAACGAAGAAAGAAAATCACAATATTGATACATATTTTTTAATCCTATTTAAGCTTTCGGCTTACATAAGCCATTATCAAAGATGACAATTACATTACAATATATTAAGCAATACACGAACAAGACAGTAGTGATAGTCTGTTTCTGTTTACATGGAAGATTTCCAAGCAACAACAAACTCGTGCATATAAGACGCTGGAAGCGAAAATCGCACTGCAGCTCATGACATCACACATGACCACACGAGAATGAATTTGAGAAGTATTAAGTATGGGAAACTGTTGGTATAAACCAATTATAGGCATTTAAGAATATTTGTGGAGATTTCATAGTTTATTTTGTTCAGGTTAGGTTTCAAGAATTTTATATATATATATATATATATATATATATATATATATAGTAGTACTTCAGCATTTGTGGGGTTGTGGTCATATCACATTGAAACATCAGTTCTCATATGATCACCAAAGTTAAGCAACATCAAGGCTGGTCAGTACCTAAATTTGGGACTCTTTGGGAATACCAGTGCTGTAAGCTTGGATGTGCAGTTGGTTCAGAATTGGAAATCTGACAAAATGTTCCAATTTCAGTCAAGTTTGTTATATTCACTTATACGCAAGTACCCTTTGGAAAAGGTATGTATCCCCTCTTTTCTCTCCAGAAATTCATATCAGAACAAATGCATTGGGATCAGTCAAAGCAAAAATCGAGAAAACCAAGAAATATAACAAATACCGAATATGTGGAGAAATATATGAAACTGTAACTCACATCATAATGTAGCAAGTTAACTCAAACAGAATAGAAATGTGGGTGTGATAGAGTAGGAACAGTCATACACTGAGAATTGTGCAAAGGACTTCTGTCTGATCATACAAATAAATGGTATCAGCATAAACCAGAAATTATGATAGAAACTATGAAGAAAAGGATCCTCTCAAATTTTGGGATCCTGATTAACTATCTAATCCAAGCAAGACTAATAAATGTAAACAAAGAGGACCTGCCAGATCATAGATATAGATTTGTCAACAGACCATAATAGCTGTAAGATAGTAAAAAGTTGGAAAATTATCAGGACTTTGTCCAAGAGTTAAAGAATCTACTGATATAATTGGAACTATGACAAAAGCACTAGAAATGAGATGAGTTACAAGAATACTGAGGAAGGTGCTGGAGCTTTGAGGATTTTAAATGAAAGTGTTTACATGTACATGCTTTGTCTTGGTGAATAAGATGAGCTACAGTAAATATCTTGTTCAGTATCACAGAATTGTTTGTCACTTGTCTGACTTTAGCCAGTTGGGCATTTCTTGTAGGGGGCTGACACAATGTGCATCTATGTTCATAAATGGAAGTTGGTCAGGTGCCAAGAGGGTTTATTTTTAAAGTATGAAGGATGTAGCAAGCAAGCCAACATAGGAGTCACTTCTAGATTCTTGGGACCACTCTCAACTGGATACTATTGAAATAGATTGAGTTACAAGAAATTAACGTATTTTGAACAGGACCCTACCTGCTAGGTTATATGTCACTTTTATTGAAACCTGTCACCTGATCATGTACATTTGGCTGTGCTGCATGTGCCTTGTATACATTTATCAAAATGGGTGTCATGATGGATATAATGAGCTTTGGATATTCATACTTTGTTGGCTTTCTGCTCTCTCACTCAATAATAATAATAACAATTGAATTGTGATTTGGAAATAGAACCATTACAAAAAGCATGCCTGCTCAGAACAGCAAGTGTACCATTATGTATCCAAGTAGCAGACGGCTTTTTAGACTCTGGGTTGAATCCAGATAAGCAAACTAATTAGCAAGAAACCTGATTGATGAACAGATATTTACATTATAATTAAGAAAATATAAAAAATGTAGATTTCTGCCCAACAGAGCAGTAAGAAAAGAGAAGCAACTGCAAAGGAGGTTCAGTGTGACAGCAGTAGCAATTTGAGCAGCAGCAAGCAGGCAGTCAAGAAGAAAATTAGTTTTAAGGCTCCGAGTTCTAGATCCAGGATTGTTCCATCAAACAATAACCTTGTGGATTAAAGCATTGATTCATAAATGTGGTGGCATGGTAATTGTATGTTCAATCCTCGGACTAAGTAGTTCAGATTTAGACTGAGTGGAAACAAGACAAACAATAACTGAGCAAGATGAGATACACCAAGACAAGGACAGAGAAATGAGAACAATCTACCTCTATAGATTAAATAAAAGTTCAACTGACTGAGTAGTTCAGATTTAGACTGAGTGGAAACAAGACAAACAATAACTGAGCAAGATGAGATACCCCAAGACAAGGACAGAGGAATGAGAACAATCTACCTCGAAAAATTAAATAAAAAGGTGAAGTTCAAAATTCTGTGAAGGTTACCAGAACTGACAGATGCTTGAAGATAGCTGGGAACAATGGCCAAAATATTATGGTAATGACAACAAAGATGAAGACATTAATCTGAATGTGAATAATAAAAAGTAGAGTTGAAAGCTGAACTGAAGGAAATTTCTAAGAATTCAGAGTTTTTATTATTTACATATGGACTATTGTCTTCATCTTTTTTTTTATCACAATGTTTTGTCTGTTGTATCCTCTGGCCTTCATCAGGTGTTTGTTAACCATCAAAGAATTTCATACTGAACCCTTTATTTAATCTACTGGGATAGATTATGTTCATTCCACTGTTCATGTCTAGAGATGTCTTATCTACTTCTTATTTTAGTACTACTCAATTAAATGAGATATTCTGCAAAACCAGAATATCTTTGTCATCAGCCTGTTCATTACATATAGGAGGATATGCATGAAACTATAGTCACAGCTGACCATTGGTTTAACATTTTTTTGGTTAATATATATATATATATATATTCTGTTTATACATTATTTTTATAGATAAAATTTATTTAAGTAAATGCTCTGTTTTTAATTAAACAGTATTAACCATATTTTTAATTAAAAGCAGAACATTTACTTAAATAAACTGTATCTATAAAAATAACATATAAACAGAAAATATATTAAATAATTGTCAAACTTAATCCAACTCATTTTATATATATATATATATATATATATATATATATATATATATATATATATATATATATATATATATATATATATATATATATATATATATTTTTTTACAGTAAAGTTCACCCAGTACAAGACCCAGGGCCCAATTCAGGTAGAGGTATATGTTAAGGGGGAGTTTATATGAATAGGAGGGGGAAGATAACAGTCAATTCTAGACTTGAAACACAGAAGGAATGAGGTTGGTTTATTAGTTTGTAAGTGGCATGGTGGGCCCTGGCCATGAAGGTTAGACCTGGTGGAATCAAGAAATGTAGTTTGCCCAAGCCCTTTCCATGGAAGTAGCAATAGAGCAGTGAGACTCACTACATCCCATCTTTAAGACAGAGGTTGGAGGGTGGAAATTAATTCTTCTTCAATGAGGACTTGGAGACTCTTTTGAACTTTATCATGACTGGAAAGTGAGGACTAGTACTCCGTTTCAGCCTGATCTGGCTCTTGTAAAGGTAGAGGATAGCACAAGGTGTCAGGAGTCAGGTACTTACTGGAGCAGTACAGAGAGCTGATCATTTTACCTGCATTGTTAGGAATGGATTGTATATAAGAGTTCCACTTCAGGTCATTTGTAAGTTTGTGGCCCAATATTCTTTCAAGGCATGGTGCCTCCCTGAGGAACATCTGTTCATCATGACTGGTGGTAGTACAGGATCTGATCGGTGGTGATGGAATAAATATATATATATAGTACAGGTAATAAATCCATTGATATATAATCCTAATATTATAAAATATTAAAACTGATCCACAAAAAGAGTTCAATGTAATTATTATAACAGAGCATATATATTATAGATATTGCTGAAAATAGTCTATACCCATGAGGTAATTTTGATTTCCCTGTTATGTAATATATATATATATATATATATATATATATATATATATATATATATATATATATATATATATATATATATAAAATTGTTTTTACAAACAAGAAAGTATATCTTGTCTGGGAAACAGTTATATCAAAAAAGTGCTCAATGCACAGTTCAAAAAATTGAAAGTGCAGAGCTATTTAATATTTAGAATAATAAACACAGCAACCCTTTCTGCCAGTGTCTAGTAAAGCAACTGACCTTTTTACTTTCTGAAGAAACCATATATTGGTGGAAACTGCAGTAGCTGAAAGAATTGGTGTGTTTATTATTTTAAAGATTATATATATATATTTATATATATTAATATATATATATATATATATATATATATATATATATATATATATATATATATATATATATATTTATTTTTCTTTAAAATATTTTATTTTCCCAAATACTTTCAATCCCATCTGAGACCACCTTCAGAGGGTTAATTTGTCTGTGAGTATGTATATATGTTTCTGTAAATTCAAAACATTTCAACTGTTTGTTTTTACTGCTTATGCAGCATTCTAGATTTTAAAGTTCACATGTTTTTTTCCCAGTATAAAGGAAATATATATATATATATATATATATATATATATATATATAGATAGATAGATAGATAGATAGAGAGATAGAGATTGGTTAGAAAAGATGTTTTATGACCCTGGTATTTTGGAATAGTATTCTGGAAGTGTGTATTCCAGAAGTGGACATATTAAGCCAGTTTTTGCCATGGTTGTTGAGGTGAGCACTTCCGTTTGAGTTAAACAATTAGAATTTCAACAGGCTACAACACCTCCATAAAATTCATAAACATATTTTTAGTCCTGTTTTTACCTTTCTAAAGATAAAAAAGCACAATATGCAAAAGAGATTGCTCCTTTTCTTCCTCCTCAATGTTAGAATCAATAAACAAAAATATGTCAATTCTGAACCAAAATTTTCATAAAATTAAAAAAAAAATGCATCAGTTTGTTAATATCAGCACATTTCAGTGTCTAGATTTTACAGGTATACAGTGCCACCAACTACATTATGGTCTTCAGGAGTTTTAACTTGATGCTCTTATGAAGAGCACAATCTTTTCACAGTGAAGATTTTGCTGTCTGTAACTGAGCCTTGATCACATGAATGTCATTTTCTATTTGATCTACTATGAATTCTCCACTTGAGTCAGCATGACAATATGCCCAAATGTCATCAAATAACACACATAACATTAATTATTATCTCAATCTGATGAACTGATTTACATTGTCATTCAGAACAATAATGTTTTTTTACTCAACCAAAGCTGAAGAATTTTAGTAAAAGTTTTTCCTTGTTACTCATTCAAGATGTTAATCTGCTATGATTGTCCTGTGTTCAACTTGCCATATTTAAAAATGAATCTGTCCATATTTGTAAATGAAACCTGCCATATTTGAAAATGAATCCGTCCATATTTAAAAATGAAACTTGCCATATTTATAAATGAACCCTGCCATATTTGAAAATGAATTCATCCATATTTAAAAATGAATTCAGCCATATTTAAAAATGAAACCTGCCATATTTAAAAATAAGTCCTGCCATATTTAAGAATGGAAACTGCCATATCTAAAAATGAATCTTGCCATATTTGAAAATGAAACATGCCATATTTCAACAATTAATCACTGAGAAACTTACAAGCATAGGACTTTGATATTGATATATATTTTTCATACAGAATCCCAGAAAAATATTTTCTTGTGAGCTTTTGTCATTGCTAGCAATGATATAATTGATAAATAACTATTTGAATTGAAAACAGTGGAGTCTTTTATTTGTCAAAGTTGATTCTGTTTACAGACTCTCACACACACCCACACACACATACACACACGCATACACAGACATATATATATATATATATATATATATATATAAAACATCCCAGACCAACTAATTACTAAGTAAACAATCAGATCTTATCTGAAAATGCAAACATGAAAACAAATTTTTCAAATTTTTACTACGTTACTTAAACATCATAAACTAAAAATGAATAGCATGTACAACAACATAAAGAAAAATACAAATATATACATTATATGTAAAACAGATAATATAACATACATATATGTAAAACAGATAATGTAACATACATATATGTAAAACAGATAATATAACATATATATATGTAAAACAGATAATGTAACATACATACAACAGACAAGGCCAATATTTTAAACTAAACAAATAAATAAGGTAACCAATCCCTTAAAGGAAAAAAAATAAGTAAATTAAATAAATAACAAACAAATTAACAAATCTCAAATGCACACATAACTGCAACCAAGTAAATTTAATCATAACAATCAACAACAAATAATTAATGAATATATACAAAATACACTAAGTAATCAATAATAAATAGTGAGTTAACAGTTAACAAACAACACTATACAATAACTAAAAATGACTGCGTTCTGACACTATTATTTCTATGCAATAATCCAATTTGAAATATAACCATTGCAAATACCCAATAACTGATAGGATAATACCTGATTTTGCTGCCCATGATTTCACATTGTTCAACATGTATAAATAGTTGGGCTAAAACATATGGCCTGAAACAGACTGTCACTACTTGGTGTTGAACTTAGTATTAACTTTTATATTTACATGCACTCTATCCCCTAAATGCTCATATATATATATATATATATATATATATGAAGAAATATAGTCTTAAGATGTGCTATATTTATGGAATAAAGTGCTCAATATCAAAGATAGAGCGTGTGTAAATATAAAAGTGAACATAGAAGTCAACACTTAGAGGCGACAGTCTGTTTCATGCTAGATGCAATCATCAGGCCACCGATTGCATCTAGCATGAAACAGACTGTCACCTCTAAGTGTTGACTTATGTTCACTTTATATATATATATATATATATATATATATATATATATGTGTGTGTGTGTGTGTGTATGTGTGTATGTATGTGTGTGTTTGCAAGTGCATGTATTTTTTTTGAATTTTGGGGATAAGGAGTTATAATTATTTACATTATTTACACGTGAACTATTATCCTCATCTTTTTTGTTGTTATTATTACAATGTTTGACTGTTGTGCTCTCAAGCCTTCATCAGGTGCTTGTTGATCCAGGCAAGCTTCAGGGAATTTCAAACTGAACCCTTTATTTAATCTATGAGAGTAGATTGTTCTTGTTCCACTAATCATGTCTTGGGATATCTCAGCTGATTCTTATATTTAGAACTGCTCAGTTATTGCTCATCCAATTTCCACTGAATCTAAATACTTATTGCCCAGCCCAGGGATTGAACTCCCAATTACTATGTCACCAAATTTATGAACAAGTGCTACTAGGACAATTCTGATTGGAGAACTTGGAGTCTTAAATTAAACTTGCCTGCTGAATAGTGCTGCTACTACTTGTCACATTTGGTTGCATTCACCAAGGCTTCTTTTTTCTACTGTGGCTGCTGCTATTGTTCTTGTTGTTAAAGCCTTGCTGTCATTTCTCTTTCTCTCTTTATTAATGGCTCCCATATGCAAAGCCTACTAAGTAGGTCCTTATAGCATAGCATATGTGCTGATTCTTTCAGATATCTGACTCTCCTGTGTTTCTTTCTGTCCAGTATTCTTACTTCATTCCACAGGTGTTGATGATTACACTTTTCCCTCCATACATTATTAGCCATGCCTGATTTCACTGTTTTACTCCAAATTACAGCTTTTTGATGTTCTTCCAATTTTACTTTAAGGAAGTGGCTAGTTTCAACTTTATATTCTTTGCTACACCTGGAAGAAATGAAATGCACACAATTCTTACTCATTTTCTCCCCCAATACTAGGCTTTAACCAGTAGAGATTTCTTCATGGGGTTAAACTGCTTCTGAAAATTGTCCTGATGTTGTATGGACTATAGAACTTCTGAATCTTTTCCAGTAAGCCATTGACATAAAGAAGATAGAATGTGGCAGTTTTCTGGTCCTCCTCTATGACTCTTCTGTTTCTGCGTGTAGCTAACATCACCAACTATGCAGCCAATTTCTCTGCATATTCCAACTTGTCCATTACCACCATAGCATTGCTTTTGTCAGCTGGCACTATGATGATACTACTGTCACTCTCTAAGATCTTGATTACCAATCTTTCTTCTCTTGTGATGTTTGATTTGGGTGGCTTGGCCTTGTCTCACTTTCCATCTCAGTTCATCTGTGTGAGCCTTCAGGATCTTCAAGGCAACCTACTACATTGGTGCTATCATGTCGGAGTATGGGACATGCTTGATGGCTGTAGCAAAGTTGAGACCCTTTTTTCGCACTTATACCTGCTGATTGCTGATAGTGAAAACTGTTCTTAGCGAAACATGTGGACTTTGTTGCTACTCCTACTCTGTTCTTTCATCTGTACTAGTTTTTGTATTTGGTGATTTTTGGTATGTATGTATATGGCCTGAATGTTCAAATTCAGCTCACCCTGGTTCATTTGCCAGGAAGGTGACTTCTTGATATAATCGGTCTAAGGAAGCAATCCCAGTGTGCACTACCTTTGGTAAGTGCTTGAAAACCATATCATGGGTTGACCCAAGTCTTGTGAGTGAAACTAGGCAGATGGAACTGTTTGGAGGCTGTCAATGGTTGTGCAAACTCAAAAATATCTGAGGGTTTGAGCATAACAATCCAAGAAAGCTAAGTATTTCAAACTATCTTTGTCTTCATCTACTTTTAAACATATACAAACTATATATCTCTTTTTGGTGAACAACAAACTCTCTTACCTTTATTTTAAACATTTTTTAATATTTTTTTGTGTCAGATCATTTAACCTGTTGTATGAACATTTCCTTTTCATGACAATATGTTAAAATTATGGACTTTAAGAATTCATATTTTTTCCTTGAAATGAGCTACTAACACTAATTCAAGTGAGTGAATTTGTGAATAAATTCCTTATCTTGTTTTAATGTGTTTCCTCATCATTATCATCCTTTGTTAACCTTCTTTGCATGAGTTTTAACCACTAAGCCCCACACCACTATAAGGCCATAATTTTGCATAAACGTCACATGAAAGTATGGCTCCATCCAGCCTTGTATCTGTGGTTCAGCCTGCTGTAATGGTTTGAATATTTTCTTAGTATACATTGGTAATATTAGTATCAATAAAAGATTGTTTAAATGCTGCAGCCTACCTAGGTATTGTGGCTGAACACACACCTCATTTTGACTATGCATCCTGGGTAAAACGTTAAACTACATCCGCGTCCTGGGCAAGACGTTAAATTACATCTGTGTCCTGGGTAAGATGTTAAACTATGCCCAGCAGCAAGGCCTCTGATCAGGAGGTTTTGAAGAGCGTGGAACCACCTCTTAATTGCTGGTGTTCCCAGGTCCACTCTGACCAGGGGTGGTAGCACCTGTTAGGGTCCCAGCTATGGGCAAATAGTTAACTATTACCAGCAATACTTTTTGAAAAAAAATTATTACCAGCAATACAATTTTGAAGGAAATATATTACCAGAAACAGATTTTTGACAAAACAAAATATTACCAGCAATAAAAAATGTTGTCGGCATTAAATAACCCATTGAGGTTGATATGCCGTAAAACAAAATAACCCAAACCAATCTAAACCAAAGAATACATACTCTATTCATATGAATCTATCCTAAAAATGTTGTCGGCATTAAATAACCCATTGAGGTTGATATGCTGTAAAACAAAATAAACCAAACCAAACCAATCATTTTGACTATAGTACACCTATTCTCTGGTGGCTGTTTCCAGCAGGACAAAATGTCATGTTATCAATTAAAAATAGTGGCAGATTTGTTCATGGAATACAGCAAAGAGTTTCCTGCATTAAAATGGCTCCCACAATCACTTGAACACTCTTGATGAACACTCTTTTGTTATTCTCTGCTTTGTACGATCTTTATTATTAGGAGCCAGATAAAAGCTTAGCTACTGAGAGAAACACATCTCAATGATAAAAAAAAAACTGGAGCAGTTAGCAGCTCTCCAGTTGCATCAATTGGCAAGTATCAACTGACCGATATTTTGGCTTGATATGTAATTATCAATGGTGGATCTACAATGGTATGGATCAACCAATCCTAGTTATTTGAATACTGCATTTGCTAGGAGGAGTCATGACCACTAGTATTGAATTGTACTTACAACATATATGTGAAAGAAATTGAAATACAATATGATTTCTTCTTCTTTGTGCCGTATCCCTTCAGGATGTTGGCATTTATGGCTCTCCACAATTTCTTGTCCTTTCCTCTCCTTTGTAGCTCTTAAATTTTGTTATCTCTCCTAAACCCTGTTCTGCTATCCATTTACTTAAGCTTGCTAGGTAAGTATTGTGTTGTTTTCCTCTCTCTCTCTCTCTCTCTCTCTTACCTTCGATCTGTCCTGTGAGGATCAAATTTTCCAAGCCTCTTTCTTCATTATGTTCACTAGAAATTGTAATTATCTTTTCCTGATGTTAAGTATAAGTGTCCTTTTAGTTTCCATTTTCTTTAAAACTTTGTCATCGTTCACATGTTCAGTCCATGGTATTCTCAACATCCTTCTGTAGAACCATATTTCTGTTGCTTCAAGTCTATGCTTCATCTGTGCAGAGGTTTTCCAGCATTCATTGCCATACAGGAAGACTGATATTACATAATATTTCAGCACGCTTCTCTTTGTTTCTAACAAAATTCTCCTGTTTTGTATTACATTGCTTAGCTTTTGGAAGGCACCTTTCACTATCCCAATGTGCCTTCAGATTTCAGTATTGCACTTTCCTTGTTCTGTTAAGAAACACTTCTCAGATATTTAAATTGTTGTACTTGTTTGATTTTAGTATCTCCAAATTGTAATTTGCATGTTGAGCTGTTCCTTTTGCTAACAACCATGCATTCTATATCATTGCAACTGAGGTTTAGTCCTTTCTTCTTGCTTTCCTTTACTGTCTTCTGTAGAAGTTCCTGTATTTTTCTTTCTATATCTGTTATCAATACTCTGTCATCTGTATATCTTATGTTGCTAATCTTGGTAGAACTTCTAATTCTTTTAGAATTGCATCAGTGTATAAGTTGAATAAATCCAATGAGAAGACACATCCTTGTCTTACACCTCTTTCTATTTTTGTATATCTACTGAATACATTTTCTGCACACATGTAGGCAGTTTGCTGCCACTATAGGTTCTGGATTATTCTAATATGCTTCCCAAATATGTCAAGATTACCTAGCAATTCCAACAGTTTTTTGTGACATACTTTATTAAACAATTTTGCATAGTCTATAAGACATAGATATACAACATTTTGCATTTGTATTGATCTTTCTGATATCATACTGAGCATAAATATTGCATTCCTTGTTCCAGTTTCTTTAAGAAACCCATATTTTTCTTTTCCTATTCCCAGTCTAATTCCGCTGTGTGCTTTATTCATCAATTCAAATGATTAGTTTTGTTATATGGCTCATTACACTGATTGTCCAAAAGAGTCCACATTTATACACACATGGCTTCTTAGGCAGTGTATAAAAATGGATCTACTTAGCTCTTCAGGTATATCACCGCTGTTTAGTAATTCCAATTCTTTGCATTACATCACTTATCAAGAGGGTCAACAAAGAATGTGTGCCTGCCCTTGGTGGGAAGTCAAACTGGATTTGAAAAATTGCTATTGCTGTCTACTTTCTATTGCCTTGTTGCTGCAGAGTTAAAACAATGATTGACTCAGGGTTAAATAATCCTGTCTACTTATGTAATGTTTAAGAAACAAATAGTATAAGCTTATTCAATTTTTATATGAAAAATATATTTGTCATTTATATTTGATCTATTTTATTTGAACAAAACTTCACCAGGAATTCAGACCCTTAGGAAGTTGAAGGAGGCATAACTCTATTTATTTTTTTAGAAAGTTTTGACCTCCCAGGTGAAAAAAATCATCATTTAGAAATGGACTGATGAAGACAGGTTGATTGATTAGCTTGTAGACAGGTAGATAAGCAGATAGGTAAGAGAAATAAGCAAATACTTTTCTTCTTTTTTCATATTGCATTTTGGGTATTTTTGCCCGATCTCATATTCAAGATATGTCTTTTTTGCAACTTTCATATTTGATATTTTCAGGGTTAGAAAAAGGTAAAAAAAAAAATTCTGATTTGGATAAAATGAATTGAAGAAAAAAGCATCCACATAGGTGAATTTTCTTGTTCATCTTCAGTAAAATTTACAATGATCTCTACAAGCAAAATAAGTGAGAATGATTTCAATTGAATTCAATAATAAACATGATATACAGATAATATTATGGTTATCAGCATGGAAAGTGAGACTGGCAATCCAAGTTCAATTTCTAGCCAAGTCTGATGCATTCGCTTTCACACAAATATCTTTGGGAAAGACTTGAATTTATTTCTTCTCCATCAGCTATGGGTTATATAACAAAATAAACTGAAGTGTTTAGCCTTGGATGGCAGCCAATCTAAAAGAAAGAAGAAAAACTACTCTGAATTCTAAATCATGGAGAAAGCAATGTGATATCTTTGCTAAGAAATTATGGCAAATCACACACAATAACAAGAAGGATTTTGTGGAGAACAGGATCCAGAAAGGACATGGTTTTAAAAATAGAAAATGAATACAATTATTCGTGCAGCCTTTTTTGATTTTACCTTGTTTAATATAAAAGCAAGATAAAATTGATAGTTTTTAAAATATAGATAAAGTATATAAATAATGGTAATGAGGAAATTAGCCATTTCCATACAGGAAAATCTTTGCATTCATTGACCTAAAAGTTTGTGTTACTCTTAGCCAAAACTTATAAAATCTTTTTCTTAAAAGATTTTTTCAGAAAACAAGATCTCTCAAGTCCACTAACTTTTATAGCTCTTTCCAATACTGATGGGAATTTCTATCCAATCATTTTGTTTTTGGTAGTGTGGAAATTTAACTAATTGATTATGTCATTATTTTCTCTTCTTGTTTCATGTGCTGCCTACTTTTGTTGTTACTGCTCTTAGAAGTCTTCAAGTGTGTAATCTCTTATCTTACTTGGAAAAAAACTTTGAGTGGATTCTGAATGGCTTTTATGAAAGTAGCTTGATTTTTTTCTCTTTGTCATGAATGAATGCAAAAATGTTTTCTGTTGAAATTTATTGCTTTGTATTCAGCATCAAATGGAAGACATTTTTCACGGTTCCCAGTGCAGCTATTTATATCCAAAATGAAATCTACCAAATCAAGTTATGGACAGGTGGCTGGGTGGGTCTGAAAAAAGAAATAATTTCTCTTAATATGTTTCTATCTTTTACACTTACAGAGATATGCCACTGAGTGCTTGCATTGGTGCCTGGCAAAGAATATTTGGCAGTGGCATAAGATAGTATAGCCAGGGAATTAGGTGAAGAATTGATAAGTTTGAAGAGTCTCAGATTTCATGTCCAGCTTCTACATATATACATGTCTTACAAAGAAGAAATACAAATCTTTGGAGTAAACAATCCAAATATTTCTCCTCCAAGATTGTTTTATTCATCGTGTGCTTTGTTATAATGGCTAGCAAGCATGTTGACTAGATCATTACTTAAAGATTTAATCCGCACTAGTTGCTTCATATTTGTAGCCTTGTGTCAAACTTAAACTAAGACCAGTATATAACTATAAGTAGCTATCAGTATGATAAATTATTTGATCAGTGGGATATGTATGTTATTGGTGTGGGTATTTTTCTATTTCATAATCCAAAATGGCCCTGACATGTTCAAAAGAATTTATATCACAAAACTTAATTAAGTAATCAGACAACTTAAGCAGAAGACTAATCCTCATCATGGATATTAATTAACCAATCAGAATGGATATTAATTAACCAATCAGAAGACTAGTCACTTTATGGATTGTATGGATATTGAAACAGATATCAGTTGGGAAAGTTCAAATTCCATGTTAGTCAGTTGTATTCATTTTCACACAATTGTTGCTGAAAAAGGCATGAATTCATTTCTTCCCCTTCCAGCTATGGGTTAAATAGACTGAACTCCCTATACTTTGGTGGTAACCAGTCAAAGGAAAACTCTGAATTCCAAACTGTGGAGAAAGAAACGAAAAACAACTCCATAATCTTTCTAAAGAAGACATGACAATTCACAGATAATAAAAAAAAGGAATCTGTGGAAAGCCATGATCACACATGTCCTTAAAAGACATGTTATTTAAAAAAAATATTATTCCAATATGGATCAGTGATAGATCAAAAGATGGAAACTGAAAGATGGAAAATTTAAACTTCAATTAGATTTTATAGTGAGTGAGGATTCTTACCATAAACTAATCTAGCAAAGAGAAAGATTTTTATTTTACATATGTTTAATAGAATGAAGAATTTCTACCCAGAATTCAATTTTGTGCTCAAAATATTGAAAAAACTCATATGTTCATAAGCACTTATCTCAAAGTAAAACTGATTTTGAACAAGGACAATGACACCACCTTCTTGTGGTGAATTTTGTATTTTGAAAAATTGTTATACATAACTAATAATTCAAGGAAACTAGAGAGAAAGGACTAAACATCAATTGTAAAAAGATAGAACCTCTGGTTGTCAGCAAGATGAACAGTCCAAGATACAAACCAGAAATGTAGATATCGAAATCAAGCAAGTACAGTTAAAATATTTGCAAGGTGTTTTAACAGATGACAGGAAATGTGATACATAAATCCAGAAGTACACTAGAATCACAAAAGGTGCCTAAACAAAGTTTTAAAAAACAGGAACATTTCATTAGAAACAAAAAAAACAGTGTTGAACTGCTATGTAATTTCAGTCCTCCTTCATGGCAGTGAATACTCAACAATTTCCTCACAGATGAAGAGGAGACATGCAACAGAGATATATTTCTACAGAAGGATGCTGAGAATACCATGTAAGCAATGATGAAGTTGTAAGGAAAATGGAAAGAAAAAGACCACTTATACTTAGAATCAGATAGAGATAGTTGAAATTTCTGGGCCAAGGAAAGAGAGCTTCAAGAATTTGACACTCACAGGGACATATTGAAGGCAAAGTAGTTGAGAAAAATAGCAAGTAATACATTTGGTAAATGGATGGAAAAACAGGATGTGTGAACAATACTAAAAAGACAAACATTGTTAATAGCTAAAAAGAATAGGAAGTTGTGAAGAGCCATGATTGCCCATGTACTGAAGGGATATGGCACACTTGTAGAGTTACCTATAAAATAATCTCTCCTAGCTGGTCTGTCTTGAATGGATTAGACTTGTTTCTATGTCTCTAAATCTCTTGCAGAGTTACCCTATAAATCCTCTCCTCTAGGTGACCTGTCCTCAGTGGATTAGTTTTATTATTTCTGTGTCTGTAAATTATCTAAAAGGAAGAACATTATTATTATTTTTGGCATTCTGTCCTTTAGCTCCTTGTTGATGGTATCCTTTTAAATACAGCTAAAGTTTTGTCTGGATGTTTTCCATTTTAATATCAGGAAAATTTGAACAAAGAATAATTTTCCCCTTTGTCTTCATGGCACATTGCCAGTTAACTTAGCAGCCAAACACAATTCTCTTTCCTTATCATTACAACATGGCTTTTATTTTATTTCATTCTTATTTCACTGGAAAATCTTAAACTTACTTTTGGTTGATGGAATCAGCTTTGACTTATCTATAGATAAATGAGAAGAAACAAATAATAAGCCACATTTTCATCTACATAATAACAAAGATGTAATTGGTTACACTTGTGACGAAACTGAATTAGCCACAGATTGTTCATAGACAATGTCAGGCTAGCAAATCTCAGAATGAAGACTTCAGCTTTTAATCAACGTGACTATCTTAGAAGGATTATAATTCTACTTATTATAATTCTACTTATTCTATTCCTGTGCTTGCAACACAAGCACAGGGATAGAAACAAGTAGAATTATAATCCTGATTTTGAAATGTAATGTTATATTAGTAATGTTAGATAGTAAATTTTCTATATGCAAAATAATTGTTTATTTACTTCTGGACACCATCAAATTTACATCAGCCAAATCGAGGGTATGTGAGATATTTTCCCTTTTTCCACATAGATTGGGTACTTATATAACTTCCTGGTTGTCTTATGTGTCCATATCCTGAGTTTGCTTCCTTGTTTATATTGGTGCACCCACCAACATGCTTCAATGCCCGATTTTGCACTAGGTTTCATTGAAGTCAATGTCTAAGTTAGCCCTTAGGGTTCTTAGGTTTTTTAATATTATCAGTTGACATTGAGTACAAAACTTATTTTATAATCTTTTAGCATGAAGACAATATGTATTAGGGTCACCACAGATCAACTCTTCTTAGGTAAAGATGCGGGGTCTTCTTGTAGTTCCAGGCATGAACTACATTCTACAAAAGTAAGTAGCCGTTATTTGCATCTAGATAAAAAGAACTTTTCAAGAACAAAGTAAAATATTGGGTTCAAAACCATAAAACGTTTTTTTTTTTTTTGTTGGAAAAATAGTTTTAATTAGTCTCATATGTAAGGTACCAGAGCTAGGACATTATTCCTCTGGATATCTATCATGTGACTTTGCACACAGTCTTACTCTCAAGTAGATAACATATGTATAAACTTATTGAGGGACCAGTAGTAAAAAATAAAGTGGGAAGATAGTTGGAAAGTTATGTATTATAGTGGTTATTACTTGAATAAGTAGCCACATAAACTGATTAAGAAAATCTTCCACTGTTCTTGTTTATGTAAGACCTGTCCAAATTCCATAAACAAAATATTGTATTCCATTTGGCAGTCACTATAGGAATTTTATGATTGCTTCTTGTCACATAGACATGAATTCAGTTCTCAGCAATAACCAATTTCTTTTTCGATCTCATGTTGCTTTTTATGATTTTTTCTATTCATTCAAAAGGCATGTCTTCTAACTTTGCTTGAGACATTAGAGAGAATGTTATTACCACTTCACACCCAGCTATAGCCAAGACTAGAACTATGATTACATTGCGGCCACCAACTTCATTATTGTTTTTTAACTTCTTAGTTTTGACAGTAACAGTGAAACATCTCAGCCATATTTTGACAAAATCAGGGTCATCTACAAATAAGTGAGAGCCTGTCAATAACATTGTGGTTGTAAAATCATATATCATAGTAGTTGATACTCAATTAGTCACACAATCTGATTATGAACAATTTCCTCCATTCTTGTCTGAGAAAAACTACCTATAGTCTCCACTCTTCACATACTTAAATTAGATTTTGACTACAAAGACTGTGTTGCATGCAGAGTGTGTCTATACCTTAAGTATCAGTATTTAAAGTCCTGTTGTTTAACAAGATCAAAACACTAACTACTTATCTATGGTATATGCAGAACTGGATTAAAGCCAATTAATGCTTTATGTACAACTTATCAATGTGTCTCTCTCAGTTGTCCTTTGATAATAATTACATTAAAATGTCGTTCTTTTGATTTAGTTGCACTATATTTATATAGTAGAAATATCTATGAATTTATGCTGTAAATATATATAATTTAATGAATGAGAAATTCAAGAATTTACTTGTTACTTTACACACTGCACATCATGAAATAGACACATTTTATTGATGATACAGGAGCCTGGTTAGGGTAGAGAGAGATAAAATAATGAATTTAATAATTTCAGATGTTCAGGAATGTTCTTGAACATATAAATTAAATCCATTTTCCATTTTTTTAGAATACAGAAGGTGATTATCTTCCTTTTGAGAAGCAGAATAAGTTGCTGTCTTAAGAGGCTCTTGAGAGTCACATGACAGTCTGTTGGTAAAGACAGTTGTTGTTTAGCTTTTGATAGAGACAGAGGCAGTTTGACTGACTATAACAGACTAGCAATTCCCATGCATTCTGAATAGAAACCGATGACATACCACATCTGTACCATGTCCATCTTGTGGATGTTACAAGTAAGACCTTCTTTTTATTCCACCCCTTCACTTGTGTGTGTGTGTTTTGTGTGTTGCATCTTAGTAAGGCTTATATTTGTGTACTTCAGTATATAGAACATTTATCATAACCAGCAAGTTGCAACCGAAAATGCTTGACTCACAGTCCAACAGCAACTAGCAAATTAGGACTGGAAATGAATAAGCAAGATTAATCCTGCACTCAGTGATTTCTTTTGTAATCTGAGAAGTTTGCAAGTTATTCCTTCTATCAAGAAATTATGAGATGCTAGATATATAAGAACTTTAGATTAAAGTTTGTCATTATCCTGGCAGTGTTTTGACATCTAAAAGTGATGAATGGAATCATTAAATTAA
This sequence comes from Acanthosepion pharaonis, assembly GCA_903632075.3. Lineage (NCBI taxonomy): Eukaryota > Metazoa > Mollusca > Cephalopoda > Sepiida > Sepiidae > Acanthosepion > Acanthosepion pharaonis. The sequence continues at coordinate 3,118,992 of CAHIKZ030005024.1, read as the reverse complement.
TTTTTCATAAGCAAAAAAATAAATCAAGTGAAAACATCATAGGTGAAGGCAACAGTATATATATATATATATATATATATATATATATATATATATATATATATATATATATATATATAGAGAGAGAGAGAGAGAGAGAGAGAGAGAGAGAGACTTAGCATCCCAGGTCTTTGTTTGCCATGGACTGGATGCATGCTGTAGTATTTGTTCTGTGACAGACTGTTCTCCCTGCTGATTGGTCAGCTTGCCTCAGGGGAGATGATGCAGCATTTGTTCTGTGCTGAGCTCCCTCTTGACCCCACTGTTGCCTGGACAGATCCTTGATTTGTTCCATAACGGGGTGACTGGCTATGACTAGAAAAGACTAGACAAGATTAGCAAAATCCTTCTGGCCCAATTGTACCCACTCAGGTTCCCCACATTAAAACAAACTGACCTTGTGTTGCATCCTCAATCAGTGGGATGGGAGGGGGAGATGCTGTTGTAGTATCTGTCCCAGCAGATCATGACCAGATAAGACAAGGTGGTGCCCAATCCCATGCAAACAGGTGATGGGGAACAAATAGACCAATATTTGATCAGTGGCCTGAATATATGTGATTGTGTTCCTCAAGTTAAATAACTGACCTTGTGTCACATCCTGACTTGGTGGGAGGTCTGATAAATATCTGTAGTATCTGTTTTGTGACCCCCAACCCCTGATGCTTGGACGGAATCATTGGATCTGTTTTGTAGTGTGTCTTTTTTAACTGGCTATGATTAGCTAAGATAAGCTATGACTAGCTAAGACCACAAATTAACCAGTAGCCAAGTGTCTCCACTAGGGTTTCCCACATTAAAACAAACTAACCTTTTGTCACATTCTGACTCAGTGGGGAGTCAAAGGTAAATACCCAGACAGGCACCTGCCTGGGTTAAGTGTGAGATCCTATTGCTAAGTAGTTGATCCTACTAACTAGGAAACTGCCCAGGAAGGTTCAGAGATACTGTTTTTCCAACATTATGATCCTACTTCCTTCCATTTTGGGACAATATGTCAACCTCTTGCAACTTCTCTATCTTTATACCTGTTTTTTATCTTTAAACCACAAGCCATAATTTCTTCATATTGCCAGTGACAATCATGAACATACATTCAATTCTCAACACAATGAGAATAACCAAGCTGGTTTATTTCTTTGAGTTATTCCAGTATTTCCTTCCATCATGTTAAGATGCTAGTGTATCACAGATATACTAATGCCTATAATGGACCTTGAAGAATGAAGAAGACTAACATGCGTCTTCTCTTTTTCAAGCATCCCATTAATGGTTTTCTTTGTTTAGGACCCTTTCACAAAATAGTTAATTAACAAAAAGTGATAAATATTTTTCAATAATTTCTAAGCAGTTTTTACACAAGCCTATTAGGTTTTATTTCAAATATGATCTAGACATAATAAAGAAAAAAACTGTGGTGCCTCTTCTATTTTGTTGCCTAAATTATGTGCTTATTTTGATTAGCTAATCCAACTCATAAGTCATTTATTCAACTTGTTACTTATATATAATAATTTTTTCAAAATATAATTATGGCAAAAGACTACATTGTCTTGATTCAAAATCAGTTCTCCTCGTTTTAAATAAATATTAGTTAATTATGTCATATGTCTATTTTATATAGTTTGAATATAAGACTGACTTCCTTTGTACTGGTTTTCTGCCTGGAACTACATATTGCATTTGCATGTACAAAAAGTAAAATGTAATTCTTTTATTATTTAATCATTTCACCACAAACAAGGCAATAGAGCAACCAAGGCACAAGGGGTTATTGAGCATAAGAAAATACGAGAAAAAGAAAACATTATTAAGGTGAGAGAACAATAAAAACAAAAATTAAGAAGACAGAAGATAACAATTGATCATTACATTTAAATTTTTGAAGATCAAAGTAGACTGGAAAACAAAATTTGGAAGAGAGTTCCACAAGCGAGAAATGTGATAGAAGAAACTTTTAGCATAGAACTTATGGTTCCATTTCGCCATTTCAACTGTAAAATGATGAGGCCATGCCATCAATTAAGTACTGCACTTAAATTCATAAAGTCTAGGTACCAAAGAGGAAAGCTCATCAGAATAATTACCATGAAAGTATTTATAGAAAAGTCATAGAGATGTCATGTTAGAATGTTGGGAAAATGACTGAAGCTGAGATGCTAGGTCAGGACCAATAACATTGCAAATTCTTCTTTTGATTTTATCAAGAATTTCTAAATGCATAGCATAAGCACCAGACCAGATTATTCCATGCATTGGCGAATGGTAAACTTATAATGTGTAAGATAAATTCTGGCGAGAGAAACTGTTTAGCATGACACAGTAAACTAATTTTCCTTACAGCAAATTTAGCAATTGATTCAATATAACCTTTCCACTTTACGTTAGCAGAAAAGGAGTCACTCTCCTGAAGGTTAGCATCAGCCCTAATGACCAAGGCAAAATGGTTCTCTAAGATGATTAAAAAATAGCAGTTTCATTTTGTTTTGTTTTTTATTTATGGTGAATTTTTATTTATGAGTTCTTTTTATTCATGGTGAATTTGATATTATTTTTGAAATTCTTAAAATTATCCAGAATCAATTTTATTTAGAATAATCTGAATTTATATCTAGCATCTAAGCATCTGAAATATTGAAATTTAGATATATCTGGCATTGCTGGGAAGAAGGGTTCCAAGACTGAAGTTGCTGTCCAAGGTGGAAGTTTCTCCAATGGAGTCAACAATCACATGCTTGTGACCAAGGTGAGCATTCAGATCAGATGATATCAGCTGGAGTTTGACATAGATCTACTTACTCAAGACATGATACACATGAATGAATACCTATCCCAGTTCCAAGCTAGATATTGCCACACAACTGAGACTTGTGGAGCGAGCTGGGCAGGTGATCAGTTGTGTAATGATTGTACAACCACACCCATGGGACCAACTGATGATGATGATGCTGCTGCTGCTGATGATGATGATATCTTGAAAGGCAACACTGATCCATTAATTCAAGTATTTATACCTGCCCTAATTCTGTAATACTCTCATATGGATTTATCATGAATAAAAATTCTTATAGTAACTTCATATCAGCATTTGATAGAATGGTTTATCTGCAGTGGGTACAAGATCATAACTGGTGACCAGAGGAAACAGCAGTTGCCTTCTTTCTTTTGGGTGTGCTTGGATTCACTGAGGGCACTTGCTTGGAAGAACTTATGGTACCAAAAAGCCTGTCAACAGCCTCTACATGGAATAGCTTATTTTAAAATTGATGAGGATTATTTTTAGTCAATCCCTGTAATTCTTTCATCATGCTGTACTGTTGTGCTGGTCATCAAAAATGGTAACGAGACTACTGTTGTTGGCTTCTGTAATTTAAAGAATATAATTGAGTTGTAAGTGAAACAGCTTCTTTATAACAAAATTAGCAGGCAATTTCAGAGTAAGAAGACATTCACTGAAAATTGCCTAAAATGAGTTATAGCATGCAAATTGAAGGATACATCACATGAATCATTGAGGTATAAACAACAAAACGACAAATCCAGATCTGAAAGTATCATTATTAAATAAGAACAATGAAATCATTTCTTCTCTTATGAACATAAAAGCTTTTTGTACATGAGAAGAAATATTTTTGCATTTCTATTGAAAATAGATTCAGGCGAGAATTAAATAAAATGGATATGATTCAATGTCTACATATCTAGATATAAAGAAAAACATAAATATATGCAAACAATTCAAAAGTGTGGCTCATACTGAATTATTTTGAACACTGAAATAATAAAAAATGAATTCCGTTCCTTTTAAGTGTAATCAATAATATACTAATCAAATTTCTGTTTGTGGCTGTGTTTCTGCAACTCAGCAAAAACAGCACATCATAGAAAGATTGTTGTTAAGGCAATATTGTTAAAATACTAATTTCCAATCCAATTTGCAACTTAATAATTGTGTTTGGTTGTTAATTTTTGTATTTTTATCTGTTTGTTACAAAAGCTGAAAAGAAAATCATATCAAAAATGGAGAAGGAAAAGAAATGAAAGATTACAAATTGCAATATAAAATAATGAAATCATGATACCTTGAATTTATTAAAAGTAATTTATTATGTATTTCTTTAAAGAAATGATGGGAATACTATATGAGAAAGGAATATTCTCAGTTTTCATTTCCCCTATTATAGATATTATTATATCCATGATATCAGGGCCAGTGCAAGGGTTTTGTGTCACCCCATTGAATCTATGCTATCCCCAGAAACTATGATATAGGGCCCCCAACTCTACTACACCTCAACTTTCATAAGGTAGTATTCATATAAAATACAAACTTTATTGTAACCTAATTATGTGCAATAATGGATCATATACAATATAGGTGTACAATTCAACAAGAAAAATTTAACAAAATACAAGGTATCTAAGATACAATTTAGAAACATATCATAATCGGTCATTCCATCTTAAATTAATGAACAATGTTTTGCAGCAATGATGTCAAAATCTGCAAAAAACTTATCATGAGCAAAACAAATTAATGGATTTGGACAAAAGAAAAAAGGACCCCAGAATGATATAAAAATCCACAAGAATTTATCATCCTTTAATCCTGTCAGTTGTGCTTGGTTTAATTTGTAACACATATATAAATGTAGATAGAAAAAAAAGGCAAATTTTGATAAGATAGCGAGTGTGAAAATGCACTGCTTGGGCCCTCAATCATGCTTACCCCACCCACTGGGGATTTCAGCCCTGCATGATATAATAATACATTAATACACAAACAGAATGGAATAGCTGAAAGAAAAGGAACCACAAACATATTTTGTTCTTGGAGAGAGTTTTATACTGCTAAGTCATACATAAAATTATATACAAACATTTACACTTGTAACTATTTACACTATTTATTTATATTGTTTGGACTGTTCACTATTTAAATTATTCAGACTATTGTCCTCATCTTTGTTGCCATATTTATCGCAACGTTTCAGCCAATGTATGCTCCAGCCTTCTTCAGGTGATTGGAATGTCAAACTGAACCCTTTATTTTGCTTGTTGGGGTAGACAGTTCTAGTTCCACGTGCCATGTCTAATAGATGTCAGTTATCTCCTGTTAATTCCCCTCTCCAAGTTCTCCACTGCCTTAACCAGGTATTGAATTCACAACTCTTTGGTTCCTGTCACTGGATCTAACCAACACCTTTATCCATGTGTTCTTAAGGACATCTGTGTATGAATTTCTGGGACTTATAAACATAATGTCTTCAACTACATATTTTACCAATTGTTATTATTGCTTTTCTCTGGCACTCCTTATTACTGGTGCCCATATTGTATTCATTTCTATGCTTGGTCAGCTCAGGAGATTTTTGTAGCCTAACATATGTGCTGATTCCTTATGTTTACGAATTTTCCAATGAGATCTCATCGCAACCAGGAACTTCATGTGCTCAACACAATTATGAGCATGATGATGTTATATGCCTTCTGAAAATACAATGGATATTATTAAAAATAGTTTTGTTAATAAATAAAATTAGTTTAAGTATTTGTTTAATTAAGATTTATTTTAACATTGTAAAAATATAAAATGAGAAAATTTGTTTGATCAATGGCTTGAAAATTTTGATAATTCTAAATATAATTAAAACCAGTTTTAGATAGAAACTGAAAAAAGTGACAACACTAGACTGAGTAAATATGAGTTTACCTTAGTCTATTTAGCAATTTAGGGTGGAAGAAGGGTGAAGAGTTTTATATGTCATCAAATGTAGTACATTTATCAAAGAAATGTCATCAAGTAAATTGCCTTTGTACTTGTTAGATACTCGTCTATATATGAATGCACTTCCTACTTACATACCTGTCTAAGTACCTACCTGTGGTATGTCTAATTCTTCCTACACTGTTGTCTGAAGATCTCAGGTGAAGTATTGACTTCATTGTTTTTATCACAATGAGGCACATGCAACATTCACATGAATAGTGTATTAGCTGAAACAAGATAATAAAAACGATAAAGATAAGGATACTGGTCAAAATAAATTATGGAATATTTAGTATATACTTCCAAAATAGACTGATTCTTTTTCAAGGCCAAAGAATCAGTTGATTCAGTCTATTTTGGAAGTATATAGTAAATATACTGTAATTTATTTTGGATGTAAATCATTCTATAATAATGACACATAATAATGAAAAAAATTATTGTATGATAATGATACATTTATAATAATATGATAAAAAAATCATTGCATAATAATGATACTTTGTAATTAAAGAGTACTGTATAATAATGATACAAATTATTGTATAATGATGAGATATATAATAATGAAAAGTAAAATGACTTTTATCCACATATTTGACCTTCAGTATCTGTCAGAGGGAAATTAACAACGAGATAACTGATAACTGACATCCATTAAACATGGCACATGGAACTAGAACAGTCTACCCCAGTGAGCGAAATAAAGGGTTCAGTTCGACATTCCAACCACCTAAAGAAGGCCAGAGCATACAACAGACAAAACATTGTAATAAATATGTCGACAAAGATGAGGACAATAGTCTGAATATTGTAAATAATGTATGTTTGATCGTGTTGAAATTTTGTAATGAAAAGCAACAAATATGTGGATAAAAGTCAGAATAATTCATAGACTAATAAAAATAATCTCAGATCTTTAGATAATATTTATCAAATATTTATTCAGCTGTTTGAATTGAGTTGACTTGTTTTTAAGAAAGACTTGGATCTATAAAACAATATAAGGTTGTGTATCCAAGAAGAAGTAGAACTAAAATAAAAGCAGTTCAAATATGTCTAACCTGACTTTATGAAAACAAACAGGAATAGTTTGGTGAAAACAAAGAAAAAGAAATCAAACTGAAAAGCAAATCATTCAAACAAGTTGTTTTTATTTCTGGAAACAATATGTTGCATTTTAATTTGAATTTCTGTGATGATGAAATATTATTATATACTGATTTACTCAGACTAACATTCTCATCTTGGTTATCATCATTGGAGTAAATCATTGTATAAGAATGATAAATTGCATAATAATGACACATAATCATGAAAAAAATTATTTGATGATAATGTGTAGCAGGAAACCTGTGATTCTGTAGCGCAGATACTGGAAACACACTTGCAACAGATTCTGGTTCAGTATGCACCAACGTGACCTGTATTGAGTGCAAAAGCTTTCTGCTGTCCCAACAAACACTTGCTTTTTTTATATGTTCTTGCCAAGCCAGAGAATTTGCATATTGAGCACACTGCCAGCCTCAATCTGACTCAAAGATGAACATGCCTCATCATTTCAGCACTGATACTTGGATGGTTTGCCTTGCTAGCAATTTGCTCATCCTATATGCACATTGAGGCTACATTACTCTAGCCCTGTTTGACACCCAAGGTACTTCTCTAGCGCATAATGATACATTTATGATAATAACATATAATGACAAAAATCATTGCATAATAATGATACATTGTAATTAAAAAAGTATTGTATATTAATGATACATAATAATGATACAAATCATTGTATAATGATAAGATATATAATAATAAAAGAAATCATTGTATATTAATGATACATTGTCAAGTTGAAAAACCTTTTGATAGACTAGCATAAATTATTGGAAAAGCCCCCATGAAGTTAAAATCATCATGAAACACAAAGACACCCTTTCTTTTCTTTCAAGTTTTTACTTTGACAACTCGTGCAAAACTATTTTTTAATAATTCAAAAAAATAACTTTTCAAAGAGAACAGACATCAAACAGTCAGTTACTAGAAGTGAAATCAGTCTGGCTGAAATAGAAATTAAAATATGAGAAATAGAGCAGAAACAAACAATATTATCAGTTGAAGAGAATAAATTTCTCTCAAATGGGATGCTAAAGAAGACTTCTTTCATTTTGCTAATTTGATTCAGAATAATGATTTGGCTGTTTAAATGTTTAATGTGTTAATCTATGCTTTCTTTAAAGAGAACAATGCTCTCTCAACACACACCATTTATACACATACAGAACACCTTAAAATATATATAACCACACCTGCTCAATTTAATTGAATACAGGATTGTATGTATAGGTAGAAGACCAAAATGTTTTTGTTTCAAATGGCCATTTTATATAAGAGATAGCTAAAATCTATTCCACTGTGGATTTTTGTCTACCCAAGTACTGGACGACCAATACTCAATCAATAAAACCTGAATAAATAAATCATTTTTAATTGTTAATCAGAAATCAAAATGTTAATTAAACATTTTATGACCCAATTAAAACATGAAAGAGAGATCTTGTAAGATAGAATTACTACGACTGATATTACAGAAAATACATAAGGTTGAGTTCTTAAAAGAACTTGATTGAACTTGATTGACTGTGTGCTTGACTGAATAAACTACATTTGGCAACAATGCTTCTGATCAGGTTTTGAGGAGCATGCAACCACCTCTTAATTGCTGTTGTTCTCAGGTTCACTCTGGCCCAGGGGCGTAGCACCTGTTCAGATCCCAGCCATGGGTAAATTGTTAACCCCCAAACTGGGGTCAAAACACTATGAAACTATAAAAATAGATTTTTTAAATAAACATATCAGCAATACATTTTTGAAAAAAAAATATTTACTAGCAATACATTTTTGAAAAAAAAATTACCATTTTTGGAAAAAGAAAATTATTACCAGCAATACATTTTTGAAAAAAATGTATTGCTGGTAATCATGTAAAAATGTAAAATATTACATTTGACTCTCAACAAAAACCCAACTTACAAAAATATGTCAATGAAAACTATTCTACAAACTGATTTTTTACAAAGAATACATATTTTATTCATATGAACATTTCCTAAAAATCTTGTTGACATTAAATAACCCAATGAGGTTGATATGCGGTAAAACAAAGCAAATCAAACCAAACCAATTCTCTCATTTTTATACCCATTGGCCAGATACATTGGGCTCCCAGTATAAGGCATTTTTGTGCACTGTGATGTGTCCAAAAATAGTAAGATTTTATTTGTGTATTAATATTTTGTGGGTGTGGACTAATGTTTATGTGTGCCTTCTGTTTTATAAAAATTAATTCTGCCAAAATTAGGGATAATGTTCCAATGCCCCCACCATGTTCATTTCAAACCCCAGACCATTAACAACAGAAATGTTCTACTGGCTATCTGTCAACTTCTAGCTTCTTTCTTTGAAATTACCAACATTGATTGAAAGTACTCCAAGCATTACACAGAATTTTGGCAAGTTCCTTTACAAATTTCCATCCAGCATCAAACAAGTTATTCAATATGAGAAGATATTTACCAAAAGGCTTCACAGATATTATGTATCTTTTCTATTTAATAAAACATGTTTAAATGAAGGATTTTTGTTGAAATATCAAGAATAGCTTGGTGACTTAATCACTAGCCTGTTCTTGCCTATGCCTCTTCATTCTTGTAAGTGTTACTATGTTAGAACACATACACTTTCTGACATCCAGACATTTACAAGCCTGATGAGCCTTAGGCAAAAATTTAGCAGCAGGTAAGTCAAAAAACTATTCATTTTAAAATGATCTTAGACTGTTCCATTGTACACTGTGCACTTTCAGTTTTTTTTTATTTTTATTATCTTCCTTTATTAAGAGTTTATTATTTATACACACATATATACACATACACACATATATAAAAGTATAGGTTTAAGGTATGCTATATTTATGGATTAAAGTGATCAATATCAAGGATAAAGTGTATGTAAATATAAAAGTGGACACTGAAGTCAGCACCAAATGGTGGCAGTCTGTTTCATGCTTGAACGCAATCTTCAGACCATGAAGATTGCACTGAAGTATGAAACAGACTGATGCCACTTTATATATATATATATATATATATATATATATATATATATATATATACTTTATATAAAGGGAAGAGGTTATAGTAGTTCCAATGAGAGAAAAGTGTGTATATTAAAAAGAAAAGAGAAGCTACAAACGTTTTTGAAGACATTTTGGTTACTAATACACAAAAAGAGAACGTCTCATATCAAGAATATTTAACATCTTAAAAACATAAGAAAAAATTAATTATTTTTAATAATATGTGGAAATCTTCATGCTTTGCCTGATGAAGGTTGCAAGACCAGAAACACTTGAAGCAAAATTATGGAAAATAAAGCATAATATATTTTTTTAAAAATCCACATTACAAACAAAAACATTTGCAGTTTCTCTCTTCTTTTTAATATACTTTATATATATATATATATATATATATATATATATATACACACACACATACATACATACATATATATATATATATATATATATATATATATATATATAAATACATACAGTGGTGGGGTGAACAAATATGCATACATATACAAATTTTTAATTTATTGTATTTCCAACTAATGAATAAACATACTTTTTATATAATTAACTGCAGACAGATGCATAATAACTAAATATTCATAGAAAACAGAACATTTTTTGATTTAATAGAGATAAATCCTGTTTATCCATTTTAATGGGTGAAAAAAGTATTCGTACAATACAAAAAAGAATACTTAATTTTCATTTAATACTTTCTAGAATAGCCATTATTCACTTCTACAGCAACCAACCTCTTCTTGTAGTTCTCAATTAATGATTTGTAAATTTTAGTTGCTATTTTGTTCCATTCTTCTTCACATATGGTCTTCAGATCCGGGATGTTTCTTGGAGCTCTCGATTGGATTTGAATTTTCAAATAACGCCACAGATTCTCGATTGGATTTAAATCTGGGGACTGACTTGGCCATTTCAAGATATTTACATTATTTTCAGCAAGCCATTTCATCATAGATTTTACAGTGATCATTATCTTGTTGGAAGATCCAATCAGGAAGAAGTTCAAGATTTTCAACCAAAATCATTAAATTTGCTTCCAAAATATTTTGATATGCTGCGACATTCATTCTACTATTTATAACTGATATGTTGCCAGTACCTTTTGTAGAAAAGCATCCACAACCTATGATGCTGCCACCACTAAATTTCAATGTTAGAACTGTGTTCTTTTGTTTGATGGTATTGCCATCTTTCCACTATATATGATTTCAAGAATTATGTCCAGACAACTCAATTTTGCTTTTGTCTGTCCATAATACTCTTTCCCAATATGATTTTTCCTTATCCTTATGTTCACAAATGAATTTCACCCTGGCACCTCTGTGTCTTTTCAATACCAATGGAGTTTTCTGAGGGAAGTGTGACTTTAGATTATTCCTATGAATTTCATTGCTTATTGTCCATTTTGTGACACAGATTCTTGATGAAAGCAAGTCATCCTGAAACTCTTGATGAGTAACCATTGGATTTTGTTTAATTTGATGCATTCATTTCCTCAAAGATCTTGAAAAAATCTTCTGTGGAATACCTGTTCTTTGATTTTCAACAGTTTTCAGTTTTTATACCTTGCAATGTATGAACTAATGGTAGTAAATGGAATATTCAGAATGTCTGAGATTTTCCTGTAATATTTACCTTCTTCCCAGAGCTTAACAATCAGTTCTTTTTGCAAATTTGCCAATTCTTTACCTCTTGCCATGATGAAAACCTTCTTGCATGAATATCAATTACAGAATGTTCTGTTTGTATTTTTTTTAGGTTAAAAATAACTACTGATAACATTATTGAAATGTTCTAGAATATTCCACTTGAATAATCTAGGGTATTAATGCAATTTTAAAATCTGAGATTTGCATTGTACGAATACTTTTTCACCTATTAAAATGGGTAAATGGGATTTATTTCTTTTAAGTAAAATTTTTTTTAGTTTTCTATGCATATTTAGTTATGCGTACAGTTAATTATATGAAAATTTTGTTTATACATTTTTGTTTTACCCACTGCATATATATATATATATATATATATATATATATATATGTATGTGTGTGTGTGTATATATGATAGGTGGCTTACAGCTATATAGTATTGAAATACTGGTCCTGAAGTTAATCAACATCAAGCCTGGTCAATACCATATCGGACAACTAATATATTATATATAGAGTAACAGTTTTGTTCTCTTTTCTTTGTTTGTAATGAAAATTTTCTGTTTATTAATATATTGCTTAGCTTTTGGAAGGCATCTTTGTTTCTAAGGAACTCTCTTGTTTCTTAATAAAATTATTCACTGTTCTAAACCTTCAGCAATGTATTAGTGCTTAAACTAAGTGTTCATTGATCAAACTATTGTGTAGGATTATCACAGTTTATCTACATAAATTTGACCTTGATACTGAATACTCTTTTTTTTTTAATCATTTCACCCTAAACAAGGCAGTAAATCTACTAAGATGCAATATGTTACTGAATGTGAAAGAATATGAGACAAAAAAAAAGATTTTAGGAGAGAGAACAATAAAAGAACAGGAATTAAGAAGACAGAAGATAATGATTGACATTGCATTTAAATTTTTGAAGATCAAAGTTTGATTGGAAAGTAAGAGGTTGGAAGAGAGTTCCATACAGCAGTGTAAAATGATGAGACCATGCCACCAATCTAGTAATGTAGTCAAATTCATAAAGTCTAGGTACCAAAGAGGAAAGCTCATGAGAACAATTATCATGAAAATATTTATAGAAACGTCATAGAGAAGCTACGTTACAGTGGTGGGAAAATGACTGAAGCTGAGAATCCAGGTCAGGACCAATGACATTGCAAATTCTTCCTCAGATTTTATCAAGAATCTCTAAATGCATAGCAGAAGCACCAGACCAGATGTGGCAGCAATATTCCATGCATTGGTGAATGGTCGATGTATAAATGTGTAAGACAGATTCTGATAATTCTCTTGCCTCATAAATATAACAAAATTTAAAAAAATATAATATGTTTGTCTTAATTCCCCCCCCCCACCTCCAACTTCATCATTTGGGTATCCTTTCTTGTATGAAAGTCTAATGAATCCTTTTCAGTTCAAATCCAATGGGACCATCTTTGCCTTGCTGTTATACAAACTTGGATGTTGTGTGACTTTTCTATTGTCACTTGCAGAATGTGCAAATGACAAAACACTTTCCTTGGGGGAAAATAAATAAATAAATACAGAGAAAGTAATGAAGTGTTTGTGCTATTTTCTAAGCAACAAAAATGTTTCTTGAAAAGAAATAATTAAGTATTAGATACTAAAACTGATCCATTACACATTCTTTTCATATTTTTAGCTTCTTTTATTACTATTAGATTTTTATGTGGGGAAGGAGGCCACCAAAAACATGAGGGATGGCAGATTAGTCAATATATATATATATATATATATATATATGTAAAGATGCGTTTGGTAATCCATATGGATAATTCCAGGGAGGATATATGTCTCTTTATGAAGATGGATATAAATACGTCTATCTCTTCTCTTTATCTCTTTTTTCTTTTCCGTCTTTTATCTTACACTCCCTCAATCACTTTTTCCTTTTGAGATATATATATATCTCCTTCAACCCCTCATTCCACCAATTTAAAGCTGCCCCTCTCAAGCACATGTATGCATAAATTAAAAATAATAATACTGAATTATTCTTATACTTGAAATATTTGTCATCCATTTATTTGTATGAAAATGTTGATCTGAGGAATTAGAATCGAATTTTGATTCTAAGGAAATAAATTATAATCACCATGAACCCTTATAGTTGTCTGTTTTTTTTAATATAATTAATTTATATATATATATATATATATATATATATATATATATATATATATATATATATATTTCCTCATGAATGACTGCAAGCCCCATAACCCATTCAGGTTACAGAAGCACCACAAGTACATGGTCTTTTTTTTTAGGGGGTGCTTGCAGGTGGGGCAAAGTCATATATACGTATGTGTGTGTATGTGTGCACATATATCTTTATTTGTGTGTGT